>OX359247.1:4076748-4676748 GCA_947179485.1 Allacma fusca | reverse complement strand
TGTGGAAAAATATAAATTTGTGACAGTTTTTCCCACATTAATTGGAAACATTTTTCCGTAGTCGTGGTTGGTTGGGGTCAAATGAGACAAATCCCGGACTTTCACTGATTCAAACTCATACAGACTCTCCGCTGTTAGGAAGCAACAGGGAGCACCTGAAAAAAATAAGAAAATTGATTAGCATTAGCAGTATACAATTTTAAGAAAAACTAGTCTAAATTGAAATGCATATCGAACACAGGATTAATTATATAAAGTCTGCTCTATGACCGTGAGTACTAATTTCCATGGGCTTCAAATAGAGTCCAGTTAATTTTGATTGCCCTCAAAATTGCATGCCGATTATTATTTTCACCTCTGACAATTAGCAGGTGTTCATTAGTGCATTCGTGTATGTGCGTATTTAATGTTGTTATGCCCGTGGTTGCATTTTCTTGTTCTGCAATGCACACGTTAGCGAAAAGTGCATGGTTATATATGCTATAATTAAAATAAATTAATAATAACTTGAATCAAAAGTTTAACATAAACTTATGAACTACCCACTGGGATGTTACTGGTTTAAAGGTCCTTTCTGATCAGACATCTGACAGTAATAACAGTTTGGTCATAGTACCATTCCGCTTCCATGAGCTGCTTCACTCCTCAAGTGATATATAAATCCCACAGTTTACATACATATATATGTACACGTCAGTCCACGAGCTTATTTACCTGCATTCACATACTATGCAGACTAAAACTTGAGGGGGTATATAAAGCTGCACTATGGTTGCACCTATAAATGTACATGTTGCAAATATTTTTTTATACAGTATCCTGTGAAAGTAATAATACATGCTTCACATAACATTTGGAATCACCTTATATGTAGCTTATAATCATATAGTATGTAGCGTAACGCTGGGTCCAGGGAAGGTAGATCCTTCCATTCCGGAACCTTCTCATTAGAATGCGAAATGGTGCATTGAGAATTGAGAAACTCGATTGCTATCAATTTCCTCGGTGAGAATCATTGTGCAGAGACTCATTCCAGGAGGAAATAAGTACAAGTCCGGTTGGGATGTGTACTTGTTTTTCTCTCAGCAAGCATGCGGAAAATTCAGTGGAGTTTCACTCTGCACCTGGTGCATTTCCCCCCAGTCCTATGTGACTGTGTGTATGTGTGTGTGTGTGTGTGTGTGTAAAGTGCTAAGTAGATTTCTATTACTGGGCGAGAAGACATCGCCACACATAAGAACATGCCCGCATGGCAGCGTCCAGGGATACACATGAGATGGGATTGATACGGGTTCACAAAAGGCCCCATGCAGACTCATAGTATGCAACAACTGTAAAGTCCTGCTCCCCATTTACTATTTACGATTACTTTGTTTTCCAGTCTGTTTCCCTGCAGTCCGAGCCACTCCACTCTTTGGTCATGGTCATACACAGAGATGTTCTCTGCATACATATAGGTTAAGTCCGGTGTGTACTTATACCGGAGATGGTCTCTGTACATGCTGGAGATGGTCCTTGTTCATTTTCGAGATGGTATTTGTACATGGTGGAGGTGGTATTTATATATGTTGGAGATGGTATTTATACACGTTGGAGATGGTAGTTATACATGTTGGAGATGGTATTTATACAAGTTGGAGATGGTATTTATACATGCTGGAGATGGTATTTGTACATGCTGGAGATGGAGGTTGTACGTACATAATGGAGATGGTCCGCGCACTCGGAGGAGATGGTCCGAGAAGTTTATCTATAAATTCTCACGCCTACTATCTCTTGTTGTGTGTCATATTCCGCACGTCCTCACCCGGTCCAACATTGCCACTCCACACATGACAATGTACCGTAATTCGTGCTGGAATTAGTGCTCCGAACTAAATCACGTAAAGGCTCTCTCCATCTCGCACCCACTTCCAATAGATGTTCCCATGGAAAAATTGGACTTCGGCTTAGCTTTACGGATCTGGAGTGGATTCAGCGATTATAGGGAGAGCTTCAAAAGCATACTGCCAAGTAGACGTAGATATCTGTAGATGTAAAATGTACAGCCCCAACCACAGTACTATGTATAAGACGGACATGGAACACTGGAAGTGACCCGTTCAAGTGGCACATCTTGAAACTTGCTTCACTTTTCTCCCTCTCATTGTCCACAAGTATATGTATACTTTTGTATAGTCATGGTATGACCCGTCCACACTTGGGAAATTTGACCAGTCGTCCATGCATTAAAACTATCGATCATCCTCTTCTTCAACGGTTATTTCATCCCAGCAAGGGTTCAGAGCCTTTTTTTAATGTAATATCTATATATCTGGGTACTTATATAAACAGATTATATACGCACATACATCTATAGATATATCCCACCACATATAGACGAGAAAGCAAACGGTCGGAATCCACGAGTACAATAAGCTCGTGTATAACAAAAGGCCCAAAGCTGGAGTGTGTAATAATGATGATATGGAAAACATATCCACTCAATTCTGACCATGTGCACAATATATGGGACCGAAGTTGAGAACTTTTCTCTTAAAACAAATTCCAAGGATGAAAATACATATCCTTGTACGCAATGAGGATATGCCTAGAAAAGACTGGCCTATAGGAACAACACAGGGAACACTAATAAACTTAGCTGACGTATAAATCTAGGCTGAACTCAAAGCTCATTACAATCTCCCATGACATTACAGGATGCTTCCGCCTATTCACTCCGATATTAAATTTCATTTAAGAATTCCAAGCAAATCTCGTTATCCCGACATTGTCAATCCTATACAGAGATACAGAGCAAATGAGAAAATTCATGGGAGGAAAAATTTCAGGACCTGTAACTCCCCCGACCTAAAATATTCTAAACATTATTCAATGTGTAATTCCAAAAACCAGACGGAATCATACAGCATAAAAAAGTAATTTCAAAGGGGGGAGAGTTATCAATATAGACACCGTGAGGGAAACCATATGTGAAATCTGTTGCATTCTGATTTGACAGTTGGGCCCACCCTGTACTCTATAGTTTGTCAGGATTGGGAAACAAATGAGGTAGGAATGAATATGCATTTCCATCCCCGTTCTTAAATTAAAAATAAATTGATGGGAAAGTACAGGGAAAGCCGGGGAAAGTAATGGAAGCGTCAAACTGACCAGAGTTGAGGTTCCATTCAACTCTCCTCTATTCTCCACAGAATGACTATTTATTCAAAGAAATTTTAATCCTGAAATGAAAACTAGGCCCTCCAAAGTCCGAGTTCCTGCATGATTTATGCTTTCTCCTCACAATGACATCTCATCGAGGACAGTATTTCATACTGGAATTTCCCCGGCGCCCCTGAGCCATTGTCCGCAATAACTATAGAAAGGACTGTAACAGGATCTTTGTAGGGTCTCGTGTAGGTATATATAGGGGGCTCAAATTGATGACGTAAATCTTTACTATACAGCATATATAGTAAATATATATTTTTACCAAGTCAATTTAATTTGCAAGATTGTTTCCATAAAAATCCCCCCAGTAAGGAAAGTTCATCGTTTACTGCATTTCCGGAAGTCTCAACCCTGGAAGTTACGGGGTTCCCAGGAAAAGGATCCTCAGAATTCAATTTCCCAGGATTTCATCATCTCTCACATAATATAACACTTCATATTTCCAGACACACTGTTCCTAAAAATTCCTTGAAAGATAAAATTCAAGACTCTCATTATTGCAGAAGCTTATAAAATTTTATTTGATCGGAAAATCTTGAGGCGTGACTGGTGTGGAGGTAATCTAGTGAAAATTAAATCACAATCCCAGTCAAATAACTTTCTTCCCGTCAATGTGAGTTGGGACGGGGAGAATTTATCACATGTAATAAAAATCGGGTGTAACATAAGAATGAAAGTGAAGTGTGTGTGGAGGATGTCATTTACTGGAGTCGCCTTGGGACACGGATAATAATAGATTACATACTACTTTCAGAGCATGTGTTTCCATCACTTGACGTTTACCGATTTTAAATCCATGCTGTGTATAGAATAGGTATACTGTAAGAAGTAGATACACTATATTTGATATTCTCCTATATTATATTCTACTAGTGAAGATACACATAGATATATCTCCAGTCACGTCAAGATATGAAATTCCTTCAATTTTGTACATGTGCTGGGCTAAGAAGCGAAGTTGAGTATCTTTGGGACTCGGGCTTGGAATCAAAAGTTAATCTAGAATGTAACATTATTTTCCAAATAGCTATACACACGATGACAAAGTCAATCTGTATCTGTAGATACATACAATGTAAGTAATTTCTATGTGCAAAAAATATATACCGGGGTACAGTATCCAGTACACATTTTTTATATGTAATTATCCATACGTAATAATGAGCCCAGTTGATATATAATAGGCTCGTATGAGTCTATTTATATATACTTACATAAATAAAGGTACTTACTAGTAGGTAAGATCACCATGGACACAAAATTATAGCTAATGTCCCAACGGTACTAATGTAGTGCTCATAAGTACGCAGGTATACCGGATGAGAGTATTTTTAGAAGAGATGAGCAAAATGAAATATAGGGATCCTCCAGCAATGTAATAATACGGGGGTCACAATCAACCAAATGCTATACGTGGATCGTGAAGCGGAAATGAGCTCTTCAGCCCCATCCCATTCTGGGCCACCAGTGGAACCAAGCACGATGTATTCTCATAATGAATCCAATTTCTATATCCGGATGGAATGAAAAAGGCAGGAAGCATTTTGGGTCCACGTCCCAGGCTTTTTATTCTTTTTACCTCGCAACTTCCTCCCACTCTCAGCCCATATCTTACGCTACATCTCCCCGAAGCCCATCCAGCTTTTAAAAACTTGACATTTCTCAAGGAGCAAGTACTGACAATGAGCGGGTATAGTGGAGCACGTGCAAGTCCAAGTGTGTGTTCAAGTGGACAATTTTTCAGAAAGCGAAGCAGTTTCAAAATAAAAATCGGATTCCTACCCTTCCCTCCCCCTCCTTGTAAAACCATATATGTATGTACATTCTCACAAGATACTAAAATGACTTTGAAAATCAAAAGTTGTAATCTGACGAATATAAAATATTTGACTGGAATGGGGAAAAAAGAAGTAAATATGCCAGGGGCTTGGAACTGTCATCCTAAAAGTAAGAGTGAAGTTGAGGTTCCGTCCAAATGTGGGAAAGGCATGTCTACAAATAAGAAATAGAGAGAATAGTAAAACACGTGCAAATGAGCTCATTCCAGGATTTGTACAAGCTTCATGTCTTTGTCAGTGTGTGTGTGTGAGCCATATCGTTCCATTCCCGGAGCGTCCATTGCAGTCGCTGAATGAGCAAGTAGCCATTAGATATTCGAGTGAGAGAGCACGTCCTCGTCCATCCCAACTTAGAATTAGATATTTCACAATGTTATCATCTTAACGCTCAAGCTGTCACATCCTCTCTTCCCTGACTTTCACCCTTTCATACTTTCCCCTATTATCACTCCCCAACTACCTATAGTTACATAAATTCCACATCTGCACATCTACACTTACATGAATATTAAATCTACAGATGTTTCCCGTCCAAAAAAAAAAATTAAGTTTTGAGGAAGGAAATTCTCTAAAACATGCTATACTCCATATAGTACTAGTTCTTACACTTGAGTCAAGAAAGTCCCGTGTGGTTGCAAGACTTTCACTTTAAATTCACTTTCAACATTCAGCCTCAAGCAAGATATTCTAGTGCTGGGTGACATCCGTGCGGAATTGTCACTTTTTTCAACCTCACTTGATATGTATGTCACCGTCAACCAAAAAAAAAATCAAATTTCCCCAGGAAAAAACGTGTACCATTTGACGCAATACAACAAGCTCCCTTGAAAAGTCCATACTGTAAATCCGAGTTTATCTTATTTATACGAAATTGGATAACTCCCCAGAATAAAGCTAACCTACATATGTACATGCGAGAGCCTCAATTACGAAATTAGGAAATTTGACTTACTACGACATCTCCCCAAGTATACATTTTAACATTGAGATATGTCCCATACATGACATGTGCCATAAGAGGTCATGTTGACGTCAGTGTGAGTGCAGGCATGAATTTCGAGGTAGGAAACATTTGGTCTTGCGTCGCCTTTGGAAAATTCTGTCTGGTAAATCCATTTGAGTGGAAGAATATTTACGGAAATTCAATACCTTTGGTGAAAGGAACATCGCATTTTGTTTTGTGGGGAAAACAGGAGGACGACGGACGCAGGGTGATAGGCGGGGAGTGAAGTTAGAATTTAAAAAAAAACACTGCGTGGAATTGCGTTTGTACGCTTTAAAGAGCAGCAAGATTGGAGAGAAAAAAATTCTAGCAATTGAATCGAAGCAAAGCAGTTCAATCGAGTCTAATGGAATCAACATAAGAATACATTTCATGCTTGAACAACCCAATGTGTCCTGCACGTTTATCAGTTTTGCAAAAAGCTGAGGGAAGTTGTGGTGGAGACTATATCCAAATATGTACAGACTTATATGTACTCATACCTACAAGGACGAGTCTGTTGTTCACAAATGAAGCAGAGCGAGTCAACATAGGAGAAAAACGAAACGCAACAAAGCATAATAATCGTTGCTAGCCAAACAGACATATTTGAATGAGACGAATGTTACAGCTAATGTTCGATGTAACGAAGTAAACATTTGGCAGGAAAAGCGATAGAATGTCTTGACAGAAGGAGATAGGATGAGTACATATGTATACAGAAAACTGTAACGTCTTACAAGACGGCCTCTCTCCCCGGCAAAAGAATCTAAATTTATTTACTTGTGTTGACAGAGCTTTAGAACCGAGAGGGAGAGAGAGAGAAAGAAAGAAAGAGAGAAGGGGAGAATGAGAGTGAGAGAGATACGACCACAGCTTCCATCAACAACGGCTCCAGTCACCAGAGACTTGACGACGGAACTCAGCAACTGAGCGACGAGGTTGAAATAAACTCTTGTGAAAGGTTCCACTTGAAAATTCCAAAGCTCACACACACGGAATAAAATAATCTTGTTGTGAGAACTGAGGTGCAGGCTCAATCATCCAATCCCATCCAATTCCATCCTCAAAAACCGCACGGTACTTTGCATACAATGACACTTCCACATAGTGGTCGCTTACCCTTCCTATCATCCCTCACAGACTCCCGAACATTCCTTCATTTGAACTCGCATCATAACAGTCCCATGCTTGACAGTGGGCTCACTTTACAACAGCACCCATCAAAGGACCGAAATTTCACTCTTCCTATAGGAACGTACTATATATAGATAGTTATGAAAAGGAGAAAAATTAACATAGTGGTTAATGGAAATCCGTCCACGTACTTTTACCCCGCGGAGAAAGGGCTACTACTATAACGACGTCTCGTTTAACAAGAGCACACTGTGCCCGTATTTATGTACGTTTGATTCCGGCTATATATCCACAGTTTCATTGCATGTATGTACATACATAAAAGCTACCATCCTTCCAAATCCTCAACTTTCCCACAAGTGCCAATTCCATCAATGTACTCAATTCATGTAGGCTCCTAATCGCACCTATAATGCACTTACGTTCACTTCAAATATTTTCAAAGTCCGCATTTTAAATCACAGATTTTCAAAATCCACTTGTCATACTCAACTGTCCTAATTTAAGATGAAACAAGACCGCTGAAGGTACTATTTAAGCTTTATCCCTGGAAATTCTCACTAAGTAAATTTATTGTGCGAACCCAGAATATACACAAAAACCATCAGAATTGTCGGATAAGAAGCAAAATTTAAGTTACAAAAAACTGAGTATGCACTGAAAAAATTAATTAAAAAAATTTTAATCACATCCTGTTTCCTCCGTATTTGAAAAGTCTATAGGAGATGTACATTTTTTTTATTTCAAATGCATGAAAGTTTTGAAATTCTTAGTAGATGGCATACATGAGTACCTCAAAGGTAGAGCAATGATTGTGACCTTGAAGCGTGTGTGCACCCCTAAGAAGAGAGCTCATCTGTTTGAAGATTTTTTTGAAGTAAACGGGACGGTATCGTAAGAGTTATTCTGTAGGACAGGGAGAGAGAAAACATTCAAGTCTTATTTCCTGTGTGGGATTGTATTCCCTTTCACTAGAATACAAAATACAATACGTTGGATTCGATGTAAAACCTGCTTGTCCCTGAATTGAACAGTAATCTGGGGACAATATGTCATTCTACTGAATGTTTATGTGCCTCAGGAGTCTTCTCTGAAATTCCAAATAATTCCTAAAAACTTGTCAACAACTTCCTAATAGGAAGAAGTACACTTTAGTTAGAATAATGATTCCGATAATGATACAACCAAATATACATTGAGATTACGGAGAATACGTACATTACCAGGAGAACAATACGAGGAGAGAGAAGGAACTGAGGACGGTACGCGGTAGTATAAGCCATAAAATAAAGAGACGAGATTTGTAGGGGTACTTGAAATTTATGGTAATTGCAGGGAATGTAAGAAAGCTTGTCAGAGTTGCTGACTGGTGGGGAAACAAATGCTTAATGCCGTGATGGGATGAGGACCAAAGACTACAATGGCAAATCCAGTTCTGGTCTCTGCATGTCTATCCACGTCAACTTGTACTCTCATTAGGACTGATTCAAAATCAGCAAACTTTTCAAACCCCCAGCCTTCCCTAGTTTCAAGTTGATAATCAAGAATTTCTAGCAAATTTTCATGACGGTGTTGTTAGTTTATTGAATTTACATTCAAGATTTCTACTTGTCAACATCCCGTCCACAGCCCTATGCCAACTACTGCGACATTTTACTCGACTCAACTTTTTTTTATTCCCAAACTGTTGGAGCATTAAGTGATGGGCATTTACACTGGGAATGCTCATTCCTTAAGTTTGACTCAACCCAGAACTCATTTGTGGTGATGGTTCGACGCTGATTGTAATTGGAATAATTCTAATTTTTCCCCAACTTCCACCGTCTCGTTATTAGTTTTCCATCTGCAACTCGCCCAATTCCTCGTTACAGTTGATCGACAAATTCCTATTCATAGCCTACACAGCTTGGAAGCCCCAAGCTGTGTAGTCAGTCAGGAGGTCACAGGCAGATTTTAGCAAATACGAATTTTCCAGTTCAGTCTAATTTCGAAACGTACTGCTTCTGGAATAATAATATCAATAATTTTGATACAATGCATCAATATATACATAGATAGATTTTTCCAATGAGGACATGATATTAAAATTTATGAAAGCATCAAATCTTATGACTAACTCTTCATACTCTTCCGGCAGTACACGTAATTACATATGTAGATATGTACATTATCCTGATTATGATTTCACAGGATTTTAATAAACATCCGTGCATGAATGAGACTTACCTCCAAATACAGCTGCTCTCAATTCCACACACATAGGGTTAGCCCATGCAATGACCTGAAGATGCGGTACATTTGAATACACAAGCCTATACGAGCAATCTCTTCAAATAAATGAATTACACTTTATATACTCCACACATTATTTGCAAAAGTTAAAACCAGGAAAATCATCTTGTAAATATTTTATTTCTACAACTGATTTTGCTATTAACTTTTATCTAAAAATAGGTAATGTAATTATTATTTACTGACGTTTTGTAACTTAAGTTACACATTTGAAGAATATTTTGTTATGTTTAGGACTTGAATCAAGGTTTAACACAGTAGCGGCGTTGCAAAAGGACGAAAATAATACTGAAGCTTTTAAAATCGGACTATACAAAACCTAATTGCATCTGAAAGTGACCAAAGTCTTTTAAAAAGAAGACAGTATCACCGCAACATAAAAACAGTCAAATTCAAACATCTCACAATCCAATATTAATGAACTGGAAATTAGTTCTTTGGTAATAATCAAGAGTAGAGACAAGTGTCTTCCTTAACTTGTGGCACAAGAAATTCATTTCGGTTATAAACACCCACAGCATCTTAAAATGAAAACTAGGCGTACACGTAAAACCCAGTATTTACGTTGTCATGTGGTACCGGATGTAATATGTAGATACACATGTACCAAGGATATAGAAGGCAATAATAGTCCACGTAAGGAGGTAACAAGAATAAATGATCTCCCTCAGTTTCATGAAGATACATGAAACTAGAGTCTACAGTGTGCGTCAATTACGCACATCCTAATGAATTTACGGGCAAATCCCAAACTTTATGAATAAGCTTACCATTTGCACTTCCTCCTAGATAAAAATACTACTTACAGCCCGTAACTATAGCTTGTAACGCCTTCATTCGGAGAATAGCCTTCATTACATCTAATCGTAAAAATAATTATTACTGGAATTTACGGTATTAGTAGTAACAGTACAGTATTATAGTATTTAAAGAATATCCTACAGTCTACAGCACAAATTACAAGGAGTGTATACAGAAGTACATATTATACATACAATATAAATTTACAAATAAAAAGAGAATATCTTACGCTAGTATTTAATGTCCAGGGAAACATTATACACTGTTGGATCCCAACCAACAACATAACTGATACAATACTTTCTCATTAAGGCAGTCGTAAACATTTCCCGATGTATTCCTTAGCTAAGCGTATATACAGTACATACACTCATACACATGTAACAAAAATTTCAGCCAAAGGCTCAAGTTTTAAATAACCTCTGAGCCTCAAAACATTATCTCGCGTAAGAACTCCCAGACCACAATGTCAAGTGTCTTCAACAATTAATTATATATGTAATGTATGTATGTATGTAATTACTCTTAAATATAAATTATTGCAATATATGATTACCTACAGTACACAAACTAAATGCACACAACATTTTTACTAATTAATTTAAATTATATAATTAAACAAGAAATTAAATACAAGCGATTTAAAAACCATAATTGGGCATCTACTATCTACCTATTAGGTAAATCCTGAAGATAAAAATTTACATGATCACATATAAAGAACTTCTGATCGATACTGCCATGTCCTTGTAGTGTAAATAGAAATATACAGCACCAGGTACATACATTCATATAAAAGGTTAGGTAAGGAAAGACTGCAAAAACAACCTTTACCATAGTACATTTTGAGCTCGAGGTGAAAGGGAAGAGCTGAAAATGTTATTGCCGCAATACATAACACTTTGACTGGCATTACTAATGAAATGTATCACACTTCAATCCAGCCGAATGCAGCGGGTATCACGCCACACACACAAAAAAGTAAGGAAAAGACCACATCCTTGAAAAAACCATTCGCATCCTGTTAGGCCGGGACGAAGGCTCATAAACATGTGCGTACTACTATATAACACTAAAGATAATGCCGTAGTTCGCTCCAGGCGGTTAAAAATTCAACACCTAGGAGGAACAAACCAGGCTACCAGGCACAGTTAGGGGTCGGTAACGCACAGGAAAGAAAATCAGAGCAAGGAGCAAAAATAAGACAAAGTAGAAGGTAAGTGTAAACAAACTCAGGGATAAAAAAAAGTCCTAGGGAAAGAAAGGGTTTCATACGTAATTACGTATATGCACGTATAGGCATGTGGTACAGTATAGGAAAACAAGTACCTAGTAGTTGGGCGGAGAGAATCTTTTTTTTTCACACAGGGAAATATCTTAATGACCACAATACTTGCGTTGAGCTTGTACTATAGCCCCTTCAGAAAATTTGCCCTCATAACATATACTTTCTTCACCTTCACTTTTCACTCAATGAAATTTCCACGTACTGAGATATTATTATGTTTGTATTAGAGAAAAACGGTGAGCACATTTTCAGCTAAGTTCACACAGATGAGAATGAAAAAGAGTGTGAGAAAGAGAGAGAGAGGGAGAGAGAGAGAGAGAGAGAGGGAGGGAGAGAGAAGTATGATCGTCACTACTGGGTCCCATCGATTTTCAATTTGGCAAGATCACGAACGGGTCGACTGAAATCATTTCGTTTTTCTTTTCGCACTCCACAATCCATTCCCACCGAACGAAAGTCAAGTTAGGATTCTCCGAAAGAGCCTGCAAACATTTTTCTTTCTTATGACATTTCCGTAAATTTATACTGCTAACGTATCTACTCAAAAATACTAAAAAAAAGAACGTATCTAGTAAACACACTTGCGTATAGCATTATACATAGATATATGTATACACGCATATATAAGTATACCTTATGGCATGTGTATATTTAGTCCAAGCCTCCTATAGGATGTAAGTACAGGTGTAGATACGTATGCATTATATATATATGTACATGTATATATATTAGTACTTACTTATGCACAAGGAGAAAAAGACTCATACTCACGTTGCTCAACATCCTGGCCTGTACATCACATCAACTTTCAAAACCACAGCCACACTTGACTTTCTCCATAAAAAATCCCATTCACCCTCTCCATTCAGCAGAGATAGACAAATTCAATAGGAATCAAGTGAGAGTAGTTCCTACTCGCCCTCAAGCACACCAACATCACCACCTATAACGTTCATGCTCCCTTCTCTCTAGGAGAAGAAAACCCGGCAATAGCTTACACATAGCAAAAGACGCAGTTTTTTATGTAGTACCACTGTACCAGTATTAGAGAAAATGATCCTACACACACACACACACACTCACACTCACACACATACAAACACCACCACCACCACAACTTCTCTCCTACCACTCAAATATTCATTCGTCTCTTCTCACAAATGAAATGTTCCACACGTCCCGATTTTTCATTTCACTGTTCAAACAAACACCAAAGTACTTATTTACAAAGAAAAAAATTCTATTTGTACCACTACACTGGTACTACTAAGGGAAAACCATCACCAGCACCCCTACCATTAAATATACAGGATTTCAAGACCCAGTAAGTCAACTTCAAACAAACCTAGTCCTGAGCTAATTTGAATCACCGTATAAAAGCTTCTCAAATCTGAACTCATTATACTCAACTTTTATTCACTCAATTCTAACTCCAAAATATTCATCCACCCCAACCCTGAGATTATCTATACCTATCTGTCCCTGTAATGTCAAAATTACCTACTGTTACTCCACTACACATTATGACCATACATACATTTCATACATTCCTAGGATACGATACATTTTAACCAACAAAATAAATTTAAGACAGAACACATGAATTCATCAAGCACAAGAAATTTTCAAAGCCAGACAGAAAATTCATCTATCAATGCAGACGAGGGCAGTACAAAAAAAAACAGTTGAAAAAGAAACAATAAATTCTGTAGACTCCATTCTGTCAAATATTACAAGTAAATGCAATCAAGAGCAACGTTCTTATTTATTGCAAGTGACGCTCGTCCCTCCTCCAATCCCAGTCTCCCATCATCAACTGTAATTCAGGTCAAATTGTAATTGATTGTCGGCAACTACCCCGAAGGCAGAAAGAGAGAGAGAGAGAGAGGGGGGAGTGAGAGGAGAGAATAATGAAAAACAACTTTCCTTCACAGCTTGCACAAATATACACATACACACATGGCAACAAATACCAAGGGAAAGTCAACGCTTTCATCTTAATCATCTCGTGTGTCCGACGAATCTTGCCTCTCCTATGTATTTCCAACAACAGAGGGAAGAATCACTCCTGAATGTCTGTTTTTACACAGGAAAGCAGAGCACGCAAGATCCAAAGTAAACCTAGGAATTAATTACTCCCAAAAATAAAAACCTCTCACCTCGGCGAAATCTTCCATCCATTCCTTCCCGTCCGTTAGTATGTACTCAACCTTATCCGTATGGGAGGACTCGATGATTCTGCACAGAACAAGTAAAATAATAATTCATTAAATTAACCTTCAAACAAGAGTGCGAAATAGTACATTACACTTAACCTTCACCCAGAACCTCTACACTTACAATCCCTACCACCCTTGACATCAGAGATATAATTAATTACTATACGGAAACTTGGAAAATAAACCCTTTCCCTTGGTTCATGTTCTTTGTGGTATCAAGAACGTAAAACTCTCCAGGTTCATTCAAAATTAATACCAACACGAACTAGTTGGAATTCATCGTAAAAGTAAACCCTACTAGGTATATAATTATGTCATATAATTATACTAAGCATGTGGTTCATTTTGCGCTTAAATTACGCAAAAATCCTATAGATCATTTTGTTTTAATTTTTAATCGAAAAAGCATCTACTACATCTTGCCTCTTCCCCAACAATATAAAACTCCTAGCAGTACTACTACAGGAAAATAGGTGTAATTTTATATCTCAGGAAATAAGAGTAACTCCTCAGGGGGACGTTCTTTGTCGAAATTTTAATCAGGAAACTTTGGGTCCAAATTACACATACTGGAAAGAATTAATTACACAAACAAAACCAAAATGCTTTTTCGCTCCCATGAATTAATAAGATGGGCATGGTTCCGTAAAAACAACGGGCGAAATTCTAGTGCACTTTGAAGCTACAGTAGATACTTCAGCAGGGTGCACATGGCATGAACATTGTAATTTTATAGCTCAACTTTTTACCATTACAATCATAAAGATTCTGAAGAATTGAAAAAATAAAACCCTGGCTACAATCCATACAAAAATAACATTAATTAAATCCGTGAAAATATGTAGGGACCATATGTTAGGCGCCACGCAGTCATGTCGCCATATACATACGTATATAATTATATGTAATTATATATATATATATATATACATGCATACGTGGACTGCTCCCAGATAAATAAAGTAATCATCAGAGGGTTTATTTAACCCTTGGTTCCAGAGAGCCGTACCGGAATGTACACAGATCCCATTCCTATACAGTGTGGTGTGCGGTTCCGATAAACACACTGCAGGATACGTGAGTTCATGTAAACAGTCAGGGTGAAGGAGGAGCGGGAAATGGAGACGAGCAATGACTTATTTACATATGACGATATCTTAGACACAACTACAATATTCAGAGAAAGGCTAAGGGAAGATCTGATTAATTCATGGAATTGCTAAGCCATCCAATGTGTTCCATTACGAGACACTCACACAAGATGAAGGGAAAACTTCTGCTTTAGTACGTAGCTGGAACTTGCGAAACGGAATTAATTACTTGAAAACACACAAAACGTCTTTCCATTATTGCTTTTATTAGCAATGATAAAATAATGTCCCTCGCTCTTCCTCCCGCTTCCCTAATAAGAGTGTAAGGAGTCGTGGCAAATTACAACTCCTGTTCTGTTAGCAGAACCTACCCCTGTCCTCCGAACCTAAAGATAAACATAAATATACAGAGGAGATGAGGATCCCGAGACTCAAACTAATAACACCACCAAACTCTTCCAAGGAGAGGAGTAGTCACAACCTGCTACCTGTCCATCGATATTTATCCCTCCTTTTGTTACAGGAGCAAAACTTCTACCTAGAACTCACACCGGCCTGTAGATCCATCCATACCATACATACATACATATCTCCATACATGCCCCAACACATCCACCAATACATACTCCGAAGAGCATAATATCCATGTACAGGAACAAAACTTTTAGCAGTACCTCAATATCTGAATCAGACTCCCTCGTCATCATCGGAGTAGGGAAAACAACTGGAGAAAAACATGTTTCTTCATTAGTCTCATGACCCTCACAACAACTGAACTAACTTTTTGCCTCAGCAATGACGCCAAACCTCTTCCTCCTACTTATTGTACTTGCAAATAATTTCCTCACTGCTCCGTTTCCTCATTGCAGGAAGTAGGAAAGCATGTAAAGGGGTATCAACGGTTGCAAATGAATAAGGATGAGGAGTTGTTGTTTGTTGCTGAGACAAAAGGACAAGACTCTCAAAAGGTTCTACCCAACTCCTACTACTCCGAACATATGTGCATTTAAATGTAATGTACGGACCTTCTCCTCCTGCATAAAACATGATATTGAGTCAAGGAGACGAGAGTCCTGCAATAAAGGTCAGGGGAGGAAATAATTCAAGAGAATTATCAAACCCAGCTCACCTTGATGGTAACCCACTGTAAATCCCTGGTTACCCCTTTCCCGTCTCCATACATATGCAAATATATATACATACGCACACGCCTCTATTTGGCCAACCTTGTGGAAACGTCAACTGGGATGGTGATAAAGAAGTAAAATTAACCTCTATGCTTACCCCCTGGTGCCTCCCAACATTTTTACAGTTTGTATCCCGATAAAAACAAAAACTACCTCCAATAATCATAATAATTACAAGCTCAGTAAGAAAAACTAACAAGGACCTCGCATCACACCCCCTTACTCCTATTACAAAGTCCGAGTACATGCATGCACCCGGAATTAAAATCCAAGCCTTCCCATCCCAACTTTGTTACATCTACTTTCACCATATGGAAACTTTTGAATGCAAGAATCGTGTTGGGTGAACTGCTATACTACTATACCTATAATAATTACTTCCATACAACTATCTATAGATACATAGATATACAACTAGTCTTGCCAGATTAATCCTTTGAAAATGTAACTCCCAAGATTCCGAAAGGTTACAAGGAGCTCATGCAGTGTAATTAGCAACACAGCGGGTACAGACTACAGAGTGAACCTATAGCTATCCCTATAACAATTCATTACTGCACAACTCCAGTCAAAATGAGAACTCCGTACAAATGCTTAATAGGATTCTATAGCCGTAGCATTTGCAAAATATTTCCATTAATAAGATTCCCTTCATACTACTACTATTACATCTACTTATAATGTATGTACTTACACACAGCCCGTTATACTCTCAAGATCAATTCACAACACGTCCTTCCTCATGCCACGCTCACCCTAATTGTATGTACATAGACAATATACCTCCATAGACTATGTATACATCTCATTATACGTCTGGTAATCATCAGGGTCATAATTTACATGGAAACAGGAACAGCCAACATTCCATTAGGACAACTGAGCAGATTCGGTGGGGTTAATTGAAAAAAAACGTGTCAAACGCCCATTCGACACCGTCATTATCACTGAAATTTTTCTATCATTCCATTTAATGTGACCATACTTAGTCTGCTTAAATATGTATGTATAAACACACAATTGTGTATGTTTACACACGATGAAATAATTACTAGTCACAACTGCTCTTACAAACTAGGGCTCCCACGTTTTACCAAACCAACCTTTCAGGCCTATAATTATTTAAAATTGTTCTCTCAAACTACAAAATGACTTACTAACACACGTCAATCGGAAAGGAATTAACTTGTTGAACAATTTGTC
The DNA here is from genome assembly GCA_947179485.1 of Allacma fusca. NCBI lineage: Eukaryota > Metazoa > Arthropoda > Collembola > Symphypleona > Sminthuridae > Allacma > Allacma fusca. Next base: position 4,659,497 of record OX359247.1, on the reverse strand, counting down.
ATGTGTGTGTATTTTCACCCCTTATTTATTCCGATGAATTAATAAAAGCTACTGTCAAAAACTATAGGAATTATACTGTAGTACAAATGTCGGTATATAAAATAATCTCTCAATCTCAATACACAATATATATGTACCTACATATACCACGTAAAAATGACCATTCCTCAAAAGTCGCCAGTGCACTGTTACCTGTTACAAGTCGTGGAATTGGGTTGAAAAGTTTTTCAGAAAACATTGGCACTATCAGCACACAAAACCATAACAGAAACAAAAGAAAGAATGGAAGCCCAGGGCAACATATTTTTTTGTAATGACACTTATTAAGAGCCCAATTTGAAAGAAAGGGCCACTTGAGTGAGAAAGGCAGAACCTGCCTTACCATTTGTATTCTCAAAGAATGGCTCATGAGTCATTATTTACGTAAACCAAGTTCCACAAAGAAAACCGACATAGGTTCAACACGATTACCAACGCTCACAATCAGCCCTCACTCATCGCCGAATCTTTATACCTGTCATAAAAACCTAAGTTACTAATTTCCAGTACGCCTCAACACAACAGACATATAACACTTGACTGGACATATAACCAAAGTAATATATAATACAATAAATCCGGACCATGAATGGAAGTATTCCCACTGTGTGTTTTCTATAAAATGGATACTAATCTACGAATCACTAGTGGGGTTTAGTCCGAACGACGATAAATGAAAGGCACTCTTTCTCCACGCCCACAAATGTACATATTGTAACTCCGTTTGTATATCTACATATATTTAAGTCCAGGAAGAGCTCTTGAAAAGAAACTAAATGAGATTACGAGAGTTAAACGGTGACTTGGAAGCCTGGCTACCTTTAAGAAACACCTTCAAGGTTTACCAGGTACATACCATTAGGACAGAGTTATGTATGTACATGGTCAACACGTGCAAAACCACTCAAGGGAAAGGATCTTTACATTACTAGGAAACTACATAGAAAAGGCTACTTTCAACCAGAAATGAATCCTTTCCAAAGGGAAAATACAAAAAACACACAGATACATAGCGCTGAGTTACGGTTCTCATGGCAGACCCAACTTTCTTTTTTCTTTCATTCCACATTCACTAAAGGCTATACAAGTTAGTCTAAGTTGTTTCCTATATTTACACACTTACATTATTCCAATCCGAACTTTCCACAGGACTGAAACCAAATAGAACGACTTTGATGGATTGGATCACGGAATGATTTGTGTGAATAAGATGGAATGATACCATATCAAGACCAAGACACATCTGCGTGGATGCGAGTCGTAACTTTATATCTCCATTGAACACATTTTTAAACCAAACACTAAACAGATTTCTTACATGTTCTTGGAGAGTAAAAAAAACCAGGTCCACATTACTGTACCTTTCAAACGTATTGGAGTGAGTGAATCTGCACATATGTATCTACATGTATCCACCCTTCAAATACTGTATCCCAACATTACAAGCAGATGAACTTCCAACAAACCAGAGTAAAAGAAAAAGTCTAAATAAAAGCAACCTAATCCCTCAATGATGGTTTCACATCACGAAAAAAAATCAACCGCAAGCTGTCACCCAAACCTTGACATTTTTCACTCCAACTTTCTTTCTCCATTTAGTAATCTATCGTTAGTCAAATTTACTTACTCAGGTCTTGCGGGGAGAGAAACAAGCTACTGAGCAAAAAAAAAAATCAAATGTTTTAGACAGGCTCAGATGAAACTTACAGGTATGGACGTAGGTATGTACACACAAATGTACATATGTATAATTATGTACCACCATGCGTGCACCAAAGAGAATAGGATAGTACAAATCTGGAGAGTACTAGTCTCGTCTGTCATCTCAACTTTTACCTTTTCGACAAAGTAAGACTTTCCATATGGAATATAAATGTTAAAAAAATAGAAGACAGAGCCTTCCGTTGAACAGTGCCATTTTTCACACGTGAACCCTTCTTTTAGTCATATATCAAAGTTATCTGCCCAACTTTGGCAAGCACTCCATCTTTTCTTCATTCCCACATGGAGGTACGTACACACCCCGAAAAAAAGCTCTTCTTATGCTTATTTGCGTGTGCAAATCTGTATCAAATACAGGCATCTCAAGTGGCATTGTTATTCATGATGGCTTAAGACCTAGTAAAAATAAGTATATGTAGCTCAGGTCCAGCCACAGAGGATAAAAAAAACTTCTCACAGAGCTTTCGAGTCAAATATCCATATAAATATATACGTATACATACATACATACATACACTCCCATCATTATTGCTTCCATACATGGAGTAGTAGTATGTGCATGTGCCATAAAAATGATAATCATAATAAATAATCCGGACCGGTGGTGTGTGCTCAGAGCGAGGGGAGTGATGAAAAAAACTTAAATAAACCCAACCTCTCCCCATAACAATAACATTTGTGAAAATTCGCACAAATATTATCACAGCACTACGTAAATCTCCACAATTCGACAAAATGTAAATGTACAACATTTGGGGAACCCCACATCCGAACACGGTTTCTTTGTCCATAAGAGGATTACTAACCTGAGAAAGTACTTCTAACTATTATCATACCGTCACAGAGAAGATCAATCAGCCCTCACCAGCATGCTGAACTCTGTAAAGTCTTCCACACTTTATACAGCGATCAAACGCATGTACGCATGTATGCCTTGAATCTCAACCCATCTAACAAATATAAATATGAGGAAGAAATTGCAAAGTTCTAGCAACATCCAGGGGGTATGGACCCAAAGAGGGGAGAAAATGCTGGAAAATAATTACAAGAACAACTTTTAATCAGTACCTACTAATCTGTGGTTAAAAGCATGGTTAATATTGTTTCTCTTGTAGCCTCTCCGCATGCCAACCATCCATGTAGATGAGCTTAAGCCGCTAAGTAAATCAGCTCTCGGAACTACCCGACCAATGTAACCAGAAGGATAGGGAAGCTTGAATCACCCAGATGTTCCAATACTACTTTTAATTTCTACACACATCAATAACCATGTACGGTAATTTCTCCCTTCATACATATTACTATATATTCCATGTTGAAACAGAGAGAGAGAGAAAGAGGGAGAGAGAGAAAGAGAGAGGGAAGTGGATGAGAAGAAAGAGAGAGAAAGCATGGGGAGAGGCAGAGACATGAATAAATTTCAATCGTCTCAGTCCAACCAACCACGAAAGCATCGTCCTCATCGTGATTTGTTTGCTTTGACGCCATTATCATACCGTAATCATTGCATCAACACATGAAGGAAATTCCTCCCCGTATTTCCTCTTATATTTCCTTTACAGTACTTATACATGTCGGCAAATAAAACTAAAGGACCTCAAATCTACACCAATAACCGAGCACAAAAGCCCGAGCAATTTAGCTTAAGTCTGCTCTGCTCCCTCAAGTGAAAACGTTCATAGGGAGAGAGTTCTTCTTCCCTTTGCTAATTTACAGGAAAGTTCAACAGAGTTCAATATTTGCCAAGTATGCAAATTCCAAAGCACTTGTTTTATTATCACTTTATTATTATCTCTGTGGTACAATCTGCTCATCCTTTATCTCTCTCCCCTAACTCACTCACTAACTAAGTAGTAACACCCTTCCTTCACATCCTGCTCTTCCTCCGACCCTGCAGTCATAAACACGCTCGCCAAGTTCAAGTTTACTATCTAATACACGGGGAAGTCAGGAGCAGGTCTATGGGGTAACCAGAAAGAACCATTGGCCCCCGTCAAAATGATAATTTAGAAATCCTAAAGCATTCCAACTTTGTTCCACTTTCATGAACCATGTGACTCTAAATATTGACCAAAGGTCAATGAAGTAAATCTTAGAAAATTTCGAACAATAATTGCTACAAACTACGTACAGTAAATCCAATATTTTATGAGTCACTTCCATTCGTAGGTTAGAGGGGGCAACGATTTTGGTCTACCCATGCACGTCAGTAGCAATCGTTGAAATAAGGTACGTAATCTTATTTTCAAAATCAAACCCCTTTCCTCTCCGAGATGCAAACTACGACATACATACGTATATAAGATCTACGTATGTATGTATATACTGATGTATGCATTTATTTATATACGTGGATTTGTAGGGATCCATGTATTTCCCAATCCCAACCCACAGCACATAATAATAATAACCTTCCCTCAAAAGGAAGAAGATACCACTGCAATTTTACATGTCATAAATCCAACAAACTCTAGGAGGATAAAGGCTCACGGTATTACTACATCACACCAGTTTATATTGATATCATACTTGACACAGATTGGAGGGAAGAGGAAGAGAAAATTTAAACCTGATTCTCAAACTTCAATCCAATCATTGAAGATGGAAAACTTGGAGTATCACACAGTTCATCTTAAGGGCTATACTTACAATAGTTTATGTATATACCATATGAACATACGTAATTACAAACGTATATGTACACACACACACACACACACACACACGTAAATATGTACATACCAGTATGTCAGTCAGTTTCACAGAAGATAAGATTAGAAATCCCTCGCTTTAACTTTTACAGCCGGCTTGTACAGTATTAAATAAAAATTTATTAGCCCATTTCCCTTCCTGATGATTCACCTATCGGTAACCAGGGATAAGCTTTTACATATACATAGCTGTACTTACATATAAATACTCCTCAAAAGGGACAGCGCCGTGACATAATTTTTAATGACTTAAAGCGTATCAGTATGTTTTTTTCAAAAAAACTAGGAAAGGGATTTCTTTTTACTGAAATCAAAACATTAACATCGCTACACACTTCATCATTCAATTCAACATTTCATTCTTTTGTATATCTACATATTCAAGAATAACAAGAGAATGAAAATAGGCACGTCGACATATGCGTGCAATCAAAATTTAGAACCCATTTTCCCATGATATCTCAACACTTGCAACGAAGAGTCCTGAGCTAAACGAAATTACTAAAGTTTGCTCTAGTAATGAAATAACAATGAAAACTATCCACTTTTACACGCTACTTTGTTCCAAGCTGGTCATTACCATTACTCTATCAGTATATCTACTTTTACACACAAATGTGCCATCCTATTCCAGGCATACTGTACAGTATATACATACATGCATTAATACTGGAAAAATTAACTCCACATGGATTTTTAAATATCAAAGCAGTTATAAATAAATATCTGCAAAGATATATAGAAACAATTTACAAGTACAAACATCTTTTACTATAACCCTTGAGAATATGGAAAACCGAATTGTACTTCGCACATAATGGTATGTGGATCGTGGATCGTCCACGGAATTTAACTAGGGCTGAGTGGCTGTGGGTAGCAAAAGATAATAAAAAATAATTAAAATCACTGTACCACAACTTTAATCTACTATGTAATGAATTGCATAAACACGTCTGCCCAAGCTGTAAATGGCAGTAAAAGCCCTAACGATGCAAATATCTCTCCATAAATATTGACTTGTCCATAATACAAGTACTAAGTACAGTACTGCTGAGCATGTTTGTTCACCCACAGAAACACATACTACTATATGTTGTGTAGTACCGTGTAATTATAATAATTACATACTGATTGTTAGATACGCAGCTATGCTAATCATGCGTTATTCATCACACACACACAGTAAAATGTGAGTGCTCTTTTTTTACATATAGCATTACTACTGAGCAAGTAAGGTCTCACTCTCAATAGATACAATTTTTTATTGGTTGACTGAAACACCGTATAAAATACCCAGGTTTGGAAACTGTTGTAATAGGAAACAAAGTCAAACCTATATTGTTTTTATTCTTCACAGTACATAGTAAAAGATTCTAATTTGGCAGTAACATAAGTGGTAAAAAACATGAGGGCTATAATTATTATTACTGCAGACACTTGTAATTAATAGATCCAATGAAAAAACAAAGAACAAATCGAATTCTCCCGGAACGAGTCTAAACGGCATTACCATACCAAAAGGATGAGAGAATAAAATTTGACTCGAATCCCAAGAGAGCATATACGAAAATGTTCCAGTCATTTATATCCGAATAAAGTAATCGAAGAGAAGATCAAGAGCTCCATTTGGACTGGAAAGGAACACAGTGACAAAAAATAAACGCTGACTCCCAACAAATCTCTCCATATCCGCACACACTGAAAATCGTTAAGGGCCGCAAAGCGTGCGTAGCATAATTTTTTAAAAAGATCCCAAACCGAACAGTGGCATGGACCACATTGTCTCATACATACATACAATCATACTGGAAATACACACAAGTTTATATGCATAAGATACGAGAGGTGATCTTATGTGTATATACCTCTAAAACAGGTTCCAGCAGAGCAGAAAACACCGTAAAAAATCCGATCTGAACAAATACCAGGGAAAAGAGTCATTATCTTCACCGCAATATTGCTTTTTAACCACAAATCCTGGGATTCCACAAAAACCTGCCAATACATCTGTCGACAACAACAATAATCCTCCCTGATAGTTACAGCTTACGGCAGTTACAAGATATCTGTAAATCATAAGTCAACCAGTTATCAGAAGTAACAAAAAGAAATGAGAAAAAAGACACGCTTGGTTTTTGCTTGCAACTGTAAACAAAATCAATAAACATGTTTTTCCTGAACCCTCATTGCATACATTTCTTTCAGAACTTTCACACTGCCCTGGGATCTTATTCTCAATTATAATCCAGAAGTTGCTGAAGTATGCATGTATGCAAGATAGTATCATAAACAAAAAAAAATACACCAAAAATATCTCTACAGACGCCAAAGCATTCAGTGTTCGGATCCGATACTCAAACCTTTGATACTCCACCAGTTTCAGCTAATCTCCGAGAGCCGACTGTTTTACAGAAATCCACATACATACATACAGATCTATACATCTCACTAATACTAATTTCTAAACAGTGATTCTGAATCTTCCCAGCAACTACAGCTAAATATGTACTTTCAGTATCTTGAAAAAGTTCTTTGAAGGTAGCAGACAGTATAAGCACGTTCCCTCAATCAAGGAACAGTATGATTCCAATCTCCAATCAAGACAAGATCCTTGAGGTTAAGTTTCTGAACAATAATTTGTAAGTCTGTAAACCTGTATAATAGCCCCTTTGAGTCAAAACATACCGCGACTACACCGAAGTTTCGAAATACCAATATGTTATTCATACCACTTCAAAGTGCTCTTCTTGTCCTAAAATATGTTTTTTTTTTCAAAATCTAAGAAAAGTACTACATAGCTAAGACTCAGAATCCAGAGCCCAATTCTAAACAAACTCACCAATTCAAGTATTCCCTGATTATTGACACAAGTCTTGACGTAACATTAGCAGAAACATACATATATGTAAGTAAGTATAATACACTCTACCACGGGTAACAAAAATGTAGGCACTGAGATGAAGGACAGGGATAAGATACTCAGGAATAAATAGAGGAAAAAGGAACGAAAGATATGACTGGGAGAGATGTTTTAAGAAAGAATATAAAAGCCTGACAAGTACCTCGAAGAAATATCTCATCATCAAGTACACACAGACGCGGGATACATTAAGGAATGAAGAACCCGTTCGATTACCACCAGCCACTATTGGGTTCAGTTCTCAAAGCAACTGACGAACGGCGTGCAGTATGCACTCAAGCACACCGAAACCACACGAGCTAATGCACTTTCTCCAGAGGATTCTTAGATTCTAACGAAAGATTGACGTCAAGATGGTGGGAAATGTAAATGAGCAAACTAATAACGAAACCCCTTTCTCCATGAAGGGAATCAGAAAAACTGACGAAAATATTTAACAGAAAATTATTCTGCTCAGAAATGTACAGGGAACTGAAAAATATTCCTTTCAGTCAGTCCACCCTTGATGTACATACACAAAAAACCATTAAATAATGTGAAGATGGCATCAAAAGATTTCCAGGAATTTGTTCCTTAAATTTTTTGTTCCGTTCTCACGGCTCACAAAATAATCCCTATGAGTGACATATACTTACATACAGTGTCTACAGATTACATTACAGACGCAGATTCATATAGATATATACATATACTACCTATACTTGCGATTGGAATCCAGAATACTTCATGAACGCCTCAATCAAATTAAATTGAGACTTTAATGAAGGAAAACATGCCAAATCTATACGACTACTTCCACGATTATGTAAATACGGCTTAGTGAGGAGATAACGTAAAAATTCATAGTAATCATATGCGAATTAAACGCAAGTAGCAATCATTAACAACAGATCCTATTTTTAACCCCCTTTTTAACAATATACAGCTTCGACAGTTAAGAGGCACCGTTTTTATATTTACCTGGCCATTTCATTCCAAACCTAGTTTAAAATTTATTACCGGAGTCACATCTAAGCCCTGATTATTTTCGTTAACTACCAAAGTATATCGACCCGAAAATGAATTACAATCGTTGTAATAATCATAAAGCTCCTCAAAATATCACCTAGTAAAACCACGATATACCCACACATTACACATAAGCCAATATTCAAATTTACGGTACATTGTCTACAATTATTTTTTCCCACCTCGACAGGCAAAGCAATTGAAATAAGGAGTACTTAATGATGACAACCTATGAACCTATACAATAGATACACATAAAATTACATATACACAACAAGTAAACTTAAGAAATTCAGATACCAGGTGAAACTTTACTTCAAACTATATGCATGCATGGTTCAAAGGAGATTAATCAGATCTGAAGGAAGAATAGAAGAAAAAACATAAGACCACATTACCCACTATGAAGTCGAATTATTCGCTCAACATCTTTCCTTTGATGTATGTTTGATCCCTCGTTGAGCTCATGAAAGAAAAACACTAGTCCATCAAAGAAATCATTGGTTCCTTCATAATTTGCCAGCATGGATGGGGAGCCTCCACCGGATGCTCCTTCATCGTCTACATCAGTGTCTGCTAAATAGGATTCGCTTTGAGCATCATCCTCATCATCTTTGTCTTTTTTCTCAACAGAAGAGGCAACAGGCTTTCCAGAATCACCCGACGATTTTTTCCCGCTTGTAGCGGAGCTGGTGGTAGGAGCAGAATGCTTTGCATCCAACCCTCCATCGTCAGTCTCATTTTCATCACTTGACTCCAACTGCAAAACGCGTCGTCTCTTTACCCCAGTCGTTTTGGACTGTTCTTCATGGCTACTATCGTCAGCTCCTCGTTTCTCCCTTAAAGAGTACAAAACACTTATAAAAATAACCTCGACGCTGATTAGTTATTTTTGGCGTACAAAGTCACGAATCCAGGAGCATTAATTTCCCAGCTAGGAGAAGATATTGTTACTTGCTACACGCGTAATTTTGTATATGTATAAATTAGGCTATGAAGGAAGCAATTTTACTTCCAGGTCAACAGGAATTCCCCTCCCACTCCCACACAAAGACATACCTAGGTTGGAAGTCAGTGGGGAATGAGTAATTACTGCTGAGAAATCTTCTCATCCCTTGTCTAATCAACTTACTACAACCTTTCATCAAAACAATCGAAGCCATGAGATTATGTAGGAAATATCCTTTTATTAAACTTCTCATTACGCATTCACGTCATGTCTGTCAATTCGCTTTACCTAATTACAATATGAATACTGTAAAGCTGTAAAGACAAGTTCCAGCTTCCAGCCGGTTGTTTGTAGAATGTTTCAAAGTACTGTAGTTTACTCAGCAGTAGTAGTACAAATTATAGCACGAAACCAAGGTCTTTCTTACCATTCTGGTCCCTGGCAATAAACTATGTAGATCATTTATAAAATTTTAAAACAACAGTTGATTTTGATCAGGCCCTGTGCCTGAAATTCTTAAATGCTGTTAGGGATAATAATACATGTCTTTACGCAAAACAATTTGTAATTGTAACTGTAAGTAATTACGTCATTTATGACGCTTCATTTCGCAACTCATCATGCAATTACACACTATCTATTTTACACAGTAATATCTCGTTCGCTGACTTGTGTTCTCAACACAACATTTTGTACGAGTCTGCTTATACAATTAAGACTAAACGTACAGGTAATACCTAATTCCTAACGCACTATTTTTATAATTCCATCCCATAATTTCAACCAGCTAAACCAATTACGAGTAGGAATAATATCAAATTCCATAAGTAAACATTGTGCTATTGAAATTAAATTCATAGTAAATATTTCCCATTAATCCAATACATCAGATATCTACATTGTACAAGCATACACACAGACATATGTTGCCCAAACCCATACAATAAATACCTGGAACCGGTCCTATTGAATTACCATAGATTCGAAAATGATTATATGCTCGTATAAACGTATAAAGCAGCGGCCCATCTCAAGTAATATTAAACCACAATCACAATGCAAAACATATAATTTTAGTTTATTCGAGGGGAACTGAGGAAAACAACTGAACAACTTCCATCGGCACAGAAGCAGTGTCTATACTATATGGAACTGAAGTTCTAATTAAATCCAATTTTCCACAAATAACGGAACGACAAACTTTGATTCCTAAAATCGTTCTCCGAAATATCAACACACCACACAATCAATACTAATTTGAGAATATTTACTGTTAAATATTTGCCTCGAAATATTGTTGGGGGAAAGGGTTTAGAAATGATTTCGAAATCACATACATGTGCTTATTCATAGCTTGCACAAACAATGGGAAGTCATAACGGTTCACGGTCCTCTCCCCCAAAACCAGAAAGTCAACCCTAGCGAAAAGTAAATACTGAGACAAAGAGAGCGAATAATGCCCTGGCAGCCACCAAGGTCAGTAAATAATGCCCACAAGTCGGTTTCTCAGGCCTGATATTTATTGGCCTCATAAAGTTAAGTGATGAAGCAGAGATATCCGGGCATTAACTACGACCGGAGCTGGAAATGTGTATTACATTCCATTCTAGGGTAAATTTACAACATCACCAGAGAAACTCCCGGACTTATTATTATCCCGTCAATAAGCCAAGAGACTCGAGCAGGAAGGAAGTCAAGTGACCAGCAATACAAAAAAGAACCTCCCCCCCCTCACAAAATGTAGCCTGCCAAAAACTTTGCAGTGACTATTTAATTCATAACACTGATACACATATACATACGTAGATACACTTTCACCCCAATAAAACTTGCCTTCAACAACTCAAAACCAGCTTTGAGCTTGGCATAAAAAGATTATCATGCACACTACAGGACAACATATAAACATTACATACAGACTTACTCCACTGTATATCTACAGATATTTGTACATATACAGAGACACTTGTACAGTATCCCGTCTTCGCGTCCCAAGCAATTCACTTCAAGAAAGAAAAGTCCACATACGATAGAGAAAATTACATGTTCGTTGCAAAGCTACACTATGTCTTGGAAAGTAATTGAAAGTGTCATAAAAAAGTGATTTAGGATTTCAAAATTGTGCACTCTGTAGGAAAAGAAAGACTGAACTATGAATCTTACACACTGTATATACATCCAATTTTTGTCCAGTTGCCATTTCCTCTTTGTAGCAAAACAATAGTTACATGAGAAAAATGAAACTCTGGACACGATTTCAGCATAACTATAAAAACTAAAAAAAAAATTCGTAATCTCGAAACGTCGAACAAGTAAGAAGAAAATATACTGACATGTATACGAGTTAAGCCGGAGAGAAAAGCCAAGGAAAAATTACAGCATAAAAGCCTTCAACCCCGAACACTATAATAAATCCTTGATTGAAACAGGGTATACTTCATCCAACTCAGCTTTTCCACGCTACACATCTATGTATGTATGTATCTATAAAAGTTGTGCATGCTTAGTATTCTATACCTAGTAACTAGCGGAAATAATACCCAAAATATTCAGTTAGGCTATACATCACATTTTACATACACAATATGTACAAAATACAAAGTCCATGCAAGGCATTTACGTGAAATTCCCATGAGTATTCCCAAAGAATGAAATTGATACTTTATTCTCTTGCTTTCCCGTACCTTCCCCATTTGGCTATACACATATATGTACGCTTGAAATGAAATATATATGTACATACATGCATCCCTCCATCCATTTCTGCTTCCTCCAACAGATAATTATCTCGAATCAAACGTTTTTGCAACAGATTTCCTCAGCCTACACGATTCTCTCACTAATCACTTAAACCCACAATACATCTATTGACATTGGGTAGTAAGCTCATAAGAAAAGCACCAACTATTTTAATACTCTTTACTCAATCCCTTTGAAAATGGGGGAGCTAAAAATGAAAATAAGTATTAGGTAACATAGGCTCTCCATATAATGATAATGATACTACTGTACCTACTAGTACGCATTATTTCAGGAAGCTCCCACATGTACTCTTGTTGAGTACTTACTTCACAACCCATTATTTTATTACTTGAATTTACTACTTGCCTATACGGGCCAGTATGGTTAACGCAATACAGGTACAGTAATGACTTACATTCGGAATTTCGCATGTAAATCAATAGTCCTTTACTTTCTCTCATATTATCGAGCATTTTCGAACATTGATTTGAAAAACCACAAAACTTTAATACCGTAAAAACCTGACACTGTGATTCGGGTTGACAGGGGTTGTATACTTATATGTACACATAAATATACGTATGTAATTATATATATACAATTACAAAAGGTCAAAAGGTTCGTGGAGTATACAAATGGTATGCCACGGCATGAGTTTTATGACAGATATTTATAAAGGTAATGTGGTCTGAGTTCCGAATTAATAAATTTCCAGAGCAAGTTGAGGTTTCCGGTTTTCCATAAACTACTATTAGGAGGATAGAATTCCATACGAGTACTCCTGCAATAACATAATTATAAACATATGCATCGTTGCAACAGCATGTATGAATTCACAAGAAAGGAGTTTGTCAGATACTAATTAAAATACAGGCTATATAAATCTTTAGTTCAACACCTTTTTCATATTATGTATGTACCTCGACAAGATCCTCAGAATTAGACCATGGACTCTTTTTATTTAAATTCCAATCCTAATTGCTCAAACCCGATATAAAAAGATAAGTACGTATTCTTTACTTTAATAGCAACACTTATTGTGATTTACAAGGAAATGATCCAATTCCTTCACTCCCATTGCTACAGCAGTTTAAAATTCTAGTCATTGAGGAAATATCTGCTACGCTATTACTTCCTACGTATGTATTTACTACAATGAACTACCAAATCTTTGACGACGATATTTAGTTTGTCTCTTGCTCATGGGTTTCTGTCTCGCCAATCAAACCCTTCCCCATTCTATGTATCTGCTCCTGATGCGAGGAATTTTTAGCTAAGTAAGTACCAGTATATGCTCGGAATCCTACAATTTCACTTGTATTCCAGATGCGGTTGGCATTTCACATGAATCCAAACCAAACCACTTCCAATGGGAATGAGACTGTCACAAAGTTAATGTAGCGCAAGATTCGATTTCACCATCCGTACCAAAATACTACGAAAATACCATGGAGAGCGACAACATCCACCTTGTTTTCTCATCCCTGTGCGAGAGAACCAGAATAAAAGACCCAAATCACTAGGGAAACGCTGACTATGGAATACCAAAGACGGAACCACAAACTAGCCCTCATAACTGGTACATTTTGTTACCATAACATTTCAGAGTGTACAACATATAGGGGAAAGATATAAGGATCATTGCTTACATATATCACGTAGGAACAAATTTTAGTAGCAACTATTAATTTTGTATATCCCCAATCGAATTTTAAAATTCCTAGCCTGCAATTTATCAATAAGGGTAACTTTAGTAAACACAAACCAGCGCTATTTGGAGTATTTGGCATGAACTAAACTTCATTATTTCATTAGAAACAACTCGAGTAACCTCCAAACATTCGGGCATTTAGAAATATTTAACATCGGAAGCGTACTAAGAATAAATCAACTGATAGCTAAACGAGATTTTCGTGTGAGGTGTAGCTTAGATGTAACTACATACCTATACGCAATATCGAAGACTGGAAAGTATAAAACGGACCCACCGAACCCACCCACAGCAGCATTAAAAAAATCCCCTCTTTAAAGCAACTGACTACTTCTCTTTTTTATCTTTAAAAGTAATGTGTACTCGGAATCAGCGGTATGGAAAGGTACAGCGATGTATACACCTCCAGTTCTATAGTTTCAGGTCGTAGGTATTTCATATAATTAGCTTGTAGATAAGTCTAGTGTATAACGACAACTAAATCGTTTAACTATAAATTATTATTATCGATTCTACCAAGAAATTGTTACATACTTGTGTACATGCCGGGGAATCCGAAAACAACTGTGATGAATATCTGTACATGTCAAATAAAATTCCATTTCTCAGTGTGAACTCCGTACACAAACCAAATCCCCGACATGTATTCCTCAAATTCCTTACCACCAAATCACTAGAATTGTTTTAACATTAACTCCAGGGAACTCCCAAAAAACTGTAAATGCGAATATGGTGTTACTTCTGGTCTTCAACTCATTTGACAGGTGACATTGTCCCTCTTACATATTTGTAGAATACTGTACTTGTGAATACAAAGAAATCAGGAAAATAATATCCCGACCGCAGAGCCTTGATGTATACTTGTATCGTATCGTATCTTGTTGACGAATTTTCAAATTAAAATTCCTTGGTCTTCAATACTTTGGTATTACCACAATGGTAATGTGAGTAGCGCGGTAATGTGGTATTTAAGCACGAGTGCACTCCGGGAAATCAAATTAAATTCGTTCTACGTAATTCTAATGGTTAAACATCAAGTGAATACATAAACATGCACAATATATCTAACAGGCAAACAGAGGCTAGCCCGAGTCAACATGTGAAAATGTTTCCGTAAATAAATTACAGCACCAGTGGTTACGGAGGAAAAGTACTGGGAAATACAAGGCATCATACCATTAGATCACTTTTGGCTACTACACTACAGAAAGAGGGTTTTAAAGTTGATGAAGAATTATTTCGTGAAGATACTTATGGCACAGGCAGGCATGTAAATACATTTGTAGTTGAACTAAACATTCAAAATCCTTTGTAATAATTGATCCTACTATCACAACAGAAGATCATATATAATAAGCAGGGCAAGTAAATCAACAGAACAAATTTATTTACATCCCTACATTCCATACTTGCAATCAAATTTTCAAATTTCAATCAAAAATTGAAACCATTAGGCTTTATGTACGGGCATGTGGAACGATTTCAAAAGTTTTTGCTCAAATTTAAAATACCATTAACAATAATTCCTGAAATTGTTGCTATTGTATAAAACGTGGAGAAATATTATGTCAAAATACGTATAAAATGAGTTAATTTCACCGCAAACATTACATTACCATGTCATAATTAATACATGTTATCAAATTATACTGATTATGAGTCAGTAATGGCTATTTTCGTTGGAAGTCAGTGACAATAAAGTTCTTATATAGAGTACAGGATAATTATTAATACCACTTTTATATGATATATAAACCGTACAAACACCAACTGTCATAATTTCATAAGAAGTCCAATATTCTTACTTTAAATCGGAAGTTTCTCCAGCATCTCTGTAGTTTTCTCCTTTAGACTCAACTACTGGAAGTGCCCCTGTATTAGAAGGAGGTAAAAAAAAACATTAATTCGGCACGCACATATTTTAGCTTCCTAAAAGATAAAAACTAGCCCAAACATCATACGTTTCACATCCTAAGGCACTCCTACATAGTTTTCTTAATATTTCTAAATAATCTTTTAGGCATTATATTCTAATGTGTCCTTCTTTAGGATTTTGTTGGAACGAATATGTGGATATGTGAAGACAATGGATAAGATATATTGATTCAAATTTTTCGGCAAGTTAGGCTTCATTCATAGACTTACAACCAGACAAAAATCAAGAGCACGGTGAAGTAATTTCTCAGGAGAAAGCACTAAATACAAAGTTCTTATGCCCATAAACTTTTCATACAATTTCCCAACCCAATAAAAACCAGGCTCAATTGTATTACAGAAACAATTCCACCCTATTGTATGGAGTATACATGTAGACGTAGAACAAACCAATTATACTGACCCTGCACACATAGAATGTACAAGTATAATTTTCCTTAGGGATTGTACATTGCAATACATGTGTCAAATAGAATTTATGTGCGTACATACTAACTCTGTCCATAGTCATACATAAACACACCATAGACATGGACTAACCAACACACACATAAAGGGACCACACAAGCTAAAGGTGGTTTGCGGTTAATGTTATTCCTCCTTACAATTTTATTTTCTTTGAAGTACAGAAAAAGGATACGCTGATGGCTGACTGCCTCGGAATCCGAAGGGATTACTTTCCTCAGAGAATTCAATTCTTCTCCTATTAAAGTGAAAAGGCAAAACAAGGTGAAATATCTATCCACAGTCCATGAAAATGCATCTGTACGGAAATTACCACAGCATCACTGACAACAAATAAATGATTCTATATATAGAGGAGAAACCGTTTCGTTCCATCCCAATACTCATACATACTAAACGAGAGCGCCACTGAAAGTAAATGGAGACATCAACTTCCTCTCAATGGACAATTTCGAGAGACTTTGCCCGGACGGAATGTACGGAAGAGCACATATATGTACATACGTATAGGCTCTACACCGAGGGCCTCAGCTATTCAGCTGATAAAGCCAATCCAATTTCAAACAAATACTCTCATGTCTCTCCTCCTTTGAATTTGAATCCAGGGATATTATGCGAATGATTTAATTAGATTTAAACCAATTTATTTCCCCAGCCAAATACTTACTCTAACATTACACACAATCCTTTGATCTGAGCTAATGCTCTATCACTCAGAAAAGTTCGTAAAAGCACATAATCACACACGCATCTTGAAAATTCACAAAGTATGATCATACATACATAATTGCATCAGCCAACAAAAAATTATTACTTTTCCTTTCAGGAATCCTACCACCGAATACGTCCCACACTGATTTTACGGGGTGCCACTGCCACATACCAATATACTATCAATAGTGGGGCAGCGCCTACAGTAATAGTTCTAATGGGATTCAAAGTACGAAAAAGCATTGAGAAGGAACAAGAAGTGGCGAGTCAGGAAAAGAGTTCCTTCCCATTAATCACTTATTTAGAAATCTCTTGAAGAGTTCTACCCAACTAGCAGTCAATCGTGACCACAAGACATGCATGTCCTGACCAGGGAAGAAGGAAACTCTCAAAAGTAATAGTAGAACCCACCCAGCATTCCAACGACCACCAGTATTCCATATAGTACACCAATTTAGTTACATACATTACTTTTACACTACCAAACATTCATCGAAAAACTTTCTAAGGAAAAAAGAAAAAAAAATCAATCGGAGATATTAACTCGGTTTCTCGGTTCTCTTAATGCCATGCCTATCAGAAAATGTATCCTCTTATCTTTTTCAAATCCATTTCAATTACTTTGATGGTCAGGTTTCTTCTTTCTACGGATCTGTGTATGTATGTACCTTCCTTCCTTCGCCTTTATGTATGTACATGTACGTACACTAAGCACCCTACGTACCCTTGTGTACATATGTACGTCTATTTTAGGACAGCTGCAATGCTATGTACTTACACTAGCAATTCGCATCTAAAAAAAGTAATTCACTCAATTTGGCCCGTACATAGGAAACTGAACTGATACCACAAGTAAAACTGCTGAGTCAACTCAACCCCCCCTACTTCCAGAAGCTCTATAACGTGTCCATCCTTTGTGAATAAAATTAACTTGAGTGGCCACACCATCATCTGGATATTTCGCATTTTCTCTCCGTAATTAATGAGATACTAACTATAGTTGCATACATTTGTGTATACAACATGCGAACGCCATATAAAAACAAAACTTCTCCTGGTCTTCAAAGCACTAGCTGACAGAAACTTGGATAAATAAATACAGAAGCCAATAGGAACCGGTTCCGATTCCCGGTATTATTCCATTGGGTCAATCTAGCTATTTAAAATAATTTTTGATCCCTACAATAAGTTTTACTATCATTATATAATCTTTGAAAAGAACTTAAATACCCTGTGCAAGAATCTTGAGATGTGTACATCCCAAGGGGATTGGCGACTCTGATCATGTCTCTATGTTTGCATTACAGAATTCCATTAGATGCACAAAAATTACGAGTTAAGAAAGACCAAAGTATATAATTAATAATAAATGTGAAAACTGTTTTTCGTGGTTTCAGAAAGCTTCGTAATTTGGCAGTTATGCAGTAACAGCCAAGGAACGTTTTACTGACTCTCACCTTTCAAAATTGTCAGATTTGGGGTAAACGACATCGACAAGTCATTTTCTCTAAGCTACAAACCCTCTTATCCATTAGGAACATTCAACTTGATTCCATCGTTGCATTAAAGACCGGACACTAGTAACCTTGAATCCTAACTCAAGATAATGCTTACTTCTAGCAAGTAAGACAATGTCTTTACAAACGTGCAACCAGAATCTGTTGGTAAGACTACTACAATCATAGTAAGCAAATGCACTACGTGCATAGAGTGTTGGAAATAAAATACATATAGAAATTAAATACGACAGACAGCCGAAGCTAAACCAAGAGCTTTTAATCTGTCCAGTACCTTAC
The DNA here is from genome assembly GCA_947179485.1 of Allacma fusca. Taxonomy (NCBI): domain Eukaryota; kingdom Metazoa; phylum Arthropoda; class Collembola; order Symphypleona; family Sminthuridae; genus Allacma; species Allacma fusca. The sequence continues at coordinate 4,640,788 of OX359247.1, read as the reverse complement.
TGCACTGCATTATTTCAAACCCAACTAATCCTAGCAATAGAGTTCATACGGGAAGTTGTTGGAAAGGTATAGTTAGAAAATCTACGTGCGAACTTCTACTTAAGAAATAAAAAGCTTACATAGTGTTTGCATATTCATGTGCTCAGGGAAAATATTAATATCACCAAAAGTCAGGGTAAGCTCCAATATTATCACCACCAATCCGTACCATCCTGATATTCCTGATGTAGTTTCATACAAACTTCCTCACGCAAGTCATAGTTTATTATCCTCATTAAACGGACATAAAAAGTTTATGGGTGTAAGAAATAGTATGCACACTAGCACGCTCATATATGGTACACTCCAGCCCATTCATACATAAATACATAGCTGATGCAAAGATTTTCAGTCATTATAAGTAACTGCACCGTGTACTAAGGTCCTGCATCCTTCATGCAGTAAGGATACACACAGAAGGGTCTAAAATTATTAAGGATGAACTAACTTTAAAATCCTACCAACCCACCATGGCTTCTTCAAGGTTTGAAACTTGCTTCACTGACTGCGGTAGTGGGAAAAGCCATGCATATAGAATAAGGATTCCACAGTTAATTGAAAAAGATTTGGGAAGACTAACGTAATACAGAGAGAAAGAAAGAGGATTTCCCCCTTGAACTGTAATAGAAAATTGATTATGGAGATAGGTTGCTTCTCCTGAATAAATTCAATTTCCTTTCAATAGGCTCCCAAATATTACACCCTACCCTCTTATCCTCCAAAATATTCAGCCCAAAGAGAACCATAGTTCTTGTTCCCGTCTCAGTAATCGCTCTAGTACTAGTGCCATAGTACTATTTTCCTTAATTTATATTGAATTTATTATTGCACTAAAGATTTACAGTAGGAAATCTTCCATCTTATCAAAAGTATCGCAGAACACATTACCGAGACAACAATAGTAATAATGGTTGTTGAAGCTACTTCTTCCCAAACAAAATTCGCTTCTATAAGGATTTACAATCTCATGGAGGATTTCCTTTTGTAATGCATAAAATACATAAAAATAACTGGGTGAGGTACATTGGAGTCCATGTACAACTTGCAGAGAGAAGCAGGAGCAAATTTACTTACGAACTCTATGAATATCCTCGTTATCATCATCCCCGGACCCCTGACGATTCAGCATGTCATCTTCTATTTCCATTTCATCATCTTCATCCAAATCAGCATGAATTTCTTCTTCACTTTCATCTCCTCTGTCATTACGATCCAAGCAGAATCTACAAAAAGATACGGGAAATAATCTAAAAACGACTGTAAATTATATTCAGTTTTATTTTATGTCAGCATCCTCCGAATACACTCTGATTCCAAAAAATACCTACACTATGACGGTAATGTGGCACATGCCACACGGGCATGTGCTGCACAAAGTGAGTGAGCAGTAAGAAAAAAACAATCAACTATTTGCGAAAACCTTAAGCCTGTTGATGGGTCAGTAAATCCGAGCGTTTCCAGTCAATTGGTTTTCCGAGCTAGAGATATGAATTTTACATTAACTACTATGTCCCGGAGATGGGCCTCACGTTAAAACAATAAGAAATTTCCCGATAGCGGAATAGCTCCTCATGTTTTCATTACATCATTGTCATTGTGGTTCTGGGGTAATAGCGCCCTATCGTATATCTCCAACATATCTATAATGTATTCTGACATTGTTTTTGCTCTGAGCTAAAACTGGAGTCTAATATTTAATTCAACGCGAATCTTTTCAGATCTCTAACTTCTTCTTATTCATTTCTCCGATTTCTGAATCCTACATGAATCTGTCCCTTATTCTTAAGTCAATATATTAAACACTTATCGTAGCTACTGGCTTCTTCCTTTATCATCATCATTTATGACTATGGTCGGAAGATTCAGTAAAATGAATCTATTCTAAACGACAAGAAATCGAGAATATTTCCACAGCCGACAACGAGAAGCAGGGCTATACTTTGCAATCTTTATATGTGCACATATTTCCTGGGATCTTTCACGTTCATAGTACCGGCACATTTTTACATACAAGACAATCATAACAAGCGAACCTTTCGAAAGCTAATGAATAGAGCAGTAAATACAATGATTTTATTAAAATAGATTTATATTAAAAATACCTCCTCCAAGGCATTCGACACTTTGAAGTATACGAAGCTTCAATCCATTCTTTCTTGACAATTTTTCCGTGTCCGCTTTGTCTAACTTCACGGAACTTAGGAGTGTTTACGAACGCACATCTAAAAAGACAAAACGAAACATATGTATGTAATAATAATTATATGTACCTCTACGTAGTTCTTACATACATGTCCCAAGTTAGTATACTCATTGGTATACTGACACAAGCAACCTAATTTTCAAATAAACACGATGATACTGGAAATCATACGGGCTTTGTAAATAGCATGACTGAGTTATTTCTTGTGCAGAAAATCTAGAATCAATAAACGTGTAGGTATGTTTGCAAGGTAAAATAAAGTAAAAAAACTTTTTAACAATTTCAACTCATATCAGCCCAAGTGAGGACTGAAAGTAGATATGTACACGTACAGTACACACATACACGTATCTATGTATATGAAGACTGTTTGATAAAGTAAGACATGAGATGTAGTATCCTCGCAACATCAAAGGCTTAATAAAATACATAGTTTCTGTCACTACGAATGTTCCTTCAAGTCATAAGAGAGCTGGGTTGGCAAATACAAACATGTGAGTTTGGTTGAATGAATAAGCAATACAAGGCTGAAGCCTTAGAGAGAAAAGTTCCTACTACTGAAGTCGGGGAAGTAGTCGAAAGCAAAGCACCCAAATCCTAAAAAGTTCCATCAATGCGATACAATCTTTTAGGGGTTTACCTTCCAGCCTTGAAATCGGTTCGGTAATATATCCTTTACCACTACTATTATCCAGACCACCACAACAAAATACGTCAAGTGCTCTTCAAGATTTCCTGGTAAAATCATCCTTACACGTTTAGCCGTCCAGGCAAAAGAAAAGTGACTGGATTAACTATACACGGGAGGAGACGCAGGAGTGAGGTGCAATGAATAAATCCATGAGTAACAAACACAACACAGGTTAACAAAGCTTCTTTCCACAGTAGTGGCATTGTGGCATAAGCACATAGTACATACATACATGCATACATACGACAGTAGCTAGGATACATAACGTTCTACCCACGAACATATGTACATGGTCTCGAATATACTGGGCTCATACTGTACACACATATTGTGCCAAACTTGGAGAGAAGGGTTCAAAAGTAGGAAGAAAGAACTAAGATTGTGATCCATATGCATACTTCCAGACGTATGACGTCGATCTCAAAGTCCCAGTTCAATTTCCATCGTATCAAACCCAAAACTGAGAAATAAAAAATGAGCTTTTCGTCAATAATAACAAGTTGACATTGTCGTTCTACGGAAGGCTCCTGGTTGGCCCTTTATGCTTTTCAAACAATTCTAAGACCTCTGAGTCAGCAGAGTCTGTCACTCAACATAGCATTCAGAGTTTGTCGGTTTACTTTAAGATTGCTACATGAGACTTATTTTTTATTTAATGTCTAAAATCAATTTGTATGCGTGTATTCAAACATACTTTTGTTACTACATATATAGGCATACAAAGGTACGAATCAAATATTGCACTTACAGCGTTTTAAATCCCGAAATTCACTTTGTTACAATTGATCAATGACTCATTAATTATTTGAAAAAAAATCTTTCCATGCTAGAAAAAAAATCCAAAACAAATTCCCACAAGGTTGAATTTAAGTATATATTGCTTGGAAATGCATAAGTGTACAATCTGTATCCTTACCTAAACAAAAGAACAAAGTTTGAGAAACCCCCCTAGGAAAGTGTTTAGCCCGCAGAATTTAACATTTCACTCGAAAGCTGATGTCAGGTTCTAAAAAGGGAAATAAATGACAGGCTCATTTATTTCGATGAAATCCTTTCTAGAAACGGGTTTCCTCTCTCCGAACGGGGTTCCATAGAACGGTACAACCACACGATACTCACTCAAAGAACAAAGTAGGAAATTGTGAAACTGACATTACACCAGAATGAACCTGGGCCTAGGATAGCCTTCGCAAGTAGATATTCTCGAGGAAATCGTTACAAGGAAAAGTACCTTGAACTAATGAAAACGTGCCACTCAATAATGAACAAAGACGATGAAAACTAAATTCGACTTCAGTAGATCAGCTCCCTCGGATCTTTAAGGAGAAGTAGTAAGTAACGTCCTGCATGTAAGTGTGTACTTTTTTTTTTCTGAGGAAATTTATTTTCTCAAAAATTTTATTAACCCCTTCTGCTCGTTCTTCTTTTCGTGTGTGTATGTGTTCTTCCTATTGTCTGCCACTTAGACAGCCTGCTCATTTTAATTCGATTACTCCTACATGGGAGGAACAGGACAACGGACGCGGGTGTAGCCTATACACATACTATAGAATAGCGAGTATCTTCATTTACTTTTAAAGCTTCAACCTTGATTGCTGATGAGGGCTCATGCACAACGAGTAGATGTCTAATTGTCTCCCGCTTGCGAAGCGCATCCCATAAAATTAAGTGAGGATGATAAGGAAGAAGGAAACTTTGTCCCAGTAGCTCAAACTAAATACACTTTCACCAACCAAGAAAGCATGTAGCATCCTTTCTGTTTCGTTGTTTTTTTTACTTCGAATAAAGCAGTCTTCTAACATATAATGATACGTTCTGCACCTAGAATTATGGCAGACGTTATACACAGATATAATTACGCGCACTTACATACATACAAACAGAAAAGATATACGTTCACTCACAATTCCCCTGACACTGTTAGAGCAGAGAATCTCTGGAGCTCTCAACAAGTCCAAGGCAATCATTCGAAACAAAAGATACCAAGTCCCGGTTTTTTCACCAGTTCTACTTCGAAATGAAGCACGACTCAATCAGCTCTAATTGTGAACATACTCTGGTTCTGGTAAAAGAATAAATAACAAGCCAAAAGCAAGGCTTCAGGCTGCTGATTTTGAATGCGTACTCATTTGTAAATATTTCATCATGTTCCAAAATGCCAAAGAACGAAATTTCTCTTGTTGAACTTTCTATTGAAGATTAGGTACATACATATGTGCAAAATATTCTGAAGTACTATTAAGAAAAAGCTAGGCATAGAACAAGATTTGGTGCATTGATACTTTGAACAATAAACAAAACTGTGGGAAACAAGTAATGATTCACCTGGGCTTCCGGGTAAACTGTTGTACTGCTAGTCGCAAATTAAAACATAAATTATTTAGCTGTGGAGCTTCAGGTAGTCGATAACAGTAAGATAAGGTACTGGATACACGAGACACTAATCTGCAAAATTAGTTCTGACTGATGTGGACAAATGGGCCAAGAAGAACAAATGAGCTGTGGAATATTTTTGTGAATCATCCTTGATTAAGCTCTTAGACGAAATTTATGTAATGCTTCGTAATTTTATGTCGATAAATAGATACATTCATGTATGTACCTTTCTAGGTCCGTTATGTTTAAATACGTAAACTTGGTGTCATTAAGCAGCTTACAGCTTTGAGCTTACTACTATAGACAGCGATTATTAACAATGGGATGAATGAAGCCTCAAAACATAACATCTATGTATATTTAAGTTAACTTAAAAACAAAAATTTTAATATTGAGAGATACAATTAACTAACACTAACTACTGAAAACCACTCGCAAAAATGAATTTTATGATCGTTTGAGTTAAATATAAATCGTTACTTACATTAGGTGGGTACAAGAAAAATCCCAATCAGGCTTACAACGAGCCCCCATTTCAACAGCTTTAGTACGCAGCGAGGCTCTGTATGGATTCTGGAATCCACTCATAACAAAAACAACGTCTTCAAACAATTTGGAGAATTGCTTTGTCTGTCGCGATTTTTTCTTGCTGCTTGTGCTGGAATTTGTAGAATGAGCAGATGAGGTAGTTACTTTACTTGGGTGGGTTTTCTTAGAGGTAGTAGGAAGAGAACTCGGGGCAACTCCATCTTCTAAATCATCTTCATGATTTCGACCTTTGAGTCGGGGTAGGGTTGAAGAAGATACTTTTGACCTAGATTGGGGAGTCGTACTACTAGGAGTATTGTTTTTATTTATTTTATCATCCCCAGCTGTTTTAGCTGGTGAACCATACCAGGATTTATTTCTAGCTTCAGGAGATTTTGACCTGGAACTGGAATTCTTGGACGTACTTGGGGTGCTGGCGATAACAATACTTGCACTTGAATCAGGAATAAGTTTTTGCTTCTTCAACTCCTTTACTTTATCAGCATTTGATGAAAATGCAGCATTAGCTAATGAGGAAGAAGCTGCGCGAATTGCTGCAGATGTAGTACTTGTACTACGAGGTGACGACGATCCATCTAAAAATTAATTAATATAATTTATAATCGATCGAGTAAACCATACAGGGATACTCTTTCTCTTCCCAGAACATTCACAAAGAGCAAAAGATGTCTCTTATGCTGAAGTGGATTTAGATTATAAAAACAGTTTAGGTATCTCACAACGTGTCCGCAAATTAGCTAATTTCCTGGAGGCCTTTATAACTCCCAAATACCCAAACCCACAGAATTCTTAAAAAAATATCCAGGGACACCAGAGATGTTCAGTATACCGTGGTCGCACCTAGGCGAAAAATAAAATTCAACCAATATTGAATGTTGGTTTCCGAAGACCCGGTATGTTGGCTTATCAATTGTGTTGAAAAAAGACGACCAGTTCCTATTCAGGTCCCTAGATGGTCTTGAATTGAACATGAAATTGAAAATCCAAACTCGGGCAGGGACACAATGTGGGACCGAACTGCCAGTAATCTCGCCCTACCCTTTCATTGCAACACATACATCATCTGCTACCTGCTATAGGAGCATGTTCTGTTTATATGTATAAAGAAACCCTGAAAAAATTGTCGTATTAATATATACTCGACTAAGAAACGTTTTTTCAGACCTAGCAGAAATTATACCAGGGTGATTTTTCTACGAGAGTACATGGCAGAATAACAATAACTGTCATAACAATTTTGAAAAAGCTGATTTTGAAAATATTTAATGAAGAAGTGGAAGGAAGTCACCACCCCTGCCACATGCACTGAGATCACGGAATCTTCAAATCAAGTTTAAAAACCTAACGCAGAAGATATTAAAATTACTAAACGAATTTCTCATTTGCGATACCCCTCAAAATTGCAGCTTTCGAAAGTGTTTTTATTATCTGAATCCACCCTGTAATCACATGGTCTTTTACACAGAAAAATTAATCGTGGTGTCTAAATTGTTCCGCACCTATAAAGTGCCCTTATAAGGCGTAGAGCTACATGTGTTTCAAAAATAGGTCGATATAATCTTTAAGCATAATCGAGCGGCAACTAAAAATCAAAACCTTTTTCTTGCAGCCGCTTCGCAAATAGCCCACCCATGCGAACCGGCTCGGTAACTTCTTCGACATCTCCTAATGCAGGACGAATGGCAAACGCACCGATTTTGGGTTTCTCATTCGGATCAGCAGCAACATTTACGTTTATAAACGACAGTCCAAACTGCACGTGTGTGTTAAATTCTTGTGTACACACTACTTTGACCAAGTCCCATTTCTGAGCAGCTACAAGTTTATCTAATTTATCCAGGCCGAACATCCTAACTCTATTGGGATTAGAGCTATTTCTAGAATCAGTCGGTGTCATAAAAGCACAATGGCTGAGGAGAACCTGAAACCCCAATCAACAATTCTAATACAGATAATACGAGTCAACCTTCAAATAGTTTCATGCCATACGGCCTTGAAATAAATCGTGTTACAGATTTCACAAATCCTAACACTTACTTCAAATTTTTGAGGAACTTGTCCCGACCGTCCCACCAGAACTTCCACAAATGCCGAATGCTCGTTCCCAATGTCCAACGACGATATAGTCTCAGCCTTTTCTAACTTCATTATGACATACGCCAATTTCTCTCCAGGTTCTTTGCATTTCCACTTTCGAAATGTTTCCCCTTTTAATAAATTGGATGCCGGGTTATTCTGTTAAACAAATTTTATTATTAATCTCATTCCCCTGAATTAACATCACCCCTCAAATATTTCAAAACAATCCAATATATCCCAAAAACTTACCGGGTCCTCCGAACTAAAGCTCACAACATGGACAGGACGTGCAGGTGGCATCTTGACCTCTGAAGATAATAGGTTAGCAACAACGACCCCTAATTCAAGACTGACTTCACCGACCTCGAAGACGTTCACCTGTCTCCAGCACTAGTACAAATATTACAGGTTCTACGTTGTGTGACAGTTCCTGCAATATGCAAACAAAAAAATATACTTTCTTTCTTCCCCATTCCCATTTTTATTTATAATTACAAATGAAACACCTTCTACGGTTTAAAAAGCCTTAACAAATGTATTTCTTGGTACTTACTTGAAACGTTGTAACACTCGTTTATGACCTACAATCACAAAGACATGCACATGAACACGCATGAAAATGTATAATTAATTATAATTAACTTTTTGGCAAAATAACCACAAACCTGTTCGAATTTCGACTAATACATATCGCGTATTACTAACACAACCCACACAATAACGCAATAGGAAGAACGTCGGTCAATATCAAGTATCAAGAATCCGGGATCCACAGGTTTTGCTTTGAAATACAAGTTTCCCGCGGGCGGGGATTGAATTAATGTTGAAGATTCTAGACAAGATTTTGATAAGTAAACGAAACCAAAGATTGATGGATTGATGGGTAAAAAACGTTCTTGCCTTATTTACGTAATTATTACATTTAAAAATCATCGCTACGCGATAATTTGAGACTTCGCGTAGGGTGGCGTCAGCTACCGCCGTCAAAGTAGGATAAAGTTTAGTTTTTTTTCGAAATTTCAGGATTTTTGTCGAAAAAACTATCGGGCCGATTTCAACTACATAAACAATAGCAATTACTTTTTACATAAGCAATATTCACAAAAAGTTTCATTGAAATCGATCCAGTAGTTTTAGAGATACATAGCGGTCATTTGACATAAAGTTCAAAATTGCAAGAATTTTTTTCGAAAAAAACTATCCAGTCGATTTCAACCAAATACGAACTCAGCCTTACTTTTGATACAAGTAATGTTCATAAAAAATTTCATTGAAATCGGTTCAGTAGTTTTTGCGTAATCGTGCGGAGGGATACGCGGACGTACGGACAAGGTTATTTTACTAGGGGCTGACGCCACCCTAAAAACCTGACCGCACTACATGAACTAACTTATTATGACGTTTTTAGGGTCTTTTTAGTAGAGGGGGGGGGGTTCATTTCGCTTTTTCATTGCATACTTCCAAAATCCTCTTTTTTCAAATTCTTGGAACATAAGTACCAAAAATATGAAAAATCTTTGCAGTAAGGCTCTTAACAGAACACAGGTCTGAAATATTTACCAACGTTGGCCCAAATTCATCCCCACATGATCTTAATCCTTTTTACTACTACGGGTCAATAGCGAACTCGAACAACCTATATTATTACGGTCAGAGTTTTAAATTTTAACCTAAATTCCACAAACAATTCCTCCCCCCCCCCTGCACCAAATAAACAGGTATTCCCCAAATTCTCTGATACCATATTATTGGAGTAATATTCTTGAAACTTGTTGAAACTCATCATTGAATTGTTTAGATACCATTAGTACAGCAATTCAATACATCAATAAATGCCAAAGGGATGCGCAAAATTTTTTTTAAATGCTCCGAGGATAGGTACTTCAATGGACACACACATGATAACATGGACGAGTAAAACTTTTGCTGTTTGACGATTTCGAATAGTACGATAGCTTCCGCATCAGGATCCCATTCCTTGCCACTCCATTGTGGATCGGTAGGGTCAACTAAACGTTTTGAATGTAGCACTGACACACGTAGTATTTCATAGGAACAATAGGCAAGTGCATACTTGATTCGCATGAAAACACAAACTGACAATGAGTCTCCAAGGTTCGCGTTGAGTCAAGAGGTAAAAAAGTTAAAGGGTACTTAATGTTTTGGGACACTTGTAAAGCGTCCATACGTTATACTCACGCATGCTAGGAGCAACCTTCACATTGGAACCTCGAATCTTCCAGAACACGGATTGACATCTATACAATACCCTCCCACAATTATGGATACCTTATAGGAGCGATTTTTTTACAGGGGTTAAAACAAGAGAACTTATTCCCATTAAACACAACCTAACTCATTAAAATATAAAATGAGTCAGCAAAGACTTGTGGCAGAATTATTTTTAAAATCATAAATATACCTACCCTCGTGTTCTCATAATTCAATCATGGTCAGAATGATAATTGATGCACATGGAATTTGATCCAATAAAATAGTTAACAGGACAGTAGTACCCATCCAATCCTAACGTTGTCACCCAGAGGAGGCTCCACAAAAAAGAAAAAAACGACTTGAAGCTTCCAGCATTTTGGCTTCGGTGTGCACACTCATGATAACCAGGACGCACATAAATGTTCGGGTAAACTCACAATCAGTGAATGTGAGTGAATAAACTATGAATACACGTTTTTCCAGGAATTCCAAATTACCCTTCGAAGTTCGAAGTACACTGCCCGGGGGTGTCATAATCATAAATGCGCGTAGGATTCCTCATGTTTTTCCTGATGCTTACTTCAATTTATGGGGTTGTATGTAGAGCTAATTATTATATGTATTTTCAGTGAGGAAAGAATATTGTCATTTAAGAGACTGTCTCGTTCAGGTCATAATGACCCGTGGGGAAAAATCACATTTACATTTACGATGAGACTCGGATCCCAGTGAATCTCATCTTGAAGGAATTTTGAAGTTGATGAATGACTCGCTTAAGCGGGGAAGCCAAAAATATTCATTATTCAAGTTAAGTTTATCTCTTATATTTTTATTACAGTATGATAAAAGACTGTTGGAAAAATGAAATAACTGCCTGAAACACTCACTTTGCTCGAAGGTTTCTAGTTTTCTGAAAAGAAGAAATTTAATATAAAGGAATTAACTTACAATTAGCTGCTTGATGACTTCGGGTACGAGAGCTTAGGAGGAGACCCGTTCCTAGCCATTCCGTTGCTTGCGCAGGGTGAACTAAACGTTTCGAACGTAGCACCGAAACAGACAACCTTTAATGGGAACGATCGTCAACTACACATCAGCTCTACATGATACTTGAAAGCGTGAACTGATTGTGAGACTTCCTAACGTTGAGAGGAAAAAGTGAAAGGGTACTTAAAGTTTTGGGACACTTTTAAAGCGCCCATGCGCAGTACTCTGTACTCACGCATGACAACAGTACGTTCACGCTGTACCCTTCAGTTTGCCAGAAACAATACGGCTGGACCCTCCTTCCCACCAGAGGACCCGCTTAGGGATATGCCACAAATGACGTCATGCATTTAGTCAGTCAGTCATATTGTCTGTGCATGATTTAACATGACGTACTCAGTCAGTCCCTTCCTCATAACATGACGTCATTTTCTGCACTTATTCAATCCAGACCCTTCGTTACTCTTACATAAAATCCCGTGCGAATTCGTCAGCTTAAATGACGACTTGAGGGAACGTGTACAAATTATGTCATCCAAATAGTGGGTGGGTGACTTTGTAGTTCTATGACACGAGATGACAGAGTCCATGGGTCTCTAACGTCTTGTATGACATGTGCCCAATGTCATCTATTCTTTACTTAAATTAAATACTTACCTGGAACTTCAAAAATGATTTCCCTAATTTTCATTCAGGATTGGATAGATCAACATGTACAGCTTCCAACGACTATTCATTTATTTTCTTGTTACACGGACAAATTGCGAATCACAGGAATTGTTTTCCACTTTCAGCGCTATACGACCAACCATAAAGTATGTACATTGCATTCCGCAATCTGACACGATGATGTCATTTTCAAAGGTGGGTCAGTGCATTTTGAACTTATGGCACAAAATGACAGAGGAGTGATAGGGTCCTACAATCGCCCTTTTTTAGATGACATAATTTGTACACGTTCCCTGAGCATCATCAATCATTAGTACTGTCCCTAATTCACAAAGTCACAGAGTTATACCGATAAGTAATATAAAGGACAGAGTAATTGATGTTGGTTTTTAAAGCAGACAATTCCAACACAATTTAAGTACCGGTGAATTAAAGGTGGTGTGCTATAATGATTTTAATTTGAAATGTGAGTGGATTTATTGACGCATCTTGGTACTTCTCAACTAAAAGTTATACGAAAAACATCGACTGCGTCATCTGTCGGAGAAGTATGTATAAGCAGTTGTGTACATATTTTGTTTAAATTTCCTCACATCATACGGCTGAGCCGATCTTGTAACTAATGACGTATGTTGAATTGATTTTTTACCTAAGGAGATCAAAAAGGTCACATATAAACACATCCTAGTACCTGCATCATCGACAGATGGCACCATTTACCAAACTATGAAAAACTAATGGTTCTTATTGCATACCCATTATATCAAATACGAGCCTAAAGTTGGTATGGTCATCCATCTAACCCTGGAAAAGCATACGTCACATAAACGCACATTTTTGTACATTCTTACAGTAGTGTAAGGTAATAAACTTACCATTGACTGGATGCTGCAAACAGCTCGGTCGTGCGATTTGAGAGAATTTTCTGAATAAAAATGCTTTTAGTAAAACCTACGTATACGTCCTTCTGCCTGTCAAGTTACTTTTTCTGTCCCACTTGGTTTAATACAATATCTGACTTCGTCCCTTTGTGATTTTGTTTATATGAAGATGTATGGGTCAAACAGGCGTAAGTTGATTTAAAAACATTTCCAGGTAAAATTCGTTTTCTAATGTAAAACATATTGTTACATTATTTTAAAATTATAGACCGAATGAGTGACCCACTTCAAATTACATTTGACCTCATTGATAATCTTATACTTTTATTATGGTTACAACTGATGGCTATTAAGTAAATCTCGATGGTAAAAACGAGGTAAACAAAGCCGATTAACTGTTGCCAGTTAATAATGATTTTCGCAAACGAGCGAAGTTTTGATTAATAAATCACCCTGTGACATTATGCTATTATGCTATACTGTATACCCATGTATACATAATTACACATATGACGTCATGTACAGTCAGTCAGCCTTCGTTGTGACGGCAAATGATCATTCAGTCAGTCGTAATTTGCCAGATTTTTGGATGACGTCATTTGTGGCACATCCCTTAAGAGAATTTGTCCGAATGGGTCAAAACTTGTGAATTTATTCACACTAAACACGCATTATTTTTCTTACTACCACACCATCTCATAAGGTTTAGTTTTATTATAGTATAAAGAGAGGTGTGTCATGAAGTTGAATTTCTCTTAAACCTTACTCTCTAAGTCTATAGTTCATGCTCAGAGGTCTCAACGGAAGAATCACAAATGAGCATCAAATATTTAAAATATAGACATTTAATAAAATTTTGGAATTTGTGTAAATATTCTTAGATGATCAAAAACTTAACAGTGGTTGTCCACCATTTTGATAACCACTAACATCTCAACGACGACATACAAGCTTATGTTTATATGCAGGTTTACGCGTGCAATTTGTTTTCATGTCTTGTCGATTTTGAATCGATTCTCTTATTTTTGAAGAATTTTTAAAACAAGCTTTCACAAAAGGCAGCTAATTATGCTCGTTTCATTAGAACGTTTTTGTTATACATACACTATCAATATCGTTCTTCAATTCTCTTCCAGTTCCAGCACCTGAATTTAGTGTTGTAATATTGTACTAGTTCAGGTTTTACTTTTATGTTGTTTTTGTATTTTGTACAAAACAAACAATATGCGTTTTCGAGAAACAAAACAAAACAGGAGTTGAAAAAACAATACAATCAGGGACGGGATATCGGAAAAATAAGGATTTAAATTCTGATTCGAATGTTTTCAAATTTCGATTCTAATTTTTTTAATACTTAAAATTGGAATTCCGATATGGATTCCAATATTATTTGAATACTTCCTCAATATATTTTTACAATTTTATATTCACTTATAATTTCATAAAATGTTTCCTATAAACATTTTCTAGCACGTGGCATTATAAAATCCAATGAAATCGATACTTTGTTGGAAGCGAAATTTATGAAAAAATATTCGAATACCGATTCGAATACCCTTGTTTTTATTCTAATCCAATTTTGGCTACAAATACTTCTGTGAATTTTTTTCCGATTTCAATATCGATTGGGATACCCAAATTTATTTAATATAATGTCGATTCGAATTCCCGTCCCTGATTACAATCTACATTATATTGTTTCAAATTTCAAGGTTCTAGAACACGTTATAAATTTACTAAAGTGATTGTTGTATAGCAAAGGTGGGCGCCTCGCCTACATGTAGTGCCTACAAGTAGGATCAATAGTACTACAAATTATGTCGGCGAAAGTAGTACAGATCTACAGAATGACAACTGATTGATTGATTTATTTTAGATTTAGTTGGCAAGTCAAACATAGAAATAAATCCGCGATTTCCAATAAACGACAACAACTAAGAATAAATACAGAAAACTAAATAATGAAGAATTAGTTAACACAGTCAGAACTACGTTTTAATAGTACCCATCTTCTCAGGTCAGTTTATAGCTTACACGACTGCAAATTTTTCATTATCACTAATCATCTCACCACCCAAACATAAATCGCATTCATTACATGTACAGGTTCCAGTTTTCAGCTAGCTCACTACTGAACATTTTGTAACATACATATGTTCAGCCCAAAGATGCTAGCCTATCCTACATGTAGGCCTATTTATAGGGTGCGAGCTAGTTTCAGAAACAATTATAGGCAAAATAGGGTCCACTGATTTTCGCAGACAAAATGCCTATAAAATAGGAAATGTTCGCCTGCATACACGCGGTCATATAGGCATATATGTAAGCAGCACGAAAACACGCTTGTATGAAGGCAAATATATAGGATATGGACATAATTAACTATTGTCACATTATGGAAGTCTTATCTCAAGGCAAACCAAAGCGATTTATAAATGTCGGAACATCAGGCTACTGCAGGGACATCTGAGATTTCCCATTCAAAATAATATCCATACATAACTAATTGTAAGTACATATAGGTACATATATTGATGCTCGTGATTGCTCGATGGCTTATACTTAGATACTGTAACGTGGAATACGACCGATCAATACGAGGTTTATATAATGCACGAGTAACATTAATTTTGAAGAAGTACTCACAATCAGTTGGTTTAAAAATATGATACATATGATAGTAACAAACAATTGCGAGTGTTTGCTGAGTAATTGTTGCATATGAGGGATAGCCTAAATTTTGTCTGAACTAATGTTATATGCCGAAAATAAATCTGCTAAAATAAAAACAGTAAAATGTAATAATTATGAATTTCAATAAAAATAAAAATATAATTCTACAGTATAGGGTACCATGTAGGAAGGGGCTAATACTTTCCGTTATCCTATATAGGCATAAATGTAGGCCGCGGCAAATGCCTACTTGTAGGCAAGGATATAGGTCCAGCACAAATAGGGGAGAAGGAAGGCCCCTCCTAAACTAAATGTGTAGGTAGGATGTAGGATAGGCAAAATCAGTTTAGCATCTTTGGTTCAGCCACAACGAATGACAAGTTTTTAACGAAAGAGTGACATGTGTAGACAATTGGATGATAGCCTTCACTTGACATTTCAATACAGAGTGCAATAGCACAGTGAAATAAACTTGGACTTTCCGAAACACGAATTTGTTATAAAAACAATTCTCAATAAATATTTAGGTTATAGATAGGTATAGGTATAAAACTGTCCGCTTTTCAGCTGTACTTATGGTAATAAACTATGAACCAGTTATTCAAATAAATACAATCGTTATTTACCTTTGGCTCAAGAACACTTCGAAATAAGCTAAAGAATTTGCATATATTTGTGTGTTTAAACTTTGTTGGTTTACAAAAAATAAATATGTGAGAGAACCTTTGAAGTAATCCACCGACAATTACATTTACACAGTAAGACCAGCGCCAATACAAGCGGGTAAATTTATAACCAAATTTGTCCACACAAATGTCCATTCCTAACACTCGAACTTCAGATACTATAATTACATTATTTCAAAATTAAACATTCAATTAAAAATAAACACTTGTGCAATATCGGTTGCAATTTCTGTAACATACATAAATAGGTAGTCAGGTGCAGGCATTTATGCCCAGCCTGTTTGTAATGCACGTATAAGCTTTACGTAGGCTAAGGTTTTATTTGTTGGGAGCATATTGGTTTGCATACATCTGCCCGTATATAGGCAAGGAGCCTCCTTTACATTATTTGAGGCTTGATACAAATGCGCGCTTGTACACTGTTTATAGGCTTAACGATTAAATTGAATTGTAGGCTGGTTGTAGGAGATGAAAAAATAATTCGCCCACCTTTGTGTAACAGAATCCTAGACCTAGAGCACATAGGAATTGATTTGTGTACATAGTTAGAATGGTGAAAAATACGCTCAAGCGCAAAAACTGGGCAATGACTAATGGGTGGAACAAATGTTGGGGAAGTCCCTGAATTGAGAGTCCTATCTCTTGTGAGTCCCAGAGTATCATGAAATAAGTCCGTCCAGTCCGTCCCAGTAAGAAATGACGTGAGTCCGAATCAGTCCCAGTCACTGGCAGAGTCTTTGGATAAAGTCTGTATCCGTCCCTAACCTTTTATAAGTCCACAACCAACCCCCATAACATAGCACATGTTTTGCGGAAATTGCCATGAGATGGAACTAAGCTACATAGTAGACATGAACATAACGTTGCTGAAGAGGCAAAATGGTCCAAGTACTGTACAAATGTAAGCGTGAGTGGACCATTTTGCCTCTTCCACGACAATAGGTAACCCAAACCCGACCGAGTCTCCTCAGTCTTTATGACGTTTAGAGAAAGAGAGAGTCCCAGTCTGTCCCAGTCCCTGTATTTGTTTCATTTTTAAGTCCCAGTCCGTCCCAGTCCCCGTCTTTGTTTCATTTTTAAGTCCCAGTCTCAGTCCAGTCCGTATCTGTATCTCAGTTTTTGAAGTCCGTCCCAATAGACTGAGTCCCGTTTCCCCAACATGTGGAACTGCCTAGCATAGCCCATATAAACTATGTGCGTACTTTGAGCATGTTTACAGTAATTCTGGTGTCATGTGAGCATTAATGCGCTAATAAAGTAGGTTATTTACTACTACTAGTGACTAGTGACCGAACAAGTTTCATTATAGGTCAATATGTCGTGTGACTATTGATGACCCAGTAAGTTCAATTTGAAATCACATGACCTTATTGTGTCACTAATAGTCACATCGTCACATGACCTCAGATTGACCTTACTGGGCCAGTAATAGTTACATGACCCCAGATTGACCGTATTGGGCCAGTAATAGTTACATGACCTCAGATTGACCTTATTCGGCTAGTAATAGTTACATGACTTCAGATTGACCTTATTAGGCCAGTAATAGTCGCATGACCTCAGATTGACCTTATTAGGCCAGTAATAGTCGCATGACCTCAGATTGACCTTATTAGGCCAGTAATAGTCGCATGACCTCAGATTGACCTTATTAGGCCAGTAATAGTCGCATGACCTCAGATTGACCTTATTAGGCCAGTAATAGTCGCATGACCTCAGATTGACCTTATTGTGACACTATTAGTCGCATTACCTTATTGTGTCAGTAATAGTCACATGACCTCAGATTGACCTTATTGTGTCAGTAATAGTCACATGACCTCAGATTGACCTTATTGTGTCACTATTAGCCACATGACCTCAGATTGACCTTATTGCGTCAGTAATAGTCACATGACCTCAGATTGACCTTATTGTGTCACAATTAGTCGCGTGACCTCAAATTGACCTTATTGTGTCACTATTAGTCGCATGACCTCAGATTGACCTTATTGTGTCACTATTAGTCGCATGACCTCAGATTGACCTTATTGTGTCACTATTAGTCGCGTGACCTCAAATTGACCTTATTGTGTCACTATTAGTCGCGTGACCTCAAATTGACCTTATTGTGTCACTATTAGTCGCATGACCTCAGATTGACCTTATTGTGTCGCCATTAGTCGCATGACCTCAGATTGACCTTATTGTGTCGCCATTAGTCACATGACCTCAGATTGACATTATTGTGCCTTTATTAGTCGCATGACCTCAGATTGACATTATTGTGCCTTTATTAGTCGCATGACCTCAGATTGACATTATTGTGCCTTTATTAGTCGCATGACCTCAGATTGACCTTATTGTCACTACTAGTCACATGACCTCAGATTGACCTTATTGTCACTACTAGTCACATGACCTTGACCGGCACCATTTTGATCATTAGATGCCACCGATATGATGTACTAGTTGTAGGTTACATTTACTGTGAAATTTGCCATGAAGATGTCATGAATTAAATCAATGGTGGCTAATGACTGCTAATGACAATTAAATTACATCAAATATGATACCATTGAATCGGTACTGATCAATAAAATTGAGTAACCGGAAGATTTAAAACTTAACCTGGATAAATCTAGTCTGGGTTCGCGGGTCGACAACAAAGACTGAAGACCTAGGCTAACAAACTAACAATAGGGTTCGTCAATGTAGTTCATACAAACACCGGAAATTACACAAATCAATTACTACGTATGCTGTTGAACTCAGATACAACTATCACTTTTGCGAATTTCTAGCGTCTTCTAGAACCTTAGATTACTACAATACGGATTGTACAAAAACAAAAAACAATCTGATATAAGTACAAAACAATATCTTAGTTGTCCTACTTCTGTACTTTTCGTCACAATACAAAACAAATACAAAAGCACAAATTACATCACTAACTGAATTTACCGTTCACGCAAGTCACTCATTTTGGTGTCGTTGTTGGGGTGAAGCTGAAGAAACTCGAAGTTGCAATCCAGGCTGACACCCAAATGTTCACGTTCACACGTAGTCACACGGATTTAAATGAAGCGAATAACCAGGCCATTCGGAATTTCAAAAAAGCCAGTTTTATTGTCTAGCAGAGGTTTTAACACAAATATTCGGCGGGTATTGGGACCGGATAATGCAATACCCGATATTCGGCCGGGTATTGTAAAACCCGGGTACAATGTCCGGATGCCATTAGCACTAAAATAGTCAGACGCCTTACAATCATTAAAACATATTGATGCAGCAAAAGCCACTAATTTTTGAATATTTATGGATATCTGGTATTGTATTACCCGGTTCCAGTACCCGCTGGATATTTGTGTTAGCAGTAAACCAACAGACTATAAGCCATAAGTGGATTTACATTTTGTTTGAACCTAATTGGTCAGCACAAACGGCAGTTATCGTGATGTAACCATGCTAGCCTACGCCGGTTATCCTGTTACCCAAATGGACCCAAAAAATTTATTTGAGTTCCTGGTATGGTGCTGAACACGTTTGTGTCGTCGGGTTTGCCTTAAACACAGTATTTTGGAAATAGCCTGAGGGGACACTTTTTAACCCATCAAGTGACGTCACTTATGGGAATCCTACACGATGTTACACATGCCTGCGTAGTGATGTCATCCTCCGTTCATAATTGCACAAAATTCACAAAGAATGTCCTATCCTGCCGTTTCAAACGAGTTAAGCAGGGTTTCGGTTTCCCTGCGGTCGGAAAGATCCTCCTATTTGACTTAGTTTAGAAAGACTCATAAATTCTGTGTATGAACCGGTTGCTTTGACGAAAATACCGGTAGATTCACAGCAAAATTCTACACAAGAGTACCTTCCAGAATTGTAGAGCCTTGTTAGTTCTTGGAGAGCTTAAGGGAACAAAGGTTTGTACGCACCCTGCATATAAAAGTTTAGGTATCACAGTTACTAGCTTGTGTTTTTACATGACATTTTGGTGCTTCGTACCTTAGAGACTTGCTTATCACTTATCTGTACTTAGCACGTAGTCCTGATCGCAGAGTTTTTGACGTAGTGAGATGAAACAAATTTTGAACAATCTAGAAACGATTTTGCTAAATTCCTAAGCATGGATGGAGGAATCGAAGATTTTAAACAACCCTCCTGTTATGAGGCAGGGGAGTATCTGTAGTAAATTGTTTCCTGGCACACTGTACATGAAACGGATGATTCCTTAAAAGTACAAATCAGATTAAAAATGGAAACTTATCCCGTTTAGCATATCTTGTCTGCTGGTTGTGGAGGATTGAATTGGGCGAGCAAATTATACAAGTAAAAACTTGATTGGACTTTTAGGGACGAAAGCCCCTATTTTGGATAACGTACTTACCGTCTGGCAGTCTATGTAGAGACTTGTCTGTCACCATAACTGCCGAACCATTGACACGAGGCAATTCAAATATATTTCAAAGCACTGCACTTGTAGCAAATATTATGGAGATTCATTTGTATCTTATATATTGGTTCAAGTTGTAACAACCCATAAAATCAGGGAAATACATCTTGCACAAATGAGTCTAAGTGTGTGCAAACATTGTGGCTGCCGCTTTGAATACATTAGTATGATACTTACGAATTCGAGATTCTTTTACTATTTGAAGCATCAATTTGTATGAAATAAAACACGTTATTTAGGATACGCATATATATTTTAATGTATTTGTAGTGATGCAAACAGAGTTTTGCCAGGTTTGGAAGGTTGTCCACAGTACAGTGGAATTTTCAGAAAATTTGTAAGGCATCACAGCGACAAGCCAATGCACCTTTCATTATCTTTGACCATAATTAAGCGTTGGCATGAACTTTGTTTCATAAGAAAGACGTCAATACTTTGGAAATCTATTTGGGATTAACTATTTATATACGTTGTCCATGAACACTTGGGTTGAAGCTAATGACTTTCTTCAAGTAGATACCTTCAGGTTGAACTGGTGCTGAGAGTTACTGAAATCACGTCTGGTCCAAGTTATAACCATTCAATGCGATACGAGTTGTTAAGAAATCCATTATCGGGACTCCAATAAATTTATATTACTCCATGATACTGGTCATAATTTAACATTTCAGCTTGATGCATGTCCGAATGATACGACCCGTCAGGTATGAAACGAGTGATTTAGTTTTTGTGAAAATCATGATGTGTTATTGTAATAAAGAATGCCTTATTAGTTATTATTCAAGTTTACGTAGGTTTCTATTCACTGTATGATTTTCAACGCCCAAGTCCAAACCATTGGTCAAACGGAAATCCATTTGTATGAAAGTTATTCCAAGATTCGATCTTCCAAGGATGAAAAACCAAAGTAAAAGTAATAATACTGATGAAATGTAGTTTACAACATAACAATTAAGTGCAACATTAATCACAACAAACCAAAAAGAATTATTGTTATATCATTTTGCTTTTGCCCATTTATTTGAAGCTCAAATTCAATCTCCGAATACCAACCAGGAGTTACCAGGCACTAGCTTGTTAGTGTTAGATTGTAATAAATTTGGATGATATACTATATTATTAAAAGATGACACCTTGATATTGCGTCGGTTATATATCTACGTGTGATTGCGAATAAGATTGTGCAAAATGACTTCAGGTTCGATTTCTTTAATTTACATTAAAGTTTGCATTATTTTAAATTGAAATAATAAAAATTAACATACAAAATAAATTGCAGTCTTCAAAAAACAGTCTAGGCATCGTCAGCGTCGACTTCACCTTCCTCTTCAAAATCACCCTCATCAGCAGTGGCTTCTTGGTATTGCTGGTACTCCGAAACAAGATCGTTCATGTTGGACTCAGCCTCAGTGAATTCCATCTCGTCCATACCCTCGCCGGTATACCAATGCAAGAAAGCCTTACGACGGAACATTGCAGTAAATTGCTCTGAAATACGCTTGAATAATTCTTGAATAGCAGTGCTATTGCCGATGAAGGTGGCAGACATTTTCAGGCCACGAGGAGGAATGTCACAGACTGCAGTCTTTACGTTGTTAGGGATCCATTCAACGAAGTAGCTCGAGTTTTTATTCTGAATGTTCAGCATTTGCTCGTCGACCTCCTTCATTGACATACGTCCTCGGAATATAGCTGCCACGGTCAAGTATCTTCCATGTCTTGGATCACAAGCTGCCATCATGTTCTTAGCATCAAACATTTGCTGGGTCAATTCAGGGACCGTGAGGGCACTGTACTGCTGACTTCCACGAGATGTCAATGGAGCAAACCCAGGCATGAAGAAATGAAGTCGAGGGAACGGAACCATATTGACGGCCAACTTACGCAAATCAGCATTTAATTGACCCGGGAAACGAAGGCAAGTGGTGACGCCTGACATTGTCAGGGAAACCAGATGGTTCAAGTCTCCATAGGTCGGGGTGGTCAATTTAAGAGTGCGGAAACAAATATCATACAATGCTTCATTATCAATGCAGAAGGTCTCATCCGTATTTTCTACCAACTGATGAACCGACAAGGTTGCATTGTAGGGCTCAACAACAGTATCCGATACTTTAGGAGACGGCACCACAGAGTAGGTGTTCATAATCCTGTCGGGGTATTCCTCACGGATTTTAGAGATGAGGAGGGTTCCCATTCCAGAGCCCGTGCCACCTCCCAAGGAGTGCGTCAACTGAAACCCTTGGAGACAATCGCAGCTCTCCGCCTCTTTCCTCACGACGTCCAAAACGGAGTCAACCAACTCCGCACCTTCAGTGTAATGACCCTTGGCCCAATTGTTCCCAGCTCCACTCTGTCCAAAGACAAAGTTGTCAGGGCGGAAGATTTGACCAAAAGGACCCGATCGTACCGAGTCCATGGTTCCAGGCTCCAAATCCACCAGAACTGCCCGGGGGACATACTTGCCACCCCCTGCCTCGCTGTAGTAGACATTTATCCTTTCGAGTTGAAGGTCCGAGTCACCATGGTACGCACCAGTCGGATCAATTCCATGCTCATCCGAGATGATTTCCCAGAACTGGTGATACATAAAATGTCAGACATTTTAAAACGGCCAACGCAAATCTCAACGGTCAAAGTACACCCGCTATGCAGCTGTCACTTGACTACCCTACAATTCACTCTATATACATACATAAGAATGGCTACTGCCATTGCATCATCACTGCAGATTAACAATGCTAAAGGTCTCAGTGCAATCAACTCAAGGAACTCCTTGTCCACACCTACTCAATTTTTGTAACGGCAAAAGCGATAGCAACTACAAATGGTTCTTACCTTAGCTCCAATCTGGTTTCCGCACTGCCCGGCCTGGATGTGAACGATTTCTCGCATTTTAATCGAGAGAAATAATCAAAGGTAGTTACTTTCAAAAAGAGTGTACAATTATACACACAACGAAACAACTATAACTTTCAAATTCGAAAGCTCAATATTAACAGAGATTAACTGAACAAGAGCTCCTTTCTTCCACACTATCAAAATCAATGTGTCAAGTTCTAACGAGAATGATTTGCATCTCCTCTGCAGATGAAGCTTCGGCAATGACCCGCCACCTCCAGCAGCGGCATAGCCACCTTACCACCCATTCCATTCCCTCGAATTCCACCCTCAACGTGTCCAACTCCAACTCTCCTCACTTCAATACATACACAATTTAATTGACCATCCAAAACTCGCACCCCACAATACACAACCAATCAGCTCCAGGACAATTCCAACGGATTCCAACGTGGAGTCAAAATGCACGGAATTCAAAGTTAAGTGACTTTTTTTGTTTGGCCAGACAGGCCAGATATTTTTGCGCGCTTACTTCTCTGAGGGTTGTGTACATATGTCGTGGTTGTTGTTTATGTGTATGTGGGAATTGTGGAACGTAGATTCACTTTAACAAAGATAATAGTTGTAACTTACCACTAGTCAATTGTAAGTAAATTAAGTAAGTCACTGTACATAAGTAAATTAACAGTGACATCTTGAGTTCTGGTAAAAATTAGGTGGGGAAAAAAATTGTGTTCATTGTCTTAACGGTTTAGCACTGAATGCCAGTACTGTTTCTGCGCCTTATTAATTATAACCAGGGCATAAGGGTATAGGTGAAGCAAGTTTTCGTTCAGCATTTAAGGTAATCAGAGGTTTAAAGTTAAAAGTTATGGCTTCACTTATTCCAAAACAATGGTGATGGAAATTGTAAACTTTGCGTTTGATTTTTGTTGTTTTGATTGATTTTCGGGGTATTTGTTTTTATTATTTTTAGTATTCAATTGATTAATAGTTGTTGTTAGCAAGATGACTGTTCTGTATAAATTGAACGCATTTGACCTTAATGCACCTGTTTTAATTAGTTCAATTTCATTCGTTGGGTTAATTGTTCTAGTGCTGTAAATCTAAATATTGATATGGCATTTCTTACAGGAGATGTAAGTGGGGATTATTGGTAATTTATAGTACCCAGATATACATAACGGGCATTGGCAATGCCAAACTGGAAGTATGTTTTGAAATGTCAAACGTATTGTGACAAGAGAAAATTTTATATTTGTAGCTGGAACTCAAGCACCGGTTAGTGTTCATTCTCATCTTGGTTGCTGGAGCATTCGTGGGGCTAGCTTTTGTAGAGCTAATACCGTCGTTCCAAGTAACAGGAGATAATCTGAAGGAGCAAGGGACAGGAAAATCGGTGGATATGAGTGGTTTCAGAGCTGTCTTTGTCACTGTTCCTAGTCTTGAAGTTGGAAAGAAGATTGCCCAGTAAGTTTTTTTGTCATTTGATTGTCAGGTAATGAGACGCAGTAGTAGTTTTTTAAGTAATACAGTATAGAGGGTGTATGACCTGTTCAATTGTAATTTCTTTTTCAATTTTTCAGCGCTCTGGTCTCGAATAAAGTAGCGGCTTGTGTGAATATTGTTCCACAAATTACATCGGTGTAAGTTGTAGGATCAGTAAGACTTGTCATGAAGTTTTGGTTTGTTTGTTTTTAGTAAACTATGTGTACTTGCAGGTACGAGTGGGAGGGAAAGATCGAAGAGGATTCAGAATTATTGCTGGTAAGGGTAGAATGGAAACTTCCTGGAATATTCATGAACTGCTAATTTCATTGTAGCTTTGTTTAGTTTAAAATGCTTTCCTAAATTGGTGTGTAATTCCAGTGATCATTTCGTGTTTTAAAAAAGAGTTTGAAGGTAAAGTTGTGGATTTGTGGGGTGAACTAGGTCCATATGGAATAGGTGCTGCATCTACGTAACATTAATAGTATTTTTAATTATGCATTTGTCTTTTAGATGATCAAAACCCAGTCGCAACATTTTGAAGATTTAGAAAAGCTTGTGAAGTATGTTTCATTTTTCATTTTTACATTGACTGGATTTTTAGCATTGTGGTCATAAAAATATTCAAGTTTTTATTAACGTTTGTGAATTTTTTGAACAGAGCTAATCATCCTTATACTGTACCAGAAATCATTGGTGTCCCTGTGAGTCGATTTACTTTTTCAATCGGAGCTTTTGTGTTAGGAAGCATGTTTTCATATCTGTAATATTTTAATATTTTCATCGATGAAATTGCTAGATTGAGCAGGGTAGCCAGCCATATTTAGACTGGATCAAGAAAGTAACCACTCAAGGATCTAATTCGAATAATTGAGCGTGCATTTACTATTGTGTTATCCTTCAACTCTTTTCTGACAATATGATTGAATGCAATAGTTTGAAAGAATTAGAAGGTAAGTTAAGTTTTTATGAGTAACATTTTTGTTTATAGAACATATATAGAAATGTATAGAAACTAATGTCGTGTTTTTGTTGTTGTTACGTAGAGTATCCTCAATTATTCCGAATCGAAGATGATCGCAAGTTTAAATTGGCTCTACATTTAAAGAACCTTGGTGTGGAGAATTTCAAAAAGAATTTAATACAAGACGCATCTAAAAATTTTTCTGAAGCAATAAAATTATTAATAATACTTGATGGAAAAGATGGTGAAGAGATTCCTGAAGATTTGGAGAAAGCCAAAATGGAATTGAAGCTTACTTTATACAATAATGTCGCTGGATGTCATGTTTTAAGAAAAAATTGGGAATTCGCTGTTGATCTTTGTAACTCAGTTTTAGAAAAAGATCCTAATAATATTAAAGCCCTGTATCGTCGGGGTTGGTCTCGAATGGAAATAGAGGTAAATTGTATTATAACAAGATACTTGTAGATTCGGAATCGTATTCACATTGATCACGGTGTATTTCTGCGTCTAGGACTACGAAATGTCTCGGATGGATTTGGAAAATGCGCTCAAAATGGATCCAAAAAACCAAGCCGTGATACAGAAATTGTTCGAACTTTCAGTCCGTGAAAAATCTTTGAATAGTAAATATGCATCGGCAATGAAGAAAATGTTTTCATAGTGGTATCAGTTGAAAAGTTTTTTAAGCATCCGTTACTCGACGTAAATTCGAACCGCATTGTCTTCAATAAATAAATCAGAATTTGAATGAAAGTTTATCCGTCTCTTTTTCAATGGTTACTTTCACCAACGGGCCACTTTTAGTCATTTTACCGGCTTTTTAGTAAGCCTACTGAACGTAACAAAATAGTTGCAGTTTTACTCTGACTGTTTCAGCTTCTTTCATATGACCATACAGTATGATCTTCTTACAGTTGAATGTATTTAAAGTAATCTGTAAGTTTTTATCTGCAATAAATTTTAAAGGAATATGTTTCCTATTATACACCTTTAAAAAAAATTATTTAAGAAAAGAAAGTACTTTGAGTGTACAATCAATGAATTCAAAATGAGAAACTATAAAGAAGGAATTGACTAGGCTGATGACCCAATAAGGCACGTGTAACAACTGGGATATTTATGTTACATGACTTTTCTATCACGATTGAGAATTTCGAATAATTTGTCATAGTGTGTTTGAGCAGTACAATCGGATTATTTGTCCGATTAGCACTGACGGTCAAAATTTAAAAATTCTGTGTTAAGCATAAAAGAAATAGGACAATAAAACTGCAAACAAATTACTTACGTGGTTTATGTCATTTGGCTGATGATCAAATTAGCTTGTGTTACATACTTCTTATCCAACACTGAATCTCCGTTCAATGTTTTCCGAACTTAATAGGATTAGAAGTTAATTTTGAAAAAAAAAATATTTTCTTTCAATTTCAGCCAACATCATAGTTACTACAATATAATTAAATTCTGAAGAAGATAATTTTGTGTTCGGATGTTTCAATGATTATTATTGACAATATAAATTCGATTGCAACATTATCCGCGTATTCCGATTATTACAACTTAAGTGATAATAATCAGTTCGTAAGTTCCGTGGTTTGCACAAATGCAGCGAAACACTTTAAAATAAATTAATAATTTTTTATGAATCTTTGTTGTAACTTTTCAAGAACATTTGGCACTGACATATCGTCTAATGGTCAGTAATGTTAATTTTTGCACATGGGCTTTGGTGGCAATAATAGCATACTATTGGAGCAAATACAACTAATTAAAGGACTCCAAGTTTGCTGAATAATGAAAAACAGACACAACTGAAATGGATGTCTGATCTTATAGATTTATTTATTCCTTGTAAGATACACTTAACCGAACCAAAAAACGCTTCAAACATCAAATAGTTACTTACAGTATGGAGCGTCAGTATTAATATAATGATCATTATCACAGACATCACAATTTTTACCACCTAATTTGTAAGGTTAATTTTAACTGATTTGCGTAAATATTACTCGCTGTTTCAACCACTCTGTGCTACACAAGAGCTCACTTTTGCCCTACAATCCTAGTATTAAAATTTACAAACACTCCTGCGCGTACTTGTATTATTTAACTTGGTACTTTCAATTAAATTCTATTGCCTTAAAGTAACTACGGGTCATTATACTTTGAGTCTGGCGAGCCACACTGTGTACTGTATAGAATACTTTAATGTATTTCATGAATCAAAATTAATTTGTAATAATACCTAAATAGTTACTGCCGTGACAGTTCTGTCCGTAGAAAACCATACTACATCTCGTATTAGTAAAAATTAGTAAATAACTTGTTTGGGATAACTGCTTGAGTGAAAGCCCGAGCAGTTTTGGTTTTAGTAATATTAGTTATTCCAAGAATAATTAACCGGTAATTAATAAACGTAGGAAAAAGAATACTTGAAAATTTCGAGACAAGCCGCATTTTGCACAAGGAGGGAAAGGCATGGTCATGAACAACGCTGATCTGCTCCGG
This sequence comes from Allacma fusca, assembly GCA_947179485.1. NCBI lineage: Eukaryota > Metazoa > Arthropoda > Collembola > Symphypleona > Sminthuridae > Allacma > Allacma fusca. The sequence goes on along the minus strand of OX359247.1, from coordinate 4,612,499 downwards.
TACACTTATTTGATAATCAACTACTAACTACAACGTTGCAATACAACAGTTTGATTTTACAATACCCTACAAATAATATATAATATAATTACGTACTACAAAATAATGACAATAATTGACAAAGCTATAAATATGGCTGACTACTCGGGTCGACTTTATCCGTGGCGCGAGAAAAATGAAGTCGGGGTGGAGCGGGAAGCCACTTTCTCTAATATTCTTAAGGCACATATGCTATAGTAAATAGGCCTTTTAAAGGTAACTAACTACTCACTAGCTACATATAACGATTGGTAGATATAAAATACAACCATGGAGGATGGCAATGTTATTCTTCTTAGGGATACTTTTTCAAGCATTATTATCAGTGACCGTAGTGAAGGTATTGTATTATGTTAGGCACCCACAAGTATTCTAGACTTCTATTTAGGTTAGGTATAGTCGATTAAAATACATCAAAATCCAGAATTAACCTCTGCTCCTCTGAAACTTATAATTTGTAGGTAAACTTCAAAAGAAACAGAAATTGTTATTACTACCGTTTGTTTCAATGTGCGTTAGCTAATATAAAATATAGATATTGATAGATTATATCGTTTATCGTTACATAAAAATTTAAATTTGCACAATTTGGTTACACTATACATGTGGTTGTAATAATAAATGATGTAACAATAAGTAAGAAACATGCCCAACTCAAACGCTATTATTGCTATTCAAAATTATTATAGCTGTACTCTGCTGGCTATGTTACACAGTGTTAGAATAATTACATCCTGACCATGAACGATGCCTCAGACTCAAACTACATACAAAAATTTCTCGAACAGACTTAATGAAATCCAGTTAATATCAATTAGTGGCTTCTTAAGGGTTATCATATGCATACATTAGACTGTTGTAATTTAACCATGAGAGAATATTTAATTATTGTACACATTTTTTTCAAGATAATTCCATTTGAAGTCGATAATCATAACGATAGTCGTGAAGGAATTCACGTTTTCTTGCAAATAAATACCAATAATTAAGTGCGCATTCATTGTAAACACAGGAAATTTAAAGGACGAAAAGACATCTATAACTACATACTGTGATTGGACACACAAGACACTATTCGTTTATCCGATTAACATAATGACAAAGTATGTTTCAGGTAGAGACTCAAGCAAATTGCCTAACGACACCGTTACTATTGCATTTCGAAAACGAAAGTCGTTTAGCCATTTCCTTCTCAACTGCTACGTGAAACAAACTCCAATTCGTACTTACTAATTTAATTTTGATCTAAATATTCCTTGGTCAGACAACATCTCGTTCGTCGCTGTTTGTATTCCTTTTGCCATTAATTTTGCCGACACAGGTTTAAGGGCCTGAAAATATAATTCAGAATTTTGGGCGAATGTTGACATTAGTACGCTTGAAACAGCAAGTTTATAGTCGAGAAAAATACTTACATAGTCCCAAATTACGTTTGCAAAGGAATCGATCCGAGTTCCTACTTCCCTGTAGTCGCCACTATACCTATTGTAAAACAACAGATACATAATTATTACATACTAGTCCGTGTAGCTTGATGAAACGTAGAACGACTTTACTCTAAAACCCAAATTTATCAAATGTTCCACACTTGCCTCACGTAAGCCCACATCGCTAGCAGCAGGAGCTTAACACCCATGATCAGATTGAACATATTAGCAAAGGAATACATTCCAAGGATACCGAAAATGCCGGATAGGACGTAACAAATGGCTGCAACAATAAAAAGGACTGCCGGTGTTCGAGCTGATTTCATTATGTTCTTTCCCTCATTGTGGGAACGGAAGTTACTAAATAAATCTTCCATTTCCTGTGGCAAAAATAGTCCTTAGAAACAAGTTAACCATGAAATTTAGGAAATGAAAATACACCAAGTTCGGCAATGTTTGAATGTGAGTAAAATCGTACCCGTTCCAAACTTTCAACATATTTAAGAGAAAATTCTTCGCCGCCCATTTTCCTACGCGCACTGAACTGTTCGAGCGCTTTCCTCTTCGATTTCATGTGTTCCACTTCAAGCGTTGCCGTGTTAAGGTACGGTTTTTTACCACCGCAGACTTCCTCCATCGCTTGCGTGTAGTAATCTTTTGCAGCTGATACGGCCGATAAATTGTTTGCTTCGGCTGTGGCCTCCAACATAGATTTCGGTTCTGGAAGTTCGTTCCCTTTGTATATGGCGGTGTAAGCTTTGAAATAATGCACAAGTTCCTTGGCTTTCACTTTTTGTCCACCTATTTGCTTTACGACTAAATTTCTCGGGGACAGTACTAAAGGTACTAATTCCAACAAGTGTTTCTTAAAATCTGACTCAATTTCTGCAAAAGTCCAACAGAGCTATAGTAAGAAAAATGTTTATTCCCATAAAAACGCATAAGCTTTATATTTCTGTCCCTACCTGAAAGCCGACCATCAAAATTTGGGTTCGTGGCTACCTTCAACCCTGGGTGAGGCATGAGAAAACAAGATATGTCACTAAAGCATGATCTAATATGCTTCCGTAATGACTGCAGCTCATGATGTTGCTTATCTGACACCTGTTCGTATAAAACAAAATAACAATGAAGAGAATCTATTTGAATAAATTCAGTGCTTGAAAAACGGTACGCTAGTTGGTTCCATAACATACCAGCAATCTCCTTTCAAGAATTTTTTCTCCTCCTTCTATTCCATATGGGGACTCATAAGGATAACTCCAGTCCCGGACAAGAAACATCAGTTTTTGAAAAGGCCTGTCAGAGCAATCTTCTAATGCTAATCTTCCATACTCAGTAAAGAGCTGCAATAATATAACTTGACAATGAAAAGTAGCTCCATTTCAGCTACAACTTTAAAACACCCTGAGGTAACAAAACCGAATGCATCATAATATTCATTTACGTCATCAATCTTTGTAACAGATGCGCAATAACTCGTATACCTGCAAATGCTGAAGGTCATCTTCTTGAATGTTTTGCGATAAGTTGTATATTTGAACCGAGCTGGTCATAGTGCTCAAAGCAAATATTGTTGCACAATCTCGTACAGTACTTTGACTATCGAAAGCTCCCTACAGTCACCAAAAACACGTAAGTAAAGTAAACAATAATACATTCAAAATATTGTTGTGTTAAAACTGATTCTTTCACCTGTGTATCAACCAGAAGGACTGCAATTTCTTCCCCACTTGGAGTAATCACTTTAAACACTTCCGACCAAAATAAAATTCCGGTCGTGTCTCTTTCAGCTCCACCTCTCCATGTAAATCCTTCTAAAGGGACATCATCACTTCCAAGCCAGTCTCCCTTACCCTGGTGGAACCATGTTGTTTATTTAAGTAGTTTACTCAAGTAAAATATATGTCAGAAATTTTTTTACGGTAAATACTTACCCCACACTTAAGATAGCGCAAGAAAAAATCAAGGATAAAAGATTTTCCTTTTCTAAAGGCTCCTGCCACGGAAACAACTGCGACAGGGAGGTCTTTAATATCATCTTGTAATAAAACTGTTTCAAGGGCTTTCTCATCAAGCTCAAACTGATGTTCGTCATCGCTAACGATAACCTGAACAGGTCCGTGTTGCTTTGCTGTTGGAATGACATCTTCCCCCACATCCCCACTTTCTCCTGTAATAACAGTAAAAAAATAACCATCAACAACAATAAAATAGTTCACCTCAAAGCAGCTAATTAATTATCTGTCAACACCCAATCACGTCACCTCTGGATTAATTTGGCCCAGTATCAGCTGATGTAATGCACCGTAAAATTAGACAACGAACCCATACTCGTACTTACAAGTATAAAGTTTCAACTACAAGGTATGAACTATTGTTATTTCTAAAGTAGCATAATTTTGAGACACACCTCTTACTCCGGAATCCAAACCGTAATCTCAAATATACATACGCATAACATACTTTCCCACAATTTCTTATTCCATCCTACGCTCAACCGTCATTCCCATCAACCACGACAGGTTTAATTTTATGCTAATAAATAAGCACTACTAACATTTTACAGTCAAATTGATACTCAATGAGTTCTTGAATGTAGGAAACATGGGAGCACTTTTTGAATCACGTATTTATAGCCCAATGGTACGCATCACTAGGGTATCCTTCCCCAAGCATAAGTAGCAATTTCTATTTATTTCCTTCCGTAGTCGTGCCAAATATCTGACATAGAATAACTATTACAGAATTACATTCGGTATCTCTCTACACGGTCGGAACTTCTAACTTATGAATTCAGGCTTGTCGTCTGTCACTCTGTCGTCGTCAAGGTCGAGGGCCCAAAAGATCTCAAATAGCATATGAAACGGCTCTCTTGAAATAACTCCGCAGGTGAGCCTTTAACGGTCAAAACTTTAAAATACCCTCAACGACACTCCGACTGACAGCTCCGAGCCTATTTTAAGAACATCTTCAAAAAAAAATATGAATGCAACAGAGACAATCAAGCACTCATGCAATTATGTCATTACTAAAATCCACCCCTCCAAAATACTAAGATTTAAAAATTGTTCCGCTGACTTCCACAAAAATCTTCACCCATTTTAATTAAAAATTCACTCCCTGGGATGCTCACCCTGAAACGAGAGCAAAAAAAAAACAAAAAACACGAGAAGAACAATAAGCATTACAAATATCATGAAAGATCCCATCATTGACCTTAACTCCATCCACCAGGTGACAAACGGATAACAGCAAATCCCACTCGATCCATTACCGCTTAAAGTACTTGCTAACAGCTCTCTCGCCAAATAAAACATAAAATTAAACCTTAAACTTGGAAATTCCAAGCACAACAGTTCCCCCTCAAATGAGCACTGTACCACATGTTACCCATCACCTAATTTCCTAATCCTTGACTTGACAATTGAGGAATTTACCCTCACAGCTGATAAACCATATGACAAAATCAATCAATCATAAAGACTTAAGCTAAAGACTCATGGCACTAGTAATCACCCTCATTGTTAAAACTCACCTTGGATATGATTCATACTGGAAAATAAAATTTCACAATTCTGACGAGACAGATCACTTGTCCAACTCCACTTTATAAGGACGAACAGAGAGGAATCAGTAAAGGTGACACTGCGTAATATTACTAAACGACGGACTGAAAGTTGAAACCTGATAAAACACTTAAATTCCCTGATCTTTCCTTTATTATTAGTTACTACAACCTGCAAAGGATTTGTTGTAACATCTCCGCCAGTGTTCACGTATCTAGTTATTTTTTTTCTATTGCCCTCAAGCCACTATAATAATATATGTGTCTCACTCTGACTGACTCCCTATCTATAAACTTATGCACGGCTCTTCCCATATGTACGCACTCAGTCAATGCCTTCGAATGTCGAATGCATAAAAAGGTAGAGTATAAAAAGGTGATTGCTGGGATGACTGTGTGTGAGTGTGTGTGTGTCGTGTGTTGTTACAAATGAACGGACGGAGCTCGAGCCTTGAACATTGGAACGAAGTCTACTGCAACTTAAATCCGGCTAACCTGCCCAGGTGGCACTGAACATCCTCTAATCTGTTTCCAAGTTGAAACTATCCAACTTTTTTTTTGCATGATTTGCAATAATATTGTCATTTAGAATAAATTACTTATTCTATTTCTATGTAATGTAAGTAAGTAATAGCCTCTCATATGTCTCCATATCAAACTCTTTTTTATTGATTGTGGTAACTATACTTTGGATGAATCTTGAGTCCCGTTTTAATGGATCTATTTTTGTGGACTAAAGATATTCCCCTATTATCTCCTGTAGTGCTGTATATTAAGAGTTATTGGTACTTGTACTTATTTACTTAGGCAGAGCGTTGGGGAAGTAGGAGCATTTTGTGAGCATTGATTTAAGCAAGTACTTAAATATTTGTTGCGTATTTTAATTCCAGTTCATGATACTCTTTTGACTCGTGGCTCGGAAGGGAATAACGAACATTTTTTACGTTTCTTGACGCTTGGGTAATAATAGAGGTTCCTCAAAAGGAACTTATTCCATTGGGGTAAAAAGTCTTTGAATGATATTGCTTCTGGATGTTTGTTAGAGAAATTTTCAGTCGACACATTCAGTAAAATATGGGCGGTTAGAGGAAATTAGTGGAAGAGAAATATTTGAATTTTGTTGTTTTGCTCTTGATTATGCTTGGGAATTTAATTAATTAAATAATAAGCGGAATAGTTTTTTCCGGAAATTTCAGTGGGATAAGGCTTTTCCATTTTTATTTCCGAGAACGTGGGGGAAAAGGGTTGTTTCAATTTCTCGGCTTTCTGTTGCGTGTTGAAGTTAATAAAATCAAAGGTTTTACAGTTTTACTACAGCTCATTTTATGCTAAGAATTATGGGTAAGTACACACTGGAAACTTTTGTGTCTTGGAATTACAAATTTTAACCGTACAAATTTAAATTCATACTTTGTATGGGATACGGATATCCACCTAACAAGTTTTTGATTAAAATACGCTTTTAATTTCCACAAAGCTATAATAATTTCATTTACAGTAGTTCTTGCTCAACATCACAGAGGTTTCTGTCGGTAGAAATAATAAGATACTAGGGATTGGGAAGTTCATTAAATACCAGGGAACTCTCGCGAGGCTATAACGGATGATTAATTATTGCAAGTAGTGGAAAATGTTCTGTAACGGATTGTTTAAGTACCTATACCAGTTCCCTGCCCCATTAAAAAACAATGATGAAGAACAGTGTGTACAAAACAGGAGGAGGTTTTTTATAACGGGTTAAACTCCACGATTCCGTCCGAGTATCCGAGAGGATATACATACGTACGTTACGTTACTGTAGATTATAATTTATAGCAAGGCATATATGGCAATAAAATTGTTATTGCATTTGATATTAATGTGGTGTCTTCAGACAGCTGCGGTTCTCTTCGAGTACAACGGTAGTGCATGCTTGTCACCCTCATAAAATTGAGACCGCAAAAACGTTTTTACATATATGGATGACATTTTGCTTAAAAAATTCGTTTATATGGAATCACGAATGGCAAAATTCCGTTGGCTCCTTGTAAACAAGCTGATGAGCTTTTAATACACGGTGCACATAGAATCAAATTTTGATATTAGCGAACGGCCAAATACTTGCTTTCGTTTTAAATAATTTTGGAAATCTATGATGTGGAGTGTAATACTATTACCGTAAATCGTAACTACAAATGCATCTTGCACATTTGGCTACCCAACGGTGGTTCGATTGAAAGAGTTAATCTCGAAAGTAGCACCATCTGTTTGGTAGGAACAAAAAATTTACAGGTCTAGGTAGAAGACAATAGATGCAAAAGTGATGTATTTGGACGGATTCAAGAGACCAATTTGAATGCTATATAATTGGAATCTTCTAATGGTCAAATATTTGCGAATATTGTGAACGCTTCTTTTATCTAGTCATAAAATTATGTGGAGCTAACATTTATTGAACAATTCAACCTAATTGAACTTACTAACAATAAGAATAATTATACTTAAGTACTTACACCAAAGGTGTCCAAAACGTTCAGCCTACCTAAAATACTACATATTTTTTGCAGCTTTGCCTTCCCAACATATTAACCTACATTATTTATCAAAAATAAATTGCCTACCTATTTGCTACATATATACTCCTGATATGTTTCTGCCTATATTTTAGCCTATAAAAACCTATTTTCAGCCTATAAAGGTTTATTTTTTAAACTAAAAATCAGCTATGTATGTACGTGCAATCGTAACACATGAAAAAAATCGAACTACTAAAATGTCACGTATTTGAAGAATATTTTCGAGATTAATTTTAAGGTTAAATCAAATAATCGCTTATTAAGACTTGCTATTAAGACAAATTTGTCAATAGATTAATAAATATGCCTATTTTTACCTTCGCAAACTGCCTACCTTGTTCCTAAATAAAAAGTGAACTCTTGCAGCTCCTACATATAATATAGGATTAATTTTAGCGGTAATTACTGCACCCTATTTTACTACCTATAATTACTTGGATTTTGCATCCTGCCTATTTTTATCCTATATATAGGCCTATAAATAGGATAGGTGGACACCTTTGACTTACACACGAATATGCTATTTCATAATATTTGAGAGCCTGATCATCGATGGTCGATTATCTTCCCGTGGCAGTGGCGTGTGAAAATGTTGTACATGTTTGTTCTTTAATAATTATTATGTGTACAATTGAATGCATTGCCATTTAGCATAAGAATGTACATATTTAAAATCCATTGTTTTATTTATGAGATATTCTGTTGGCAGTAATCTGATGGTCTTTTAATATGTGTGGGCTTGAATAGTTTCGCATGTGAAATAGAAATATAGTTTCAATATCTGCACGTGCCAATTATTAGTATATATTTGTGTACATTCTAAAGTGTAATTAATGTTATTTATATATGCCTACTAGTTTTGTTAACACTTTTTGTACCCTTAAAACAATTATTGCACAGTTTGAACAAATACTGTAACTGCGGCTTTGATAAAAACTGTTTACAAAATGTTTAATATATCATTAGGTGTACATTGATTGTCCCAAGCAAAGGATGACTTGGCTATTCTCACAAAGTTTTTACCCATGATTCCCTATTCCCAACTCCCAACTATATACACAAATATTGTAAGTATGCATTAACTTGGTAGAAAATCCTGTATGCATATTTTGCTTTCTCATTGCATCAACAGTAATAGTAAATTTAAGCTAAATACAAAAGAAGTTAGCTGCAATAAATTAATATTTCTGATGCTGTATATTACAGTCATGCATCAAAAAAAAATATTCACATTCAATCATCAACATACTACATATACCAGAGACTAATTAGAAGATATTTAATTGCTTTAAAAGCAGGCTCTTATGGTACGCTGGAAGTATGTTTCTCACAATGAATGAGTCAATGGACTGTGTGAAAAATCATGTTATGTTGTAAAAACAGCACAAAGATAGGATATCCACTTGAAAGAAACTGTTTTCAAAATGTACTTAAATTTAAGTTACATATTATTTGTAAAATAAAATTGAGAGAGGCTTGTTAAAATCAGCTGGTCTGTACATATAGTTTCCAATTAGCCCAAGCTCAATGGAGCCCCATCCAACATCTTCTTGGCACACAAGTGGGGCAACTGAACTCCTTTGAGGAGAATCTCCGATAATGTCTGTAAGTGCGTAAAAACAACATTATTAAAATTTTCTAGACGAACTCCTTCCCAAGTCTTGAAGGAAGGAGCAACATTTTCGATAAGGCGTGTTGCCATTTGCCATACTGTTAAAATTATTCTTGTCCAAATTCCAAATCCTTTCGAAACCCTGCTGTAATCTTTACGAGCTAGCATAGTGCCCATTATAAATTACTTTCATGTTACATTTTACGTCATGCCCTCCTTGCCCCTTTCTTCCTAATGAATGAATACACTTACAGGGAAATATGTATATATAATTACGAGTATGTAAAAGTGGATTGTATTTAAAAATAGTAACCCGGATAAATTGGAAATGGGCTTAAAGAAGCGTAAAGAAAACTATGAAACTGTTCTGGTGTTCAATTACTATTTTCACAGGTACTATGTACAATTTGTGTATGTGTACATTTACAGGACGAAACTACTCTAACTTGTTTTCTTTGCAAGGTTTAGGACTGAAACATTCCATCAACGTAGACGTTAACACCGTCATTAAATCGCTATGTATGTAACTAACTCTTAAATGTAACTATTTGGACCCTATGATGTACGTATGCATATTATAACATTAAGTATGTGTATTTCACACATTCAGATTACATGGTAAGTAGCGAGCGCATGCAGGGCTACTACATATTAAGTTCATGTTGTTGCTATTTATTGCTATTGCATTACATACATATGATATCTACAAATATGCTACACGAGGAGTCGGAAGCGTCCTCCATTGCAGTAACGGTTGTAAGCGTAAAAATGAAACCAGAAATATATAATCACTAGAATATCTGTATTCAAGTGATCTGGTAATTTTTCTCACTCCTTTTCAACTATGTACATAGTATATAATTTCCAAGCAGTAATAAACTACACAAAATTCATGGGGCAGAATGCTACACTTTTTAATTTATGTTTAGTACTAGTTCTACTTCTCGTTGTGTTTTTGTCTTATTACAATAACAAATGCAAAAAATGACACATGCTTCTTTCAAAATCTTACCTATAGATAATTACCTATCTATTGATCCTAGTATTGATTATACGCTACAACTGTCATTTAGTGAATGCACGATTACTGTAAACTATAAGATCATGATTGAATTCCGTACCTTAATATCTGGAACACAAGCCTCAATGCAATACACGATAATGTAAAGCCCGGCGCATATTCCAGCTATCCAAAATGCCACGAATATTAAGATCAAGAGCCAAATGAGAGAGAAAATTGGACTTCCACTCGCCATGTCGAATTATCTTAAAGCACATACAAAATATTAATTTAAAGTGAAACACTTTTTCAAGTATTTAAAATTAAGGCAGCTGCTGTAGTGGAAATGAGAATATTTGAATTTTTCAAATGGTTGACATTAATAAGTGTAATATTTTAATTCCAGTTAGGTTGCCTGTTTTCAATACTGCTCTGCTTTGGTACAAATTCTCAATTAAACTGTTGTGGTTTAGTACAGATATTAGTATGTTGGAATGCAACAAAGTCTGAAGCGGTCTTTTGAACTGCATGAATGAAGACATTTCAAGGAATGACACACTGGGAATACTTAGAGGATAACCGCTAACCAACTAGTGCACAGCAGTGAGAAAAATGTTACTAATGTTTTATAACGCATACTGTTTTTTGTTCACCTTGTAATGCTTTCCTGAAGACAAATCTTAAATTATATATCAACAAATAAATGCGATCGATGGTTCACACTGTAACTACTTGTTGCACTATATGAATCAAGTTCTGGAGTGGAATGCGACTTTTTGATTTAAAGTAGACAGGAAAGTTTATGTAGCAAAAACATAATGGGAAGATATATTTTGTAGGTAAATTCAATACAGGACAATGGTAAAAGCTTCATAAAACTTTTGTTTCAGCTTACGTAATGCTTGATGAACAAGAAGGACTTGGAACCGTGACGATGGTTGCTGGTTTCGTCGTGATTGTAGCGGAACTGGAAGGACAGAAGATTGTACCTAGTTAATGTTGTCTCTGTTGAATACCAAAATAGATGCAGTCCCAAAACATTGCTTGGAACGACACTCAACACATTTCTGTAGTTTACACATACGACCATAAGAGAAAAAATAAATGGGATGAAAATTCCTCTTGGAAAAGTCAATGCTATCTTGGTTACTTATGCATTGCATTCAAGTGGATGATGACATGCCATTATGCAACAGCACTTACATATTTAGCTGTGGGACAGTGAACTTGCACTATGCTACTACCGATAAGAACGTTGTGCTTATATTTGCTACATTTTCAATGCTTGAAGGGTGCCAGTTTTAGGAACTGGAAATGTGTTTAACACTTGTCCTTTTTATGTATTTATATACTTGTAAATACACTTATGGACTAGAGAGATTCCTACTGCTATATAAATAATTAGTATGCGTGAAAAAAGAGCCAAGCCCGAAATAAGAGAAGCTCATGGAAGGGAACGCCCTTGTACTTGAAGCCCTCAGCTTTCAAATTAAGTACATACATATACCCTGTGGGTACATAGAACGAGCATTCCTGATCATCAATCTTGTTTCATCCCTGCTGGTGAGTTAGCGTCGCTGGTGCAGTTTCTTATTTGGAACTTGTAGTATCTGGGACCATGGGGACCACGCACGAAATACGGAGTTTGTCTGGATGGCACATATCAAATTCATATTAGATGAGCACAATAGTGTACATATGGAGTGCTGACCAAGTGAGATTATAAAGGGATTATAATACCAGTGAAGCAATATATAAAAGTAGATCTGTGATGATGACAACATTAGTGTTACCATAAAACACAAAATACCCAAGAGGGTAAATTTCGATCATAATATTTAGGCCAACTATCGCCTACAAGTCCAGATCCAAACCACATGATGTTTCTGGTTGACAGAAGTCGATGAATTAATCATTACACACCTACATTAGGCAGTACGAAAAGATGAGATTTACATTTCCACTTTACTTCTAAGCAACATTCAACATCTAAAAATATAATAAAGATACAATTATTTCTCAAACTGCGAATTCCAAACTTATTGCTAATGTTACAAAATATAGACAGATTAAGCGAGTAAATTATTATAAATAAAGCAGATGTGTATTATGCATGACATCATTAAAACCCAGTCGCAATGAACTCCCCTGACAATCAAAAGACAAATTGAAATAACTTACAAAGTTACGCTTGACTTTTAAACTCTTCGTGACATCGTAAATGTGTAAGTCCCCTATCAGTTATATTCGTAGGAACCACTACTGCCCAAAGAATGCTTCCTGGAATGAACTTTACTCACAGCAACGGGATTCTCATTGCTGGAGAGCTGAACATCTCCAGGTAAGGAATGCATTGATGAGGTTGCAGAGAGTTGCTCCTGCTTCATATCAGGTTGGGTCTGTGCAATGTTACTAACTGCAGCACGGAGCATTTCTTCATTTAAATTCATGCTTAAAATGCTCACAGAGCTATTTGCCATTAGAAGGGCAGTGCTCGCATCAGGAAGACCTGGTACAGGTACTTCTCCTAAAGAGGACAGCCCACTTCCAATACTTGGTCTTGGTGTGTGAGAAGCACTAAAGGAACGATAATAGTGCTTCTTTTCCCCCTTCATTTTGCCATTGTTGGCAGAAGTATAGTATGATCTTTTAGATAATCTGGGTGAGTACGCTGTTTTAGGAGGGACAAAATCGAAGTTTGCACCAAAAGGACTGTTTTCATCATTAAATATTTTGTTTGAGTCTTTTAGTGGTTGAGAAAAAGATCCACCTATTCTTGATGGTGACGGTGTACGTGTAGTTGGTTGACTAGCTGGTTTGAATTTCAGGTGCAAATCATCTGACAGTGTGGATGATACCGCAGTTATTTTAGAATCTGTTTGAGCTTGGGGTACTTGAACTTGAGATGTTGTATGCTGAGGCGACTCTTTCTTGTGCTGGTCAATTAAGTCACAGGCCTTTCCTAGCAGAATGATGCTTCCAAGTAGTCGAAATGAAGAAAGTGCAATGTAAGCCAACGTAGCTAATACAGCCGTCGCTACAATGGGACCCTTTAACGATGGTCGAAGTATTCGAGCTAATACAACTGCCAATGGCAATGGAACAAACCCAAGGCGGCGTCCCACCATGTCCGAGTGGTCCGAAAATGCCCGACGTTGCTTAGTCTGGGCCAGATCATAAGCAAGGCTGAGTGTGTACTCCCGATAAACCTGTGGTACACGGGAAAGGGTTCACTAAAAATGAAAGCATTTCGGCAAAAGTCGCAGTTAAATAAGTGAATACAGAATAGTTACCTCAGCAGGAATTTCGTTGAACCTAGTTATAAAGGCATGTTTCAACCAGTCTATACATATTTCAGCTAACAGGACCATGACACAATCAGGAAAAAGAACCCAGAACCGAGATTCCTCCCAAGAATACTCCCGCATAGTTTGTACGCAAACCAATAGCAAAAGAATACACAGATGAAATCTCTCCCTCACATCGCTGCATGACACCTGAAATTTTGGAATGTTTTGAAAAACTTATTTTAATGCTATCTTTCTTTGCCAATTGATAATAACTTTTTCTTTCTCTAAACATTATAGTGAGGACGTGTAACCTGAAACAAGTTAATTTTGTCGAATTTCTTGAATACAGCGCCTTTTAACTCCACAAAATTGTTTGACATCATAACGGTGAGTAGTGCTCTATTGTTAGCATTTATTGCTACGCTCAGGGTTGTAGCTTGCAACAAAATTACCATGGCATGGCCAAATACACTGAAAAGAGCCAACAGCAAATGAGCCGTCACTCCCATTTGACTTTTCTTGTCCGATTTTTCAGTCGCAGTCAAAAAGAGAGCATCTATGAAATAAATTATTAAAATTTTGTTAGCATTATTTTAATTTGTAGGAGTTTGTATTAGTAAATTGTAAATAGAACCATTGCCACAAAATACATCCAAGATACTTACCTAGAGTGTCTTGAACGAAAGATGAAAAAAGCCTGTCGCCAACTTCCAACATATTGAAAAAAATGTACAGCTTGATCACAGACTGGCTTTTAATAACGTGGTATAATACAGATGTGTCAATGTAGGAGTAAATATAAGCACACGCCACGAAGATGAAAAGCTTGATCAGATCACATTTTTCGGCCGGTTTTAAAAATCCTCTGAGTCTCCTACATAACAAAATTAAATAACATTATGTATCTCGCTAAACGACAATGTGCACGACTTCCATTCCTTTGAATTGAAGCATATATTGAACATATGTATATGTAGCCTCAAAGCATAATATAATAACAACCCAACCTCAAAGGGAATTCAAAGTTGACAATATTTTGCAGTATCTTCAAAGCCACTCGCAATATGCCCAGTAAACATCGTAAAGGTAGAAAGGTGAAAACAAACAAAAACGCGTCCGAACATTGGAAAAATCCATATGCCATCAATTTTTCCAGCTCCCTTGGAATACAAAAAAATGTGTAGACTTTCTCTCGCCGGGCGGCGTAGCGTTCTTCCTCCAGTTCCAGGATGTAACCCCGTGTCAGCTCTTGCGTCACATAGTCCTTCAAGCTCTGAAAAATCATAAAAATGTCAATTTAATTTAAAACCCACTACTCATATCATAAATCATACAATGAAATTAAAATATACACATCAAGTCATAAAAACGCTTCTCAATCATTACTCGCTTCCAAACGAACGACGACTTCTTGGATGGAGACCCTTGAGCATCCGAACTCTGCTGTGTTCCTGACATCCTTTGTAGTTCCTTAGACCCCCAGATTAATTACACGACAGTCCACACTCACAAAATATTGTCAACATTTGTAAATCACAAGCTCCTAAAAGGCTCAAAGTCTGTCCCATGTCTTGGATCATGTAACAATTCCAACTAATTCCATGTTACTCAAGGCTTTATACACTAATATCGACTGCTAGTTAGTTCCTGTTACTGATCCCGGGTATCAGGTCTTCCTGTGAAATTAAAGTTACCACAATCACAGCCTCATTGTCAGCATATAGTCAGTTTCAATGCTAATTTACACGAGCTTTAAAAGTAAGGCAATATTTCCGAATGCTTATTTAGGTTCCCTAGTTGCAAATATAATAAAATTATGGAAATTATCAGGAGAACACCCAATAAAAAATCAATTTAAGAAAGCTGTTATTTGATGATATCCAAACTTTTGTGTCGGCCTCGGAAGTTCTACCCCGAATCTGGATAACGTCATTAGGAATCATTGGAATCCTTCTTCACATATCCAATATGCAGCGACATATAAAAATTCCAAGAGAAATTCCAAAGTTTTCCCGCGCCAACGTTGCATTGATAGGTGATCCCCGTGGCCAGTGGATTTGTCCTTGCCAGGCACACGTCACATCCATAACAGTGCATTTGAGTGGCCTACCCTGACCCTATGAGTGGTATTCAGGTTGCTACACTCACACTCAAATCCACACTCAACTCACAAATTTTTGAGTGCGAGTGACGTTTTGGTATTCAGGTTGAGTTTTCTCATCCTGCACTCAGTGAGTGCACTCCCGTTAGTGAGTGACACATTAAGTCACCAACTTGGTCACTAGATTCCCCACTCGCCATGAAGTTACTTACATACATACTTCAATTGAGACTAATTTAAAATAAAGATGCAACAACGGAGCATAACCTATAAGCAATTTGAACGCCTCCAAAAGTTTAAAAATCGGTTTAAACTGAACCTCATGCATTTAAAAGATTTATCAAATCCCTTCGAATTTTTCAGTGACAATTTATTTCGGGAGAGGTTTCGATTTAATAAAACCGTATAAGTGCTGCATTCCTATTACCAGTTGTCAAAACTCAGTTACTATCATCTAAAGGTGGACACATTCCAGTTATTTTTCAGATCGACTTATCGCAATAAGATATTTGGCCACTTGGTCATTCCAATCAGTAGTTTATTGCATTTCTCAGCCATCTGTTCACCGAATCATAATCAAAGTACGCACAATTTTGACTTCGTTGCAGTCTCGATTCATTAAATTTCCAAACTAAAGCAACGTTCAATCAGTGAGACACTTTTTTAGTTTTATGGAATCGCAAACTTTCGGGTCATTTAAAAAATCTTTTTTTGGTAGTTAATACTTTTATGTAGGTATTTAAAAGATTTATCAAATCTTATGGAACTTTTCAGTGACAATTCATTTCGGGAGAGATTTCGATTTAAGAATACGTTTGTTTCTGCGTTCCTGTTACCGATTGTCACAACTCATTTACTATCATCTAAACTTGGACATGTTCCAATTATTTTTCAGATACTTGTCGCATTCAGATTTTTGGCCACTGGTCCATTTCAATCAGTAAGTGTGGAATCAGTTTTCATTTCCCAACCATCCGTTCCTCGATTCATATTCAAAATATTTGCAATTGTGGGTTGAAGGGTGGAAGTTGAATTCTAGTATTGCCATTTTTTCCATACCTTTTCTTTGGCATCGTTCAAAACGTGGTTTTTTGGTTTTCACGGGATTTCAAAAAGGAAATTAAAAATCTTGGTTCGGATGTACCAAAAGGAGGAACTTGCCCAGAATTTGATGTTTTTGGGAAGAATTTATATAGATAGCTTGTGTCACTTTGTGACTGAAAATTAAAATAATTGTCTTCTTCTTAGAATGAAATTGTTTAAATGAATTTTTCTTTATGCCCGTAACTACGTATACATAATTACTTCGCATGTTTCCCAACTGTAAGGGCTCACTCAGGTGAGTGCTGGTTTTATTTTTGAGTGGTGCAAACTTGTATTCCATTGCCACTAGTACGCACACTCATTCTCTGACTCACACTCAAGCTAGTTCTAGTGTTAGTGCGAGTATTTAAGTGTAACTTGAATACCACCGTATAACGTGGCTTCCATAATTTACAAGCAAAACAATAACCCTATACGTGATTGTTCTTTCCTAATTTACCATCATAACAAGTCTTCGGCTCTTCAGTATGTGAAGTTTTCTTAAATTCATAATTATTTGCATGGTATTACTTGCAGAGATAAGGGCATGTGGAGAGAAAGTATTCTACGGAACTGGTAGTTTGATGTGGGCTATGATCTATTAGTGATTCTAAAAGAAGAAATGCTCCTTACTAGCTTTTGACAGCTTAAAAATATTTTCAATGAGTTTTTTCAATATTTTGAAAGATTCCCAGAGTTTCTAAAAATTTTCAAACGGATCCAAATCATGACAGCGAGGCTCCGATAAAAAAGAAAGATTGTTGGAAATTTTGAAGCCACGCTTTACAATTTTGAGCAAAGATGGTCACCTATCCTATTTGTAGTCGTAAAAATTTGCTTATTTATAGAATGTATGTATTTCGATATGCTCTCCAAAAATATTTTTGGTCGACGGCTGGAGTATAGCTTACAAATTACACGTTTGTGGCATACTGCCCTCGCACAGATACTTGCAATAATAATAATAATTATAACAGTAATTATAATAATGCACAATAATTTAAGGACTTGCATCGTTGCATCAGTGCATAGCCACACATGAATTGTACGGCCTGCTAATATCTGTATAATGTATAATTTATATTTTATTACCGCTCCTCTTGCAGGTCAGAGCTGTCCTTGAATAATCGATGTTAAAGATTCAGGTTTGCAGGCAGCAATGGTGTCATAAAAACGTATACCCCGCTAACTACTGTCATTCCTTATTCTAAGATCACCAATTGTAAACGAGCTCCGATTACAGATCGATTTCATATCAATCGTATATATATATATATATTTCGATAAGTCGATAAGTTCAAATATCGTGTCATTTCGGTCTGACTTCACACATTGTCTACATTATTACCTATTACCTAATCTTTTCTTTGAACTAAAAATCAAATATGAAGTTGAAAATCAATGCAAATGATGATTGTTGCTACTAAAATCGAATTTTACTTTTACTTTATTTGTCGAACGGGGACAGCAACCTGACATCTAGTTATGTATATATCTCGCCCCGTTTAACCATATGTTTAAGAAATTCATTTACATTGGAATCGTGAGCAGCGTATTGCAGCTAGGGTATGTCGATTTGAAAATGCCCGGCATTTTGGGCAACTCGCCCGCCCAAAATGCCAGGGCATTTTGGGCATTTTCATTTCAGGGCGAGGGCGGCATAATAGGGCATTTTGGGCATTTTCATCGAGGACAAATTGGGCATTTTGGGCAGAATCGTGGAATATAATAGAACAATTTATACAATTTGACAATGAATTTGAAAATTTCTTTGTAATTTTGGAGAAAAAGCGTTCGAAATTATATTGAAAATTTTATTCTGTATGTCATTATTTTGACGAACTTAATTCAACCGGTGATGAAATACGTTTGGATACCATATGTTGCGACGGAAATAGTAATAATTAGGAAGTATTGAGTTGTTAAATTTGTTAAATATAAATTGTAGTAATTAGCCAATGAGATGTGGTAAAAATGATGGTGAAGAAAGTCAGAATGAAAATAGGATTCATTCTGTGTCGAGAGATACAGAGAACCACAAGTTAAGGGCAAAGGTCCTAAATTTCATACAAGTAAATGTGAAAGTAAAACAAAATTGTTAATACGAATAAAGAATTGATTGTTGCATTGAAGTATGCTGGTCCTTCGATATTTTGTTACAAAACGAAAATAAGTCAATTTTCAAGAAAAATAACACCATAGGTCATATTGAACATTACAATTTGTGAAACACCTGTACAGTACACGATACGGCTAAAAATTAAAATATTCTAGGAACTATTTTTCCAAACTGCAGACGATGTAAAATGAACTTCCACCATCCTGGGAATATTCACATACCCCTATGCATGTGTGTATATTACTGTGATCAGAAATGTTGTTTCGGTTAAAATTTGAAAACATACGGTAATTGTTTTATACACCATAAAACTACAAACAACAATATTTAGGGGACCCGTATGGAGGATGTATATTGGTTTCTACTCGAGCCATTTTTGGCTGATCGTTGCAAACTGCAGACAATACAGATAGTGATGTAGAATAAAATGAGTATAAAATTCAGCTACATCACCCATTTAAATTTTGACTGAACCATTACCATCAGATTTTTACTTTAGCGAATAACCAGACATTCACATTTGTAACTTTTCCTTGGCTGCGCTTTCATGCATTTGGATAGATATTCTGAATATATGCTAGTAATCCAATTTTGGTGCCATGAAAATGCCCAAAATGTACTACTTGCCCTGCCCAAAATGCCCAAAATCAGGGCATTTTCAAAAGCTGCCCATATGCCCAGTTTTTGGGCATGTGGGCAGGCATTTTAGGCATTTTCAGCTGGGCGGGCAAATACTGCAGGGCATTTTCAATCGACATACCCTAATTGCAGCTAGAGCAAAAATATTTGTCGTGAAAACGTTTTTCGATATTTTATTACATAATATGATTTCAAACAAATATATTTCGTAACTAAATTTTAGGTCAAAACGAAGGGACCTTTTTTGGGGTACTTTGATCAAGTGTGCAATGTCAAAATCTAAATCATTCTGGTAAAAAATTCTGGCAAAAGTAGTTTGAGCCAGTGATGGGCAAGCGAATAGCCTATCCTTCAGCCTTGCCTATAAAATGTTGGAAAAAAGACCCTACCTTTTGGGCTATAGGGATGTCCATCCATTGCCTAACTAGGCTGATAGATCGCCTACCTTTTCCTCCCCTATTTTGCTGCGGTAACACCTTGTAGAAGTTTTGAAGTGCATTTGAGCAGTGCTGCTTGTATGATTAAGTATAACTGCATTTGCATTTCTAATCACTTAGCTATATTTATTTATCAAATGTAGCACAAAATACTCATTCACAAGAAAGCAAAGCCTATATTATAGGTAATATATTTGCCTTCCTATCGCCTAGCCTAGTTTTTATACAATGCCTAGCCTTTTTTGTTAACCTCGCCTACATCCTTTCAGCATTTTCCAGCCCGCTTATACCATCGCCTATTTATAGGGCCTATATATAGGCGAGGTGCCCAACACTGGTTTGAGCCAAATACTATATTTGAAATACATTTTACACGTCATTGAGAGTAAGGAAATACGAAATAGTTTTGTACCTGCAGACCTTTAAAATATTAAGTACAAAATCCTTGCCCACTGATTGCGAATTTTAAAATAAAATTAATAGCTAAAAAAGCTTAAACAGAGAAGTTGCTTTTGCGCCCTCAAAAGTGGAAAACAAGTTTTCTGGTAGATGCTGTCAGAATAAATCCCACTGGTTTATTGAAAATGATGAAAACTCTTGAAATAACGAAAAGCAACGCCACGATGGATAATTTCTCCTTGAATACTCTTTCAATAGTATTATTAATTAACAATTTCCATCTTACATCTCAAATTTGATAGTAATAATTGCAAACCAACTTTTTCCTGGCTATTTCTGCATCAGTGACAATTATGTCGTGGCGTTGCTTATACAAAAGCAAAAATACAAAATACTTTGTGTTCTGAAAATACGTATTTTAAAATACTACCTGCTCTTATACAATTTTTTTCAGAACCCTTTGTACCCCTCTGGTGTCTGAGTAGAGGGCGTAGTGTTCCTCATGTTCCCTCCGTGGTTGAACCACTGCTCTTTGTACACGGGTCTACACCATTCTACAGATTTACGGCTATACCGGTGACTTTTAACTCTCTCAATCCTATAAGTCTAGGGTGGTTGAAAATTAGACCCGAATTTTGGATTCTCTTGTCCATACAAAGGAGTAAAACCTCATGTCAAGTTCTGTCGGAAATTTTGTGCGTTTTCAAATATGTTTCACATTGGCCTTTATTTTAATACTCGAGTCTCAAGTAGTAAGTTTTCCCGCAGGTTTGTCCTTTAAGATTTGTTGGAACGATCTGTGAACAAGCTTTTAGAAATTCAGAATTATGAGCAAACGAATTGGAGATTATATATGTTCTGATGTTGCAAATTCATCGCTAAATGATTTTATTATCTCAAGTAAAATGCGACAAAAGGAGCGAAAATTTATATGAATAAAAACGAAAGATTTTATCAACTAAAGCTTTAAACTAACGCGGCACACATTTAATCTAACATTACTTGTACCAGAGACACTTGTGGCAGAATTGATAGACAGTTTTTAAATTTGAGATCTGTGAAGCGATATAAAAGGCTAAAATGCCCAAGAATAATAATATTTTACCGGTAATCCTGTACCTAAAGCAAGTAATTAAATTAATTTCCATTCCAAAGTAAAGCGTGCTATGTACAAAGTACAAGTGAAAGAATTCTAGTGGTATTGCAAATTCAGCAAATTTTTATGATGTCAATTTTAACAGCGGAAAATGTTAAAAACCTTTATTGTCTTTAAATACACAAACTATGACGATCTTACAATTCAGTGTTTACATTGCATGTTAATTTTCGATGGGACGCAGCCCAATAATCTTAACCTAATTTGCTTAACTATGGAGGAGGAGTGCTCCCACTGTTTCAGTTCGGTTCAAAAAATTCGTTTCGTTTCAGTTTGGACGCTGAAATGAACCAAATTTATGGTTTCGTTCCATTTCACAAAAAAGTGTTTCAGTTTAACGCAAAACGATCGTTTCAGGTGCCAAAATTTAAAATGCTTGCCGTTAAAAACCGGAATTCACTGCATATACATGTAGGCTACTCGCGAGTGACGAGTGCACTCAACACACTCCTACTCACAGTCACAGGAGAGTAGCAAGGTAAAGAGTAGGAGTGACGGAGCCAAAAACGTCGTGAGTTGGAGTGGTATAAGTCGAAGCATAGAAAAAGAGTAGGAGTAGGAGTAGCATGCTTTGCTACTCACTATTTCTCTTACCATTGTATTAATCGCATAAAGCTAGCATTGCCACGCTAAAAGATTGGCGCTTATTGGGAAATGTTTCAAAATTTTAAACAAACAATCGTGTGGAATGCCGACTTATGTACAAGCCATGCATTGGAAGACAAAATATGTCACAGATTAGAAATAAATCTTGTGCATACTTCCAGGCGTTGTTATTATAAATGTAGTCAATTATTGTAAACTTCGTCGGTATTTTCATTTGTCATTGAATTTTGACTATAAAATTAAATTGAACTATTTTGTGCTTAGTATTCGCTTTCATAATTATAAGGAAAATTTTTGTCTTAATATTTGCAAATATTTTGGTGAAAACTAAGGTTCTCAACGAATCGGATATATCCGAACGGATACGGATCGGATACGGATAGGATAAAACTGAAGATTATCCGATCCGATATTTATCCGAACGGATCGGTTTTGTCATTCCCATCCGAGAAAAATCCAGGATAGGATCGGATGCTACTACCTGAAATATCCGAACGGATCGGATGGTGACTTTTTGTTTTACGGATAATCCGACGGATATCCGAGGATATCCGCGGATAAACGAATTTTTGAAAACATGACGACCACTATAACGACCACGAATAATTACTATCTTCTGCAATCACCGACAGGACATTAACTCGGCAATTTCTCAAAACTTTTGTACTTTTTTCAGTTCATGTAGCTTTTGTAGCAAGCCTAAAACCGAACCTCACAAATATAAGCATGCCGTATTTAAGTAATGACCAGAAATTCAGTCATATTTTGAATTTCAGCTGCTTATTTTAGTTACCTGTTCTTATCAGACCTGGATAAACGAAAAATAAGGTTTCCGTTATTTCGTCATACGTTATTGTAAATTTTTTTCCGTTTTGGTTTTTGTTTACCGTTATTTTAAAATACCGTTATCGGTTATAACGGTTTTCAAGCGAAATGAATTCGGTTAAACGGTTAATAACGGTATTCGGCAAATTTTATTGAGCTATTTTCAAACATTTCAAAACTACGGAACTTCATAACATGTACCATTCAAAATCCGTTGGTTCGAAGGAACAAAACGGCGTTCAGTACCTCGTCCTTCATACTGCTTCGTCTTTCAGATCAGTGCTCGGACTGGGTACGGGTAATACTCGGGTAAATGGGTACGGGTACAGGTATGGGTACTACCCGGGTACAGAAGTTGCGTACTCGCAAGTACTCGGGTTCTACCCGGGTACTCTTGATTTTAGGCAATAAAGTGGGTACAGGTACGGGTACGGGTATGGGTACTCACTCAGTGGCAATCGGGTAGTACCCAATGGGTACGGGTATCACTATGTAAAATGCCTGTACCCGTGGGTGCTGTACCCGAGTATTTTTGGGTACTTCAAGGATTTCTGATGGGATGGATTACTATGGCTAACAATAAGACCTACCAACCGTGTTGCTTATTTCGTAGTATACAGATACTTGCGTTAGTGGCAGAGCCAAGTGGCTTCGTCTCATTTATGATTACGTGGTAGTTGCAATCTAACGCTTCTAAAAATTCATCCAAGGAATCTAATAAAGAAATAGAGCGTAGAATCAGTGAAATCATCTGTTTATCGACTTAAATAGTGAAGCTCATCAGCGAAGAATTTCAAGAGGGAAGTTCTTGGGATTCAATTTAATTAGCTTCATTAAGAGCGTAACATTGCAATTATTTGAAGACGTATTACGAGATAAGATCGGAATAAATATACATTTATTAGCAGATCCATTTCTTAACGTTACAAGTACCCAAGGTTGACCATTTGAAAACGCCAAGGCATTTTATGCAGGCAATTTGAGCATTTTCAATTCTGGGTATTTATGACACTGAGTACTTATTGAGGTGAATATTTATAACATTTTAGAATGAAAAATATCATTCCTTGCACGCAATATTTATATTTCAGTCCCTTTGATTAATCTTGATAATTTTGATGTTAAAAGAACTTGACAGACATCTGAACTTGGCGTTCAAAACTTCCATGGGGTTGCATTTTAGTCCTATTTTGCCTACATTTTTCGAAAATCTCCGTCTCGGGCTTCATAAATGTGAGAGACAGTTTACGAATGTTTGTTTTAAAAAGCTGTAATATAAAATGAATATTCAATATTGCCTCCCACATTTATTTCCTGAAACTGCAATATTTGACTTGGAAAAATTATGATCAACTCAATTTTTCCGTATAACATTTTCAAAAATTGGAAAAAAAGTTGTTTCTTGTTCTCCAAAGTGAAAAGCAAGTTATGGAGAGTTTAGTATTAAAGAATCCGTCCCAATTCCAATTAGCAAGAACACATTTCATTTCATTCAGCAAGTTATTATTTTGGGGTAGTAGGATTTGAATTTCGTGCCTTAAATAATTTTTTTAAAATTCAAATAGGATGTCTTTAACGCCTAGGGAAAATTCCCCAAATCCCGGACACTTTTAATGGAGGTCAAAAAATTGACAACTTAAAATTTTTCAGCTGGTCAGGCTAATGTCGTCGGGGATTTTAAATCGGCCAAACTTCCAGTACCCGAGTAATACCCGGGTACACACAATAGATACTCGGGTACGGGTACAGGTTTTGGGTACATTACGGGTACGGGTAAATTGTGGGTACAGGTACTACATTGTATTTTCAGGTACGGGTACGGGTACTGAAATAATTTACCCGGGTACTCGGGTATGGGTACGGGTATAGGTACAGCATTTTGTAGTACCCGATATTCGGGTATGGGTACGGGTACACGGTTTCTGTACCCAGTCCGAGCACTGTTTCAGATAGAACAAATGCTAAGGCAGAGAACAGGCGTTCAACATTCACTTGAGTCCCAAGAACCCAAATAATTACTCTAGCTATATATCTCAATGAAGTCGGAGCAATACTGGCCCACTATTCGAATAAATCATACTTTACGCATTTTTAATTTTTTTCAGTCGGACTTTTCTCATATGCCTTATATCATATTATATCTATGATATAATATTATATAATATCTATGATATAATATCATATAATATCTATGATATAATATCATATAATATCTATGATATAATATCATATAAATCTTCCAACAATGTTGTTCTACTGGAAACAGAAGCCGTATATACAGATTCTGTTTTTGTCTTTATTCCTCAGAAATACTTCAAACGGGTCTTCCTTGTCATTAGAAACATTACCTTCAAGCTGGTCGACAACTTAAAGCTAACAATAAAGTGAAACTTGTAATTAGCACTATTAGCAGAAACCGAAATATGCTGAAATTGAAAAACAATTAGAAAAGGCAGATGTTTGTTTGCATAAAACTAACATTACACGTAAGTCGAAATAAGCTTAAATTGAATGAATGTAATAATAAGCAATTTGAGTGTACTAGGTAAATAATCAGCGTACCGATATGTACATACATACTCATAAAATACGTTTACAATTAGCCACGTATTCAAACGGCGTACGTTCACGTTGAGTTCAATCGACAGTTGGAAGGTATAGTACTGGTTGCCTTTACAGTTGAGAAAAAACCTAAAATAACCGTATTTTTTCAGTTTCGGTTTCGGTTACGGTTATTACTAAAACACATTTATCGTTTGTTTTCGTTTATCGTAAATACTTTTTTTTCGGTTTGATTTCAAAAACCGTTATTGCAATTTTTCCGTTAATAACGTTATTTCATAACGTTATACCATAACGTTATCCAGGTCTGGTTCTTATAGGCTTCAAATTGTTAAAGGTTTTCAGTAAGTTAAATTAATTTTTGAGAATATCTGATATGCGAAACAGAAAACTCTCAATTCTTAAATTATTTATATTAAATGTTTTTCCAAGCAAACATATATGCACGGTTTCTTCTATCATTACAATACGTTATACTCAAACAGTATATTGTATTTAAAGCTAAAATCAAAAATCCAGGATCAATTTCCCCTTCTACAATTAATTCGTGTATCCGCAGATAGGATCGGATATCCGCGGATAGGATCGGATAGCTCCTTATTCGTATCCGACGGCTTCGGATAGGATAAATACGTCATCCGAAAATTTACGGATAAGCTTCGGATAAGATAATTTTTAATCCGATGGAAGCGGATAGGATCGGATAAGCTTCAGGTTTATCGGTAAAAACTCGGATCGGATAGGATACGGATAGGATAAGGGAATTATCCTATCCGTTGAGAACCTTAGTGAAAACATTGAGTAACTCACGAGCATTGGTGGACACCCTCACGAGGTATGAGTTCTACCCTCGCCCTCATCCCTCGCCCTCGGCCTCAATTTTTGAGGGATGAGAGCAAGTTCCTATCATAAAAGGGCCCTCAACAAATGAGGGCGAGGCATAGCAAAATGTACGTACGAAAACGAGGGCGAGGGTGAGTACTAAAAGGTAATCCTCATGAAGTTCGAATAGCAGAATTAAATCCCGCGAAATAATTCTCGTATTTCCACTTTGCTGTGCCTTTTTGACATAAACGAGTCTAAAGATCTTAAGAATTAGCTAAAGTTCAGAAGAATTAGCTAAAGGTCTGAAGAATTAAGTGAATGTTTGAAGGTCTTAACTGGGTGATAGCTAGTTTGCAATGCACTGGCAGTTATGTTGTACTTATGGACTCATGAGGCCGAGGGAGAGTCCTTATGATTTATAGTAGGCCCTCACGAGTCTGAGTGCGAGTTCCAGCGCAAGGTGTCGTGAGGGTTACGGGTGAGAGCGAGTGCGAAAACATTTTATTACATACCTCATGAGGTGAGGGCGAGGGATTAAAAAATGCCCATCTATGCTCACGAGTGGTGAGTAGGAGTTGTGAGATTTGAAGTTAGGGCTGAGTAGGAGTAGAAGTTTCACATTCTCAGTAAGACTACGATTGGGCAAAAGTAGGAGTGGTGGATTTTTTCTCTATGGGAGTGCGAGTGTGAGTGCTAGTGGGAAAAAAACCGACATCTATGATTCACTGCCTAAGTTTACTACGACGTCAGGCATGCTTCTAAATTTAAATCTATAGCCTTGGGTAGCTCATGTAACTCCAATCATTAACCATGTTCAAAGCAGGGAGCAACATGCCCCACAAAGTATGTCGTTAACCCCGTGATGGTAATTAATTAAATTTAAATTTGCACAAACTTCAACATTCAAGACTTAATGAAAAATATACATTGTGATTTTGCGTCAACTATAAAGATTTAGATGTATTCTATTACTAAATATATTAATTATTTTTAAATTCAGGATTCGATGGTTTTCCAAGCCCATAAACTGTTCAAAGACAATTTCACCGTTGTATTCTACATTATATAGTCCACATGCCCAAGAAATATAAGTATGCGTCAACGTGCATTTTTTCCGCAGAATTATATTGCATTTGAAACGTTTGAAACGCGTTTCAGTGAGACTGTTTCGTTTTGTTTCAGTCTTAACTGAAACGTTCGTTTCAGCTAAACTTGAAACTGAACTGAAATTTTTATGGAACGAACTGAAACAAACTGAAACGAAACGGAAATTTTCGTTTGAAGAACGAAACACTGGTCGCACTATGCAGGAGAGAGCAAAGTAACATAAAAGGAGATTATATCCCACGACGAACTGGTGGTGCACTGTCTAGCTAAGACAGAGGCATACATATTCCGAAGCAATCAGTAAATCCACTCACTCTGAAGTGAGCGTTGGGTGCATGTAGTGATGCCAATGGTCTGGTCTGGTCCGAAGCTCAGACCAGACCTTTGGCATCCCTAGGTGCATGCTAACAAGCAGTACATACCACAGAACCCAACATCTACCACTCTTTCTCTCACCTCCGTGACAGCAGGGGCACTGGGCTTTGCCTAAGCCATTCCTCAACGATGGTAGTTGAGTGCATTCAGTGCTGGAACACTCTTGCTGTCCAACAGCGGAAAATGTAGGTAAAATTAAGCACGCTTTTTTTCTAACTACATGCACGGTCGTCGACACAAGCAAACACTTTTCATACCACAACGGTCATTTCATAAAAGAAAATCCTCCAAGCTAGGCCCGTTTAGTTTCACGTTCGTAACGGAATCAGCTGTTGCTTTGTTGATTCTTGTTTGAGATTTCGTTTTCATTTTCAAACTGGAAAATCCTAAAAGTCAGAATTTAACTAGTAGAATTCCACAAAAAGTTGTAGGAAGTACACATTCATATAAATTATACAACATACCACGATAGGACCTAACAAGCATAGCTGCATTCAAGTCAAGTTATTTTAGACAACTTGACCTCAACTTGAAAAATTGTCTAAACACTTCCACTTGATGGACCAAGTTTCATATCTCTCTCCCTCAAGTTCATTCTATAGAACTTGAACTGGCTAACAACTTGACACTCAAGTTCGAAAGATAACTTTACTTGTACTTGATTATTTAAGCAAATAATTTCTCCGACTACTTGGTGAGCGGAACATATCTCAATCTTACTGATGATTGCAGGACAATAATATGGTTCAAAATTTACTGTTATTATTATTTAGCTCCTTGTGGCATTGGAAAAGCTTTTAAGACACTGGTGAAATGTGATCTGCTTGTTGAAAGTGAAGACGGGAAATTCGCAATTATATCACAAACTAGATTGGAACTACTGCATTATCAAATCGACATATGCGTTTTAGCAATACGCAAAATATATGTCAACACAAAACAAAACAACGATGTAACAAAGCAATATTCAATGTGTAAATGATACCGACGCCGTAATTGGCGACTTTAACTTGTAGAATTCATCTCCACCAATAACACTTCTCTGGGGTTATATATTAGCTCATTTACGAGCTAGATCTTAAACGAGAGTTTTGCGACCGTATTTGGCCAAAATGTTTTTCAGTGCTGGTTAATTCCAGCAACCGTTCCAAGTTTTAACCGTTTTCAGAAATTTAGGCGCGCTCATGCTACGTTACTATTGCAAAAAACGATGTTTTGTAGGAGCTGTACTTTCAGGGGCTATTTCGGATCCTAAGTTGGACTCCGACGTATACTTTAAGCAGTTATCTATATTTAAAAGATTTAAACAGGACTTGAAATAAAGGGACGGAATTTGTAAAGATAAATAAATACACGTTGACTGACAAATATGTTTTTTTGTTACATTTTAAACATTCGAATGCATTTTCCTACGCGATATCTGCAAATATGGTTTTCAAGGGAATCATACCCTTGTTTAATTAGAGTAATCCGGGTAAATTCGAAGGTTCATATCTCCAGTGCATAACTGAAAGCATGATATACAACCGACGGGAGAAGCTGAAGTGTGTGTTTTGGAAACATCTCAATACCCCACGATGAACAGATTTGAAGCGTCAGACGGGGTTGTGGTTACCGGCGTTCTCGGAGAATTAGCGCTGCATTCAATTTTTAGAATAGTGGCTTAAAAAATGTTTTGATCCGATAGCGAAACAGAGGGAAACAAACAAAGTAAGTTCAGTAAAAATAAGCTCAGCTAAAATAACGGTTATAATTGTATGGTCGAATATAAGTTAAATTGAAACCAGGTGACATGACTAAATAATGAAATAGACCTTTTCATGCTTTACAATATGATTGCTTCTACATAATTCTCTTGGATATGGTTCTCTGAACCCGAAAACCAAATATATAATTCGTGCTTATTGTAATTAGTAGGGGAGTAGGCTTATATGCCCAGGTACAGTGCTGGCCAGGTACACCGCCTATGCCCAGAATCGCATGCTAAATGATAGGGCTTTAACTACCCAGGTACAAGCATAGGACCTGAGTTGCTCAGGTACATGCATAGGACCTAAGATGCTCAGGCATAATGAGCTGAGCTGATGTACACAGCACATGAATTAATTATTTACATGGACGAGGGGCTGGAGGAGAGATTCGTATTGACGAATCAGTTCGTTACTCCATGTACACTTCACACACACACCCAGCACCAGCACCACATCATCCACAGTCACGTACGACATATCGACCAGAATTATTTAAACACATGTTGACGCTCAGTATAAAACTGACCTACGCAGTAAATAAATAGACATCACATAATTCGTTAAATATTTGTATTTATTATGTAAAACAATACCAACAATCAGGGAAAATCTCAGAAAATATTAAATCTCCTCTTGTTGCTGATGAAATCCATGTCTACCTTAAATTTTGCCCGATCCCGCTCCTTTCGTGCAAAAATACCTTCAGAACATTCATCATCTCACCATCAGAGATGCACTCGTGTACAGTCTCCCATCTCACGTGTTCGTGGAAGAAAAATGCAGTCACAAGCCTTCCCAAGCATTCAACACTAAATCAAGAAAAGTTCACGATAATTAATGTTTGGTATGGCTAATACTCAGGGTTGGAAAAAACCGGCTTTTATTAGTAAAGGCCAATCCAGTGGCAAGAAATGGTAACAACCTGTTTTTATTTGATGTGGATTTTATTGGCTAAATATAATAAACGTCAATACTATCCAGTTAAATAATCTAATGTCCAGGCCAGTGGTTGATATTGGATTTTACCGGCATCTTTTGGTTTGTGGTAATAATTGGTAACAATTATGTCCGATCACGTGACGCTGCTAATACTCAAGAAAACAGTTATTTAAACCTTCCAATAATCTGACACTTACTTAGGATATCAGCAACGCTGATTAACATGAAATTGCACTTTTCCAGTGTAACAGATCAGTCCACGAGTTTCATTTGCCTTCAACACCTCATTTGCAAAAGTTGAAACATTCCATTTCACTTCATCGTTGACGTAAGCCGCATAGTACTTGACATATAGATCCCTCATCCAAATAAGCAATAATGCTCCAAAATAGTGCTCACCTGCAAGCATGTTAAGATGAATCAGGATTTTGTCATGACTTATTTTAATTCTTCTTTCCAAATCTTGTGTCAACAGTTCATGACCAGCAACAAGGGGTCGATTACCCGGGGTAGTTCCTCCGGGATAGTACATACAAGGTGTTTATTCTTCCTACGGTTGTTTCCTTCCAAATCGCTTGCAACCACAACTCCAACATGTAGTACGACGTACCTTGAGTTTTCCGAGCTTCAACAATTAAATTCATGATTGCATGGACACCTTTTATCCAAGAATTCAACAGATTGATTCTACACACCATAGATGGGCATTTTGAAAGCCCTCACCCCACGAGGTATACAACTAAATCTTGTCGCACTCGGTCTCATTCAAATCCTCACGACAGTTTACACTGGAACTCGCCCTCGGCCTACTCTTAATCATAAGGACTCTACCTCGGCCTCATGAGTCCATAAGTACGGTATAACTTCCTGTGCATTGCAATCTAGATGTCGTGTGCCCGTGACGGTCTACTTTTAACAACATGCACTCACCCTCGCCCATCGAGTCTCAGGGCAAGTAGAAGCGTCGCTTATCATGAAGGTTGTGACGATGGCCAGTGCAAATAGACTTAACTGCTAACCTCGTGAGGTGAGAACAATATATAACTAATTATCCATCAATGACGTGAGAAGTGCAAAACCATCACGCGAAACTTTGTCCTGTCCTGATCCCTGGAAAAATTGCCCAGTGAAATATTTTCCCGTATATGCAAAACGTTGCCCAGCCAATTATTTGCCCATTGAAAAATGTATTCCATTTGGTTTCAAATGGTTATCCCATCCAGTCCCTTAGTTCACTATCACCAAGTTGAGTCCATCAAACATACACTTAATTATTCAGACCTTTATCTAATTATTCCCAACTTTACTTTATTCTTAAGATCTTGAACTAATTCTTCAGACTCGCGTATGGCAAAAAGGCACAGCAAAATGGAAATGCAAGAATTGTCTCCCGGGATACTGTTGTTCGAACTTCATGAGGACTATCCTTTAGTACTCACCCTCGCCCTCGTTTTAGTACATACATTTTGCTATGCCTCGCCATCATTATATGAGTGCCCTTCTTTTATGGTAGGAACTCGCTCCCATCCGTCAAAAATTGAGGGCGAGGGTTAAGGGCGATGGAAGAACTCATACCTCGTGAGGGTGCCCATCAATGCTACACACGAAAGAATTTCCCTCTCCATACAGATTTCCCTCTTCAGCAGTAGTCACGTGTGTCAGCCATTGTAGTACAATGCCAGTATGTGCCAGCCGCACCAGAAACATCAAATCATACTTTTTATTATTTCTAATCATAAGTACGTCCGCATTTAACGTATTTCACGTATAAAAGATGCTAATTGTAATCATTTAATTAGAGTTAATCGTAATTAAAGTAATTAAGTTCAATTATACTTGTTTCCCACAGAATGAAGGTCTAAAGTCATTTCCATTTTACAAGAAAATAGTAATGTTTAGTTGATTTAATTCCCTCATGGTCCCTTTTCCCTCACTGTCACTTTCCCGTTACGGTACCGTTTCCGTCCCGGTACCTTTTCCCTCGCCCTATTCAATCATGGTAAGTATACAAACTTTAAATAATTCCCTCACGGTCCATTTTCCCTTGCAGTACTATTCAATCATGCTAAGTATACATACTTTCAATAAATTCCTCACGGGCCCTTTCCCCTTACAGTCATATTCAATCATGCTTGCAATTAGCATACATACTTTAAATAATTCCCATACGGTACCGTTTCACAAATTAAGGTAAACATTGTTTACATATGTATGGATTCTTGTGCAATGGCAAACTATACGTGCTGTAACTATGTTATGAATATGTTAATACTTTCAAAAGCATGAGTATGCCAGGATGATAAATCGGATGAAAAACAGTAAACGGAAGCATTATTTTGTAAATTCTAAATTGTAGTGGCATACTTGATGAAATGATTATACTGTTTAAGTAAATAATTGAAAATTTTTACGAAAATTATTATGACTTGCAATATTGCATTATGTTGGTATGAATCGATATATGCTAGTATTTTAGAACAATGTGTTAATTTAGGGATTATTGCATTTTATTGAATAATCCTTAAGTAGTAATGACTTTTGATATTTAATATAGGAATAAATAACATCATGATTCATCCTCAATGGAGTAAGATCGTACCCAAGTAGTACAAGCTGCTCGGTCACAAAGTTCCTCTCCCGAGATGAAAAGCAAAGTGTTGGAATACTATGGAGATCACGGAATCGGCTACGAAATTCCATAATTCGGAGTTTTGCTGCAGCCGTGTTGGTTCTATAAAGGTAATTCCAAATATATGGAATTTTATCGGGAGTACTGTTTTACTGCAAAAAATATCGAATTTACCAATACAAAATTTAACGTACGCTGGTGAAGATTGCATCCTTGAAACCAAAAACAAATGCTGCGTGTAAATATGGCCAACCTCTCTGAGACGTGGTTCATCATTGATCAAGTAGTAAGTAAACTTGAAAAGGTAGGCCTGCAGACAGACAAGTGGGATTGAAAGGCTCACGGGAGAGATATCATATCTCCAATCTCAATGTCACCAAGTTGTTGATCGTCTTTGTAGTGGTCCACATGGAATGTAAATTGGATGTTTCCGAATCCTGGGTAGTTTGCCCGGATGCCCTCTACAATGATTGCTGCGACTTTTAACATTTCAGTTAGATTTGAGTTCAGTATCCTATGTATATGATGTGTGGAATTTTGCGTATTATATGCACAGCACGCTTTTTCACGCTTTGTAGACAATTTTCATGATTTTCCAGATGCAGAAACTGGACCCTTAGGATTCATATTTACTTGAGCTTAGGTCATTCTAGAGTTGCAAATAATACAGTTACACTTGTAAGAAATCTTTTCGCAAATTCCAGGAGCGCAATCAGAACGAGGGGTCTTCAAAAATATCAGCACAGTAAGAAAATATGCACATTTTACTTGAACGACAACTTACAAATGACTGATTTTTTGTAGTTCTTCCGTGTAATAGCAGCCGAGTACTGGTTCATTATCTATCGGCTCTAGGTAGTATGTCCTCGAATGGGTGTTTTAGATTTTTGTAATTGTGTAAATATGTTTTCCCCATGAACCGAGATATCCTTTATAAAATGTTTGCGTGATTTAACGAGCAAAACCTTATCACCAACCATGAACCTTGGTTTTGGAATGTCTTTCCCACGATCACTATATAGTTTACGATACACTTCAACCTCGTTTGATTTTGTAACTTCAGGTGGAGCCATGCCAATGCTGGAATGTTTGGAATTGTAATTATTTACAACTTGTTGCAAGATCTTGAGATATTTTTTTATTTTTTGCAAGTGTTGGATATCGTTATATTCTTTCAAAAATTGTGTAATCGTTCAACGTTTTCGATTCCATGGTTTTAAAAATATGCTTGCGTTTGTTTTGATGTAAACTCTAGACCTGCATCACTTTGAATTCTTCTTTCACACAAACCAGACGTGTGGAAAATTCCTTCGAGTGCGCTGATGGCTGTGGCAAACTTTTTATTCTTTAAGGGAACAAAATATACGCATTTTGAAGAACCGTCTATACACGATAGCAAATAAGTTATAGAACTATTTTGTCTCATATACTTTCTCACATCAACAAGGTCGATAACGTATTGATAATTCATCCATGGAATGTATACATGTCTCAGTGTGAATTTTTGCCTTATCGCTTTGTGATACTTTAATTTAAATTTGAAAGGCATTTTTGACGTCCTTTCTGGAACTTTTTATTTTAATTATTGTTTTTGATAAAACGGCGAATACCACCCAAACCTCCGTGTTGAGAAGTGAAATGACATAGTTTTGCTACTGTGTAGCAGTAGTAATTGTTACTGCTATTATTTTTAATTGAAGAAAGTGAAATTATTTTATTTAGCTATTTTTGTCATTTCTAAGTTATTTGACAATAGCAAAAGTATTGAATATTACTTTCATAGTAATAATTGTAAGGCAAGTATTATGAAATGTAGCATAGCAAGCGTATGTAAGTATTAGTACATTGATCTGGTTAAGATGCAATGATGACTAGCGCTTGTAACAGAATGCATTAGGACACGGAACTGTTAACATCTCAATAAATACTCTTGTTAATCTTTAGAATAGTAATTCTTGTATTCGGGCAAGTCAATTACTTAATTACACGTGCAATCTGCAACTTTCATAGTAAATCAAACTACATCGGGATTTTACTATTTATCAGTCACACACACCTCAACACTCCGTTTTATTTAAATTTAAATGTTCCTCTCTAATAACTCTTTCTGCCATGTACACATATATTACGTAATTAATAATGACATCATAGCTACACTTTCAGTTTGATTTAAATCCCGAAATTGTAAACATCAATACGCAGCCATTAAAATGAATTCGAAACTTAGGAAACAAACATTTTTGCAATACATTGCTAATTGTGTGAAGAAACAAAGAGTCTGCTGTATTAAAAACGCGGAAAAATCTGAAATAACGCGTCTATGCGAATGCATGTTGAACGTTCATAAAGGTAACCTTAGAATTCCAAAGAAGACTAGTATCATACAAGATTATTTTGAATAAAATTGCACCACTAAAATATAAGAAACGTCCAAAGAGAGAAATAGCTGATGTGCAACAGGGTGGTGGCGCTTTCATAAATATTATACTTTTTACTCACGCTTATCTCCAAGTTAATTTAATTTCGGAATCTGATTATGAGCTAATGATGAATGCGAACCGTCAAAGGACTCATGCTAAGTAGTTTGGAAGATCATAGAATGAACATCTATTCTGAAAATACCAAAATTCCCAATGATATAAGAGTAGTATTGTATTACAATGCAGCTAGAATACTTCAAAACCAAGGTGATATCGATGCGTCCACAACAGTATTAGTTTGGTCTACAGTTCCGAGCATAAATAATAATTATGCAAGCATTAAAGAACATGGCGACGATGAAATTGGACATTGAATTTGAATACTGTCACAGCGTTGCCAGTGAGAAGGAGAAGCATTCTTAAACCAGCAATTAAAAATGCTCAGATTGAGAAGACAGAATACAAGACGTTCAGAAGGTCCACTAAGAATGACTCAATGATATCCACTAAATCTCCCTTAGCAGTAGAAGTATTACAAACGAGCGAAGTGGTGAAAAACCTGCAGACAAGAGGGCAAGGGCAATCATGAAAAAGTTCGAAGATTCAAATATCTCCTGTACCGAAAATGGCGAGCTAGTTGTTAATGACACGCCTGTTCGATTTTCTAACATTAATGCATTCTCAAACGTTTTAGCGACTGGTCATAATTTTTATTCGACAATAGGCTACTCTGATGTTGTTCCAATTCTTATAAAAAACAATGTACCCTACAAGGTGATATCTAAATATGTTCAAGATACATGGGAATCCTTGATACCTAAAAACACAGGCGTCGGTGGGAGTAGCACGTTGATATTCAGTACACTCATTGCTAGTACTATTATCAACATAATTACAAAATTATGTAACTGTAAATAAAGCGCGCTAAAAGAAGGTGCAATCCGTCCCC
The DNA here is from genome assembly GCA_947179485.1 of Allacma fusca. Taxonomy (NCBI): domain Eukaryota; kingdom Metazoa; phylum Arthropoda; class Collembola; order Symphypleona; family Sminthuridae; genus Allacma; species Allacma fusca. The sequence goes on along the minus strand of OX359247.1, from coordinate 4,576,086 downwards.
GTCCAAGGAAGTTGCCTCGCCCCTGAAAAAGGGAAAAGCATTAGTTTTTAATTCGATTTTATTACATGTGAAAAGGTGTACAACGTTTCGACGGAAGTTTTACACTTAGCAGACAGCATATGCGATACATTTTCATTAAAACAATAGATTGTATATAGTCCGCATACGTTAAATTTAAAGACTGGAGACACTTTGTATTCTCTGTGATTTCACGCTCTAACACTTTAGGAAGGTTTATAAAATAATTATATTACGCTTTAATAACCATCCCATAACTGCAGAAGAAATACATTGGTCCACGCTTTTTCGGTATAAATATAATGACCCAATGATTCCCTGGCTCTGAATTTGGTTCGTCATTAACAACTAATGCTATTGGATACTGCAACTTATTTCCATATTGGAGACAGTCATATGGTATAACGTTTGTTACTGTTTGATGATGCCATTTTTGTACTGCAATTAAGTAAAAGATCGATGGTTAGTCAATACTAGCTTTTTGGTCCTGTTCTCCTACGCCTCCGTCCTACCACAGAATTTCTTTTCTTTTGAGTTTTCCATACTCTCCTCTTTTTTGTTGTTCGTTTTGAAATACGCACTTATCGTTACCGAATAACCTTCCGGTTTTTACGACGTCCGGAACCGCTCTGATTAAAATAATCCCTACCCATACCCCCTCTTAGTGACTACACAGAATTTATCTTCAACGCGCCCTTTAAATCATGTCCATTCCTAACATCTGCTGCCATATTTTGTAAAGCACTTAACGCATGCGGCAGTACATATTTTCTCGCAAATGGTATAATATTTCGTGCTAGAGCACCAAAATTCCCACCACTTCGGGCACCTCTTTGTCTTCTTACACCCGCAAAATTGAACTAACGTTCAGGCATGATCGCTCCTCCAGCTTGAGGCCGTAGCTGGCGATAAAATAAGTCCAAATCGCTATTACAATTAAATGGTCTAGTAATAATTTTAAGATTCGTTTTTCTCGAAATTTCAATGTCACTGAAAATGATGCAAAGTCAAATTTACAGTTTCACTTGCCACCGTGAGTATCCAAACGTGAATAATGTCAAAATCCGGTACGCTGAGGTTTAAAAAGCGCTGAGGCGCGAAAGAGTTGTAAGTTCCCCATATAAACCCTTACAGGAAAAACTCGATATAACGGATGGCTCTACAACGGATATTTAGTTACACCGGACAGATTTATTTGTCCCGGCAAGGCTCCCATATAACCAATGCTAAAAATATTGCATACAACGGACAATTGTATACCGGAAAATTAGTTATAACGGACACACTTTGAAGCCCTTTGGAAACATTTTGCATGCATAAAACGGATTTTAAGCGGAAATTTATTACAAAATATTCGATTGGCTCCCTTTAACATGTAATCGTTAGCCCAGGCAATTCAAACGTTTGTTACTCATATATGTACAGTAAAATCTGTTTATAACGGAATCGCAAGGGAGCTTGGATTTTTGTCCGGTATAAACAGTATTCCGTTATATGATTATAGCGGACATTATATGCTTACACAACTACTTTTGGTGGGGATGAACAAATGCGTCCGGTATAATGAGAATTCCGTTTTAAAGCGGCCGTTATAAGGAGATTTTACTGTATGTAGCATGAATGGTCATATTGGGACCAAATCGTTGCACATACATTTTGGTTGAATGAATAAGAACTCTTGAACACTTACGTGTTTCATCTAATTAGTTTGGATTTATGTCTTGCAACTTGTTCACAGTGCTAAAATGTCCGAAAAATCAAACCGAGTTTAAATTTAGGAGAAAAAGCAAGTATTATATTTAAAATTCAAAGTGGGAACTCTCAAACTCAACTATTCAAGGATCGTGCTCTAGCATCAACCAGAGTGAATGATATTTGGAAGAAATTGTGTAATTAAGTGTTCACGTAAAAATGGACTTATTAAATTATTGTACTTCTATATTTAATCAATTCAATGTTTCTACAGTTGAATAATTATTATATTATTGGTCTGGTGTTTCCATGTTGTATTTCGATGAATTTAAGTCAATATTCCTAATCAGCCTTGTTTGTCATTTCGGAAATTGTATAACGGATAAAATCCGTTATGTGCATACAACGGAAATTTTGTATAACGGACAAATTTTACCGGTCCCCTGGAAATCCGTTATATCGAGTTTTTCCTGTATATGGTATAATTCGTAGGTATGGTGCCTGCACGTCTGCAAGATATTGCTGCTGAATGGTATTACAGAATCGAAACAGTTTTGTATCTCCCGCATTGATAAATACTGGCTGGGTTCCTTTGATGAGCATTGATGTAGTTCTTGTGTTGTGATATGTGATAGATGTTTCAGTTTTATCACGCGATTCTTCTCGAATAATTGACAATTCGTGTTTGATTTCAGAGTTATAATCATTTGCTATACCCACACTAAAATCTTGCGCTTTATGACCATTTCCAAATAGTATTGTAGTGTAAGTGTCACGCTCTTCTAACACGATAGATACCCTTTTATAATCCGATGTGTACTTTTGAGTTGATATGTAATTGCCCAAAAGGGCCAAGGATACAAATTGACCTGAATAAATATCTATACATATGTATCTAAAATTTATGAAGGAACCATCTGAGAAGAATTAATTCGTAATAGTTGTATACTAGAGCTATTCATTTTAGTACATAAATAAACAGATAAACAAACATAATAGATTCCATTCTTTGGCTTACATGGTTAACTTTATTAAACAAGCTCAATTATATGCAAGCTTTCGACATCTAACCGACTGTTCAGATAAACAAACAATATTTCGATTCAATGTAATAAATGCAATAATATTTTCATTTCTTTGTACATTGTGTTGTTCTAAATACATTGGCATGATATAAAACTCGATGATTCACATGTCAAAGCAACATTTATTATAATTACCAAAGCAGAATATACATAACGTATGTCCATTATATAAATAGTTATGGAACACATATTGTGTCAACTATTTTAATTTTTTGTATGGGCACATTTTTATTGCCCACCACATTGGTTTTTAAACCGTTTTAGAATAATGCCTAGGTTTGTATGTGAATCAGGGGCGGCAATTCGAATCGGAAATATATTTAAAAATATATATCTAGGTATTCGAATGCGTATTCGAATATTTTTTCGTGAATTCCGATTCCATTAAAGAATCGATTTCATTCAGTTTTATACTGTCATGTGCGTAAAAACGTTTATAGAAAGCATTTTTTGAAAGCCGCACGGATGTAATTAGAAAACCCCAAGGCGAAGTAACGAACGTTTGGTAAACGAAAACTGTATGCTGGTTAAAGGGCAGTGCGCTGAAGCCCGTTTTGCAAAAATTCCTACAAACAGGATGAGAAAGCCGCACAGAGTCGTTCTTACAGGACCCTAAAACTAATTTTGTAGAATTACTTTTTAACTACTATGTGTTATCGAACATTGATTTACAAATACTGTTAGAAAGAACTAACCGTAAAAGTAGTCATAGATATTAATTTGTAGATTACTCCGATTCTTTTTGGAAATGTGATGGGATCTCTCCTTGATTTTCAGTTATCCAGCTTTCGGTTGAGCGTGTTTTTACATACAGAATTATTAAGTAATAGAAGCAATCAATTATATTGGAATCCGTATCGGAATTCAGCCTTTTAAGTATTAAGAAAATAATTGAAATTGAATTTAAATCCGCATTTTCCCGATATCCGGGCCTGATACAAATTCGAATCGTCACATTGTTTGTTGTTAACTTTATTCTTCGTCATCTATAATGCTCCAAAAGTGCAATATTGATACCGTGGTAACTAACATTTTTGAACTAACGATAATTACCTTTATAACTCGAAAATATCATGGATTATATAGACCCAACATTTTAATTATGTAATGAGATGTATGTATACGTTTTTGTCTTACAGTACCAATACTAACCATACGAATTGACCAAGACAACCAATCTCAGCTGTATCTAATAAATCCTCAGCAATGATGTAATTTCATTGACACTTTTTAAAGCCTTTACAACATCTATAGCATTAAATTCAGACATACTGCAAATTGATGTTACCGGAGAAAGGCGTGACAGGCAACACAAGTGTAATAAATGAGAATGTCTTTAAGGTAACTGGTAACTTCATGCCAGTACTAATTGTTTCTTGTAGCTTCTTCAGCCTCCATTTCAATATTAGTAACCAATCCTGCATAAAAATTTGACGAACAAACAAAGCATATTGTCCAAATAAAGCATTTGAATACCCGCTGTAATAAATATTTCTGCTGTTGTATCGATTCTTTAATTCAAGGAAATCTTACACAATATCTGCTAGAAATGACGCTAATGCATAGAAAGAAGTTTCATCATGTAAAAGACCCACTTATTTCAACAAATCAAAATAATCAAATATTTCGGTCTTTGGTTTCTTGCAGTATGAACAGAATGAATGAACTGTTCCTTGCTCATTTCCCCAGGAAGAACTTTGTACGACATTTGGGATAACAAAGGTGTAATTTTCCATTGACTATACCCCAACATTACACTGCTATTCAGTTTTAAATCTTAAATAAATTGCTGTTGCTTTACATGAATAAATTGATGCTCGGCTGTCTTATTTACGCATGATTTTACAAATTGTAAAATATAGACTTGCAAACCTGTTTTCGTCAATTCTATTGTTAGTGCATTAGAAAGTGATTCCCAATACGAAAATTGTCGAAGCCTAAACTAAACCTTAAACACAATGAGAGCGACATAAGTATTCTGAATCATAAAATAGTGTCTCCGTCATTGGAACTCGGGTTGGCTTCGGGAGATTCTGAGACTGCGAGCTTGGGTAAGAAAAACAAGGGCAAAAGTAATTCTAAAATTAGAGAAACGTTTTCGGAGTATGCAAAGGATGACCAGATCATTTCAGAAGGCTATTTTCTTAGGTCTCAATGTAAGAAATGGACGAATTAGCATAATTTAGTGCGATTGGTATTAGGGAAAAGTAATGATTCTCTGTGTGTGTGAGACAGTGTGGGTCGAGGGCTGGAATGAGCAGGACGTACGGGTCGGAGCTCCTGTGAATTTTTCAGTCTTTTGTTCTTTGTTGGAATTATTATTAGTGAAATTTCATGTTCAAGTTCTACAAAATTAGTTGATCTTGAAATAAATAAAAGTATACAAAATACAGTGCTGTAATTTCTAGTAATTTGTAATTTAGTCATTACGACTGCATTAAATTAATTATTAGTCCCTAACAAGATATAGGGTGGTCCTTCGTGAAATAACATATTTACCAGCGAATATTCCTATCCGAAGGCGTTTGTCTAGACGGCAACAAAAATCCAGTAGTATAATCGTTCAAGGATTCTTTCCGGCGGCGCCCTTGTCATCCATACGATAGAATTAACTTGATAAATAAAAAAGGAGATTACTCCCGGTAGTACAATTATAGACATACTTAAAAATATCACACAAAATCTTTGGATGGGGCTTTACAGAGTGAAAAAAGAGGAATCTCAGAATTATATTGACTAATACTATATTTTCCTAGTATGGAACGTCTAGGTAGATCGTATCAACTACACCTGGTTAGATGATGTACAAGATTATCCGGTTCCTATAGATTACAGTCAATGCAATGGTTGGGGAAGGAGAGTTTGAACTTAACTCTGGTGGTGTATAAGTGGCCGTTCAAGTAATTCATAACGCAGGGGTAGTGGGTGGCCTTACAAACTAACGTTATGCTTTGTTACTTGCATCGGGGGGTCTTAAATCTCCTTGGTACGTAACGCAATGTTTTGATGATCCTTCTTACCTCTGAAAATTAAGTGACTTGTTTTTAAAGCTTCGGAGTTTACGACGAGTTTGTGGCCCTATTATAGACACACGTAACGTAAATTTCATACATATACGATTTTGCACATATATCCTTGAAAACATTTGTCCAGGGAAGATTTCAAGTATTGTGCACCATTTATTGACTTTAGTTTAATAATTTAAATTTCAAATTGCACAATTTATTGCATGTTTCGAACCCCTTCGGGGTACCCCGGAGGAGGTCAAGGAAAATATTTACACGCTGTAGCTTTAAGCTGTGGACATTTACTTCATAAAATCTGCCTGGCTTTCCAAGCAATTGAAAGTACAAACGCCGAATCGGTACCACGGGAGAGATGAAGACGGCGTAATTGAAGTTACTGAAAGTATTCCTGACTGGTTAAAAAGTTCATTGGTTGAATGTGAGACTGAAGCCACAAATTGAATAAACCTAGTTCTACCGGATGAATCGTAGTATTTAAACAAGCATACATATATCTGATGTAATGTATTTACTATAGCAGCATTTAAAAAACACGTAACGCGTTATGTCGGGTGGGTGGTAGTTTATTCATCGTTACCCCAACGTTACATCATGTGGGTCGGGGTCAAATTTTGACCAATTTTGCGTCATGAATTACTTGAATGACTCCTAAGGTCGGGGAGTTTAGCCCGATATGGGCAAGCAAGAGAATATACTTGAAGTGAATGTTATGCTGAGATATCTCGAGTTAGAGAAGTGAGATTTGATGTTTGTACTTTGGAAGGGATGATGATGCAATTTTCATCGGCTCCACATGAATCACATGCTGTTGCAATTTTCATCTGCTCCACATGAATCACATGCTGTTGCAATTATGACTTTAAAAAACCAGCAAGTATTCTGTCGTCTGAAATACCTATACCGAGGAGAAACCGTGTTTGATCAGGAGGTCTCGAATGAAGTTAGGCCAGGGGACCCTACTATTAACACCAGGAGTATTGCACTCCATGTATTTTGGCCTTGTACGGAAAAAAAGAATTGCAAATTGCGGCCCCTGCTGTGACCACCGAATCACGTGCAACGATTAATGAAATGGAGACAGTCAAAGGTGAGGGAAACAGCTATAATAATTCTCATTTGCTTGCGTGCAAATCCAAGCAAACTAAAATTACAGATTACTATGGCTTGCATGGTAGTTGCCTTACTGGATCGAATAATTGTGTAGTACAATATTTTTTGCAGACACCAAGACTGCCCTACAGGAGGATCCCTTCTTTAACGACGCATTTCAAGATGCTTTTAATGTAATTCAGGAAATTGAGGATTATGGACTGACCGAACAAGCCAATGCAATTGCCGGGGATCCGAATGAACTACCTACAACGGATTTGGAAATACCTTAGGACCTTCAATTCAAAGAGTTTGAAGGTATTGAACGTAACGAATTTTTTAATGAACTTGAAGATTTTTTTCGCCAGGAACCTAACGTTAAGTATAATGCTAGCTGTCTTCAAATGAAACCCAAGGCTAATGAAGTACCTAGTCCAAGCTTTGAGTCAATTTCATCTGCTAGTGAGGATGAAGAAGACAAGATGCTACGGATGGAGTTTCAGTGGAAAAGATTAGAGAATATGCCACAAAATGAAAACCCCCTCGTTCTTGGTGTACTCAATAATATTGATTAATTGCTCCGTGTACTTATCCTGTCCTTATTACTGTATTACACTTTCAAATCAGATTCTCTTATACAATATTTAAAAAACAAATATTAAAGTCTAAATCATTTAATTCAGTTAAACTTAATACTACGGGCAAGTTGAAGTTCTAATTTTTAGTACCAGTTACGATGTTATTGGTAATTGCATTTTCCATTATAATTGTGATAAATAGTTCGATTATTTACAATCTTTACACTTCTACTATATATTTAATGTAATTCATCTGTGTGTGTGTGTTTATGTGTATGCGCGTGTGTGGGGACCGTGTGGGGAGCCATTCAGGAATTTATATCGACGGGGAAGAGGCCAATTGGACCTTGTACGTTTTATTTGGGATATTTTTTAATTTTTCATTTAACGTTTTATTCGAGAATACGTAAAGCAACACATTTAAACAAGAATATGTACATTCCATTACTTTTACAGATGTACTATGGAACTTAACTTTTTAATCGCAAATTACTTGGGAAAATTATATATTTTTTTCTATCCAGTCATCATGAAAAAAACAAATGATTCCGATAAGTAGGACAGCTGCAAATAGATATATATCTGCTTGTGAACACTACCGTGTCAACTGTGTCAAACTAAATGTAGCTATTACATAAACGATAAAACGCAGGGAAGCCCCTAAAACAAGAATTCCCATATAAATGTCTTATCGACGGGGTTTAAATCTCGTGAACAAGACGCTACATGCACCGAGATTTCGTTTTACTCTGAGCATATATTCTTACTCTGCTTTATTTTTGCATTAAAACTAATTTGCCGAAAATAATTGTAAGGTCCTTAACTTGTGACGACACAAATAATAATTTATTAACCCCCTGAACCTCGCCGGTAAGTATGGGAGAATTATACAGTAAAATACATGCATTTTGACTGCTCTTGTCAGCTTACACTGTAGTATTTAATTGTAAGCTCTGGAGAATTGTCTTTTGTGTCGATTAGCAATCGCCATAAATTGTGTAGTGCACTCCATGCCAATACTATACTGCTCAAAATGAGAATCTCTCAAATTACCGGAGCTCAATTGATTGATTTACCATCTTTTTTAGAATGTTTTTCATGGGAAATGAGCAATAACACATTTTGTAAATCAATATATATTTGTACGGTGAAGCATATAACTTCAAGCTTTCAATTATAACTTCATTCTGAGGTGATCACTCAGTTCAGACTGCGATTTCCCTTCCCTATAACTCTCTTCCCATAGTCTCCTTTGAAAGTAATCATGTAGAGACAAACAATGAGCCGCTAATTTCCCAAAATAATGTAACCTCCAGGAACAACTCTCGAATAATTAATTTATCTAATGAAATGAACGCAAGTAAGTGGAACTCAAGGTTATCAAGGAGGACCACTCTTTCCTATTTATCCCCAGATTTTTTGACACGCCTTCAAAACGCACATCCAGTCTCTCTAAACTGCTTGTGAGTTTTTGCATACGCCTCAAAATATATGCCCACTGGATATACATTAGCAACTGCAACCTAACAACTATATATACTATATAGCCCTAACGAACAAGAGCATTCTGTCCGGTTTGTCCTCTCTATCCGACGTAATGAGCAAATATAGATATATAGGGAGGAAAACACACGACAATACATACAACAAATCCTAGCACAGCGGCACCCCATTCAGTTAAAAAATAACATTTGAAGATTGTGGCCGATGTTGCTCGTAGGCAGACCGTCAGCTAGACCTTTCAGTTTACTTAAAAACTTACAATAAGTGGCGAGAGATGGAATAGTGTACAGGGTCCATTCCTTTTCAAAGTCGTAACTTCCACTCTCAAACCCCTCACCTCATTATATTAGGAGTGAATGCAGTTAGTCCAGATTTGGGCATCTCAAATACAGTCAAACCTCTTTATAGTCACTACAGCAATAAGCAACTTCTCTCTATAGTCATCAAATAACTTGGCCCCACCGATTTGCCCATATATTGTAATGTTAAGTAATTTCCGAATAGTCAACTTCATAATACTCACAACCTCTCTATTATCCCGCATAATTTCTGTCCCGAGGAATTTATAACTTCCCATATAGTCACATTATTCGAAAAGTCCGGACTTTGTTTCTTCCTTTAACTTCTGATTGATTCAATTATTACTTATGTAGCATTTTTCAAATTTTGCATATCCCACAGTTCCATAATAGCATATTTAGCAAATAATGGTTGTAATGATTGTGGCTTAAGTATCGAGCAATAAAATTACTATTACTGTTATTTTTATTATTTAGTAAACAATTGTATATATTCCGAATAGTCAACTAGTTGACTACTCAGTAGTCAGCGTTCTCTAAAGTCAACGTTTACCTACGGCCCGCTGCGATGTGACTATAAGGAGGTTTTACTGTATTTGCATACATTATTGTATTATATCAAAAGCCAATAAACAAAAGTAGATTTTTGTAGGTTTTTTCCTCCGGAAGTTTTAATTCATATGCGACAACCTTAGACAGACGCACTCACTCAGAGAGAGAGCGGAAAGATACGTGATATGATGCGGGAGATCTTCAATTGATTTAACCCTTTGATTCTGTGATGTAATGACAGACGGGTGTTTGGACACAAGTTCCATCGATTGTATTTTTTATACTTATGAAAAATACATTCATTAAGGGCAAAGAGCCTAAACTAAACTATTACGACCGAATTTAATCATTGCTTATTATTTCCGTACACTGTATGAGATAGCCCTATAAATAGTGTCTGAGTCTATATACAGGAAAAACTCGATATAACGGATTCCCAGGGGACCGGTAAAATTTGTTCGCTATACAAAATTTCCGTTGTATGCACATAACGGATTTTATCCGTTATATAATTTCCAAAATGACATACAAGGCTGATTAGGAATATTGACTTAAATTCATCGAAATACAACATGGAATTATTATTCAACTGTAGAAACATTGAATTGATTAAATATAGAAGTACAATAGTTTAATATTCATCGACACGTAAAAACTTAGTTATTGATAGCTGGGCTTTTATCATTTGGGTCCATTTTTACGTGAATACTTAAACAGTTTCTTCCAAATATCATTCACTCTGGTTGATGATAGAGCACGATCTTTGCATACTTGAGTTTGAGAGTTCCCACTTTGAATTTCAAATATAATACTTGCTTTTTCTCCTAAATTTAAACTCTCCGTTTGATTTTTCGGACATTTTAGCCAATATGACCATTCTTGCTACATACATATATGAGTAACAAACGTTTGAATTGCCTTGGCTAACGATTTTGCATGTTAAAGGGAGCCAATAGACCATTTTGTAATAAATTTCCGATTAAAATCCGTTATATGCATGCAAAATGTTTCCAAAGGGCTTAAAAGTGTGTCCGTTGTAACTAATTTTCCGGTATACAAATGTCCGTTGTATGCAATATTTTTAGCATTGGTTATATGGGAGCCTTACCGGGACAAATAAATCTGTCCGGTGTAACTAAATATCCGTTGTAGAGCCATCCGTTATATCGAGTTTTTCCTGTACAACCATGACTATACATACGGTTTACTCTCTCTACGAGAGGATTCCTAATTGAATTCGGCTCTTGCACCGTCCGTCGCACGTAAAATTTGTTGTACACAATATTTGCACCATTACAATAAGTTTAATTAGCATTCTATGGGAAAGGAATGTGCCAAATTCTTTTTAACAAGGAAAACATAAATATAAACAGGTAAAATGATCCGCGTAGAGACAAATGAACTATATCGAGAATGTATACAGCCATAGCAGTGTGTAAAGAGAATTGTTATCCGCATGAGTTCATCTTGATTTGTCTTTCACTGTAATGTTAGTTAACTCACTTTTATAGGAACGTCATTAATAGAGCTCTCAATTTTTCATGAGCTTTATTTAATTGTCTGAGATAAATCTACAGACCCGTATCCGCATGTACTTCACCTACACGAGCGCTCAACCACAAAAATACGTATATAAATCTCTATTATTACTGCCAGAGAGATGCCAGCTTTTAAAATCGACTTTTAAATCCATCTGACTATAACTTAAATCATTTCATATTCATATGCATGCTTTATTATCGAATTCAGAAAGTTTTTTTAGGCAGTCCAATAGTTCTCACAGTTGTATGAGCATACATAATAGTGGGACGCTTTGTTGGTAGGACGAGATTAGCATAGTTCCTTCCAGTGTAAATTATTTATTAGGGTTAGAGATACACATTGGCGTTACATACCCAATTATAATGCCCGTTCAGGATATAATTATCGGCTTCATTATAACGCGAATTCCGTCTCAAGATAATGACAACAGTAAGAGCCTCTAGAGTACCGAAATTTCATGAGCAGGAATCAAAAATTGAAAAACAGTTCAATAAAAATTAAGCGGAGTGAGTGTATATAATATTTCGCCAAGTATAATTAAGTGTTCCTACAAAATGTGGCGATATCTAAAAGTTACAAGTTAAGTGCGAGTTGCATTTATTAAAATAGCTGTAATAATGGAATTAACTGCATATATTAGCACATTTCTGGTGCCAATATATTTTCTATGCATAAATCTGGTGCAATGCAATTTTTATAAGTGCACTACATCTTTATATGCACATATCTGGTGCATTACATTTTTATAAGCACATGTCTGGTGCATTACATTTTGTAAGCACATATCTGGTGCAATATATTTTTATAGGCATATTTTTTGTGCTGAATTATTTTACAATTGCACATATCTGGTGCTGAATTATTTTACAATTGCACATATCTGGTGCTGAATTATTTTACAATTGCACATATCTGGTGCTGAATTATTTTACAATTGCACATATCTGGTGCTGAATTATTTTACAATAATTGCACACGTCTGGTGCTGAATTATTTTACAATTGCACATATCTGGTGCTGAATTATTTTACAATAATTGCACATGTCTGGTGCTGAATTATTTTACAATTGCACATGTCTGGTGCTGAATTATTTTACAATTGCACATGTCTGGTTCTGAATTATTTTATAATTGCACATATCTGGTCCATATTTTAAAAAACTAAAAGCAAAGCAAGCTTTATTTTTGCCTGTAATAATAATAATATTTGTGTACTATTAATTTTAAAATTTCTGGGCTTATACGTCTGAAATCCGTCCCTTTAATTTCTCTGTGGAAATCTTGTTAACTTCTGGTCTCATATTTGTGTTGACAATTATTATTGTTTATTTCAAAACGAGGGACGAAAGTCTCAAATTTTAGAGCTATATAGAACAAACACAAGCTCCCGTTGTCAATAGTTTGCACATATACTCAGCCGCACTTATTAAACCTTTTAACAGAATTTCGGGCAAAACTATCCGTTTACTTTTCACTTAAATCTTGCTCTTGGATTTTACTGATTATTTCAAAATAAAGGACAAAAGTCTCAAAATTCAGTGATATATAGTAACAAAACTCAAACTCCCGATGCCAATAGTTTGCACATAACCTCAGCCTCACTTATTAAAACTTTTTAACGGAATTTCTGCCAAAACTGTCCGTTTATTTTTCACTCAAATCTTGCTCTTGAATTTTACTGGTTATTTAAAAAGAAAGGACAAAAGTCTCAAAATTCAGTGCTATATAGAAACAATACACAAACTCCAGATGACAATAGTTAGCGCATAAACACAACCTTTATTATCTACTCAACTTTTAAACAGAATTTCTGGTAAAATTTCCTTCCAATTATTTTTACTCAAATCTTGCTCTTCTTTTCAAAGACTAACGACTCTTTTTATAAGTGCCGACAGTAAGTTTTCTTGCCTTGAACTCCAGCTCCGGCTCCCTGCACCCTTAAAGCATCACATCCTTGTGCAATTAACACATTTGCAGGAAACGCAGGCTGTGTAAACAAAGCAATAAAAACCCTTGCGTTTCCTGCCTTGACCAATCTCAAAATATTTTACCATGAAATAACTTTCCATTTTCTTTTCAATACTAGCATGTAAGCATTCGAACACACGTTCCCATCCCAAATAAGTACCCACTGTCTCTTTCTCACACCCATGATTCCAGTTTTATCCTTGTTATCCCTCCTTTTCCTGCACCTTCTACATTTCCCATGTTGAAGATAGGAAAGGAGGGAAAAACCGAACCACCGTACGGGGTCAAAAACCAGGAGCGTTGGGCGGGGGGTTAAAAACCGGAGTCATTATGGACTACTATGGACAAAAAAGAAAACGAAACCCACGTCATATATAGGATTCCATGCAATTCATGTGACAAAATATATTATGGTGACACTTGTCGTCCTTTACACGCACGACTGAAAGAACACATGGACCACGTTCGATTGAAAAACCGTGAAAAATCAGCAGTTGTTCTACATATTTGTAACAACAGAAAACAGTCCATCGACTGGGATAACGCCAAATCAGTTATTAAAGAACCAAATCATTTATTAAGGAAGATTAAGGAAGGCTTAATAATCCAACAATCCGGCAAGAGTTAGATGAACGTCAATGATGGTTTTTTATTACATGTTGCGTGGAAGCCTTTGATTCCACAAATTATGACTTCTAATTTATAAATTAATTTTTAAGAAAATGTCCATTCCTCGAAAATTTATATTTAAAAAATTGTATTTTTTCTCAATTGTGAAACTTATTTCTCACTCGCTTGTTACTGCCTGAAGATGACAGTCTGTTAGATGTCGATAGCTTGCATATAATTTAGCTTGTTTAATAAAGTTAACCAAGTAAACCAAACAATGGAATCTATTATACTACAACATGGTTTCGTTACAGTTCTAATGCTCATCCTGGGTTTGTACGTTTTTTCAAAACTTGCAAACGTCGGGCGTGTTCTGTATATTGAATGGAAAGTAAGCAGAAAGAATTTTAGTCAAAAAAAAGAATAGGAAGCTGTGCTGATGCTCAGTTTAGTGTCATTAGATAGAGAATATAAATCTCCAATTCCTAACCAAGGTTTAGAACCGTCATTAGCCTATCATACAGGACATGTTAAAACGGCACTAACAACGGGTATCATGACTGCAGAGGATGATGTAAATGCTACAGGATCCCAAAATGTGGTAGTTATTGAACAGCTGAAATTTATTCCAAATTTACAGCAAAGTTCATTAGATCAATATGGGGCTTTCCATAATAGACAGAGTGCTAGTTCGGATTCCAATTCGAATCTCAATAATTGGAGAAAAGAGCCGAGAGTTCAGTTTCAAAGGAGTAATAGTCCTCATCCCAGAAAGTGGAATAACCAAAATAGGTTCGGGAATAATTACCAAGGGAATCAGAATAAATTTTGGAATAACAATCAAGGATATCAAAATAATCGAAGTAATTGGGATGAGAGGCCTAATCCAGATACACCGCAAAGTAGATCTAATAGTCCAGGTCCTGGAATAAATGGTAATCAAGAAAGAGGACGTCAAAATGGTGAAATAGTTAGTGGTAGTAGAACTAGGGATTCATCCCAACAAGGACGAAATAATCCTAGGCAGGAAAACAGTCGTCTACCGAGCAGGCAGTGAGGCAGACTCAGGTGGTTTCATCCAACCCTCACGTGGAATTGGATGAGAATGTTTATATGTCTTAGTTACAATTTCCTCCTGTTATAATGAATATTAATGTGTTAGGTTCAAGCTCTTTTAGATCCAGGTGCAACTATGTCTATTTTAGGCCCACGTTTTGTTAGTCCTCTAAATGATAATAAAATTCAAGTAAAGTTTGTTACTCGAGAGGTTTGGACATTAAGTGGTCTAGGTAAAACTGATGGTTATGTTGATTTAAATGTAGATGGTCCTTTTGGGGTAATTGAACATAGATTCATTGTTATATTATCGTCTACTAGAGATTGTATATTAGGGAGAGATTTCTTAGGAAAGTACCAGATTTCTGTACATGTGAGTGAAGGGTCTTGGTCTTCGAGTTTAATAGATGATGTGAATTTATACAATAACTTTATTGATACAAGTAGGGTATTCGTATACAAGGAGTGTTTGAATATGGAAGTTAGTGATAATATAAATATAATTAATGATAGAATAGATAGTAATTCTAATTTGAATTTGGAATATAAAGTAAAATTTAAAGAGTTATTTAGTAAATTTTCGCCCATGTTATCTAAATATCCAGGTAAATGTAACCTCATAAAGCATCGAATAGATACAGGAAATGCTAGGCCAATAGCTTTAAAACCAAGGGCCATGACGCCAGCTAAACGTGCAGTATATCAGAATGCAATTGACGAACTTTTGGATTTAGATTTAATTGAAAGGTGTGAAAGCCCATGGTGTTCAGAACCGGTTATAGTTCCGAAGAAAAATGGTGATGGGACTACTGGGTATCGAGTTACGTTTGACTACAGAAAATTGAATGAGATGACGGTTCCTAATAAAATTTGTGCTCCTAGGTTACAGGATGTTATTGTTGCTTTATCTACAGGGACGTATTATACAGTTTTGGATGCACCATCTAGTTATTTCCATATAGAGGTTGTTGATGAGGATCGAAATAAGACTGCTTTCAGAGGGCCTAAAGGATTATTTCGATTTAAAGTTTTACCCTTTGGATTGAAAAACTCTGGAGCAACTTTTCAAGATGCAGTAGAAATGGCTTTGAGTGATGGACTATGGTTATATGTTATAGTGTATGTAGATGATGCGATTTGTTGGAGTAATAATTTAGATGATCATCTACTACATTTGGAATTAGTTTTGACGTCACTTAGCAAGCATGGTTTCCATATAAATCCTAAAAAGGTCCAGGTAGCTCAGAAAACTGTAGTTTTTCTAGGGTATTTAATTGGCGAAGGAAAATATAGACCATTAGCAGAGAAATTGAAAACGTTAGAGGAATATCCAATCCCGATTAATGTAAAGGGTGTCCAGCGTTTTCTTGGATTTGTCGGGTTCTATAGACATTTCTTTGATAAATTTGAGAATATAGCAAGACCACTATTTATTGAGAAAGGATGTAAAGTTTATTTGGACCAAAGACTGTCAGGATGCTTTCGATACTTTTAGAAAAGGTTTGAACGATGTTTCATGTTTATACATGCCAGATCTTGGTCAGCCTTTTGTTATTAACACAGATCCTAGTGGTACTGGTAAATCTGGTATTTTGGGACAAGATCGGGACGGCAATAGATATCCTATTTGGTTTGCAAGTAGGGGTTTAACAACTGCAGAATCAAATTATTCAACTACTGAGAAGGAGGCGTTGGCTATCATTTATTCTATACGCAAGTTTCGGGGATTTATTGAATTAACCAAGTTTGTTGTAGAAACGGATCATAAGGCACTCACGTACTTGAAAACTCTTAAGGACCCTACAGGAAGGATAGCAAGATGGATGTTGGAACTACAAGGATATGAGATGGAGGTGAGGTATCGTAAAGGTACCCATAACGAAGCTGCAGATGCTTTGTCAAGAGTGTTTGAGGTAAACTCAGTTGAAGTAACACCGTTGGATCGTAAGTCTTTAATATTAAGCCAGAATAGAGATCCTCTATTAGTACAGGTAGTTAATTATTGTAAAGATCCGTCGTTAAATTACTCTGAACAGGTAATAGAGCTAGCTAGGGATGCTGATTTATCTAATGATGGATGTCTGTACAAAAATGTAGGCAGTATTTCAAAACTGTGGGAAAATGATTCTAAATTTTGGAAAATATGGGCCCCAAAAGATCAAATCGCAGTATTTTTGCAATATTTTCATGCAACCGATTTATCGGGCCATATGGGAATTGCTAGGACGTATAAAAGGATAGAGGAAAGATTTTATTGGAAAAGGATGCGTAGCGATGTAATTAACTATGTTAGAACTTGTGGTATATGCCAGAAGTCTAAATCAGCTCGCTCACATAACATTGGGTTAGGTTCGTCGTCTAGTATTGGAGAGCCGTGGGATAATGTTTGTATTGACTTGTGCGGCCCATATGTTAAGACTCGTAAAGGAAATCGTTATCTTCTGGTTATTTTGTGCAATACTACAAAGTATATTGAGTTATTCCCATTGAGAACTGCTACGGCTACTAGTATTATAAAACGGCTATGGGTAGTATTTTTAAAATGGGGATTTCCTTTAACGTTGACAAGTGATAATGCAACTCAGTTTAATAGTAAGAAGTTCCTCCAATGGTGTGAATCTTTAAATATAAAGTCATGGAAAATTGCTTCATATCATCCCCAAAGTAATCCATGTGAACGTTACAATAGAACTGTAAAGGAGCGAATAATAACCCAAATTGAAGAATGCATCAGTTGGGATTGCAAGCTGGATGAGATTTGTTTTTCAATTAATACTGCCGTGAATGACACCACTACATTTTCACCAGTATACTTAAATTTTGGGAGAGAAAT
Organism: Allacma fusca; assembly: GCA_947179485.1. Lineage (NCBI taxonomy): Eukaryota > Metazoa > Arthropoda > Collembola > Symphypleona > Sminthuridae > Allacma > Allacma fusca. Next base: position 4,558,235 of record OX359247.1, on the reverse strand, counting down.
GAGAACACCGTTGGATACTGCTTTGAAAGTGAATTTATCTAGAGTTGATCAGAGTGATCATTTTAATGACCGTATGCAATTGATTTTAGATCTTGCTAAAAATAATTCTTTTGAGAACCAGGAACGTTATATGGCTATTTATAATAAGAATAAGATTCCATCTATATATCAAGTGGGGGATCAAGTTTATTCTGTTGCTTTAAATATATCAAATGCTGCAAAAGGAATAACTAGTTCATTATGCAAAAAATTCTCTGGGCCATTCATTATTTCGAAAATGGTTTCTAATAATATTTGTGAATTAAAATGTCCTAAGACATTGAAAATTGTTGGTAGAGTTCACGTCTCACGTGTGAAGCCGGTTTACTCTCAGCATTAACTCAGTTTGAATTATAGCATGAGTGTTGTCGAAGAAGTAGGCGGCGTATGAGACAAAATGTAAGAGTGAATGGAGCAGAGAGAGTGGATGAGAATGGTTGTGTTGCATATATGAGTTGTATGACTGGTAAACGAAAAACGACAAAGTTTGTTAATTTATTCTGAGATTGATGATGAAATTATCTGAGCTGTTACTGTGATTTGAAATTAATAATGACTTTTAATTTGATGATAATTTTGAAATGTAGTGCTGTTTTGTTTCAATAGGATGGCACTTTTATGGGAATATTTGTGTAGAGTATAGTGTTATTTATATGTTAAAATTTTCATTTCATTTGAGAAAGAGTGGTGTACTTCGTTCTTATTATAAATGGCCGATAATTTGACTGCTAGAATAGCTATGTAATTACTGATCGATTGTTTTACTCCTACTAACAATAAGAGAAATGTTACTATAGTAACATGGCCGATAATTTGACTGTTCGGATGACTATGTAATTACTGGTAAATGATGTTACTAATACTAACAATAAGTGAAATGTTACTATGGTAACATTGTTATAATGGTGTACTTCTGTTGAATAAAACAAATTATTCGGAAATGACTTTCGATGCTGTTACTCAAGCTAAGCATTTACTATTCATTCTTCAATTCACTGTTGTCGGGTGTGAGTCCAATTTCATATTTTCCCAAAATGAAGCAATTTTCGGTGGCAAATTTTCCACTTGGACCGAAAACTGAAGAAGGTATTAAATTATTTTAATTGTGAATAAAAGGCCTGGATAAGTGTGAGTAGGTCAAAGTGTAGTAGTTCATGAGTTTAAAAACATTTTATTATTGTTGTAGTCAGAGATGAGGTAAGGAGACGATCCAAGCAGTTACTGAGGGAAGGATGTTTTGCTCAGCACACAACTTTTAAGAAGGCTGGGAGTAAGAAAGTGGAACCGTCAAAACTCCGACGTCAGTTGTGCAGTTCGAGTGCTAATCATGCTTACCTTCGTGAACGTGCAATGGCCCATCACTTGGCAGAATTACGAGCAGAAGCAGATTTGACGCGGGAGAGAAATCGGCAAGGTGCTGTGAAAATCTTTACGAAGTTTTGTGAAACAGAAAGTAATGATAAAGTCATCGATATCAAAAATCATGTTCCTCGTAAGCGAATTGTTCAACCAGAAGTGAATACATCAAAGTATATCCCGATACCACCCCCTGTACATACTGCTGGAAAACTAGGTGAAAAGAAAGCTGATCCTAAAACGAATGTACCTGCGGTTTCGTTGATTGATCTTTCAGAGGTGGTGTTTATAAATGATGTGAGGAAATTGTCTGATGTCATGAATCACCCTGATGTTTCTGTTCGGATTAAGCGGTGTACATTGGATTATGATATTACGTTAAAAATGAATGAGTCTGACGATGTAAAGGAATACCGGGTAATGAGTTGGGGTATTAAGCCTGAGCAGGAAATAGTGGTTAAAGCACGTGGAACTAAACAGACCTATTGGAGGATCATTTGGTGGACCAATACGACCCTTAAATTTCATTTCCCGTATAAACCTTTCTTCGGAATGAGGACTGCAGAGATTACTAAAATCTTCCCTGTTTATGGGTAACTGTGTAAAGGACAAACCTTTACTATTGCCTTAGATACTGATGTTATTATTATTGTTAATATATTATTATTATCACTTTTGTAATCATTGTTACACTATTGGTATTTGGTTTAAGCTATTGGCTAATTACATTAAGCCAATCAGTTATGCTGGCTAATTCAATAAAAGGGCAGATCCACGTGGAAAAGAGAGAGTCTGGCTTGAGAGTCCGAGGAACTTGGACTGAGAGTAAAGATAGTGGCTTAGGGTGCCCAGCCGGAATTATATGTTGTTAATAAATTGAATAAATTGGAGTTTAATTTTAAATAAAGGGTAACATTGAGCCTGAAATTATCCTTTATAGTACTTACAACACAACATTGACATGCGAAAAGAGGCAAAAGTGAATCAATGAGACAGTTTCTGAAAAATCGGTATGGTTACACGCCTGGAAGCGACGGGGGAAAACGTGAAGGCTGTATTGTTCCTTTCTCGATCTTCTGCACTTAACTTGGACTTCATGAATAACACATCTTGTTCAGTTACATCATTTTTTCTGATGCGTTCCAGAAAATGCAGTTACTCCGTCTGAGGTATTTGACAACCAATTTGACGAAATATTGTTTTTAGAACAAACACGTTAGTGAATAAGTTGTACAACTCGTAACTCCTCCTGCAATATGGGAATTCACTTGACGGGACTGAATTAAAAAGAGGTGAGTAACCTATCGGCCCGATTTGAAATATGCCTCCAAGAAGACAGTCGGATCTGCCCGAAAAGGCCTTCTCACCGTTTGAAGGATCATAATTTTTCAAAAGTTGGTGGATTTGTGTATAAAATCTTGATCCCACATATGAAAATTCGTCAATTAATATAAACTTAATTTTCCCGACTTCCTTTGCTCTGCTAGAGCGTATATCTACTGCACAAATGAAAGTTCTAAATCTTCCTCTTTGCAATTAATTGGCAAGCCTATCGTAAAATGAAGAGTTCATCCTTCTACGTTAAATGCCGACACACCCGTGTATGCACAAACAATAAATGAAAATTGTTTGTTCTTGACTACACATTTTTCTAACATATACTTGAGATGATGGCACAAAACACTTTTGCCACTGTTACAGCGGCCAGTAATTAGAAGCCTTAAAGGATTCTGAAACTGCTCAGTTACCGGTTGCTGGGCATGCTTTTCAACAAGGTAAACAACTTGTCTTTGTTGGAGTGTCAAATATTCAGCTAGGTGGAGTGGTATAGGTGGGAATCCATCCCAACTTCCACATGTCAAAAATATTTTTATTGAGCACAAAGTTACTTATTTTGGTTCACAGAGATATTGCCACACACTGCTCAGTATTGAAGGAGGGATGGAAGAAAAGAAGATAATTTATTAATACTAATATCGCTTGCTGATTTTCTTGTTTTACCTCGGACGAATTTCTACATTTGGTGAATATCTCACATACAAAACATCCTGAAGAAAAGCAGAACCGAAAAAGCTGGAAAAACATTCGGCTGGTATATAAACTCGAAAAAATATATGGAAGTCCACACTTACTCAAACTATTTGCTCCTATTCACCTTAGAAGTGAAATATTTTCAATATGAAAAAGTTCAATCTTTCTCAGCGTTTCACAAAAAGTGAAAGTGGGCAAGCATCTAGTGAGGCAGATGGATTTCGCCCCACCTTGACATTCAACTTGCAGGCCATGAGAAACCTGAAATCATTCGTGTTCGAGTTTGCTGCCGGAGATGATACCGAAGATGAGGAGAAAGAGCTGATGATTAGTTTGTCAGGGCATATGTACAGTTTTCGATTCAAGCCCAAGATACATTTATCTATTTACCAGTAATGTATTTATATTTGTTTTGTGTATACAAATAAAATCTATGTTAAAAAATCACCACAATGCACGAGCAACTCCAAACAATCTTATGTTGTACACTTAGGCACGTACAAGATAAGGACTCACAAATCCTAATGCGTAGTATTTTCTCTCCTCTCGAAGGGACTCAATCTCATTTTCAGTACGTTTTGAGGTCAAAAAGAAAATTGTAGTTCATTTTAAGACTCTAACATACCTCCAGCAATTAGGAGCTACTGTAACATTATTGGACCATTTTGTTGGACGATATGTTCGGGGAAAACGTCTGGGGAAGTTTTAATTACGTGCAACACAAAAAATCTCAGGGTGTGAACCCGAGAGTACATGTATTTCATTTCCGGTGTCTGCTACTTAAGTTCAAGGAGGGCTACCTGGAAGAAGGCGGGATGGAGTCTAAAAAGCTCTACAAGTTCCATTGCCCCGTGCAAAAATGCGAATCAAGTGTCAGAACATTCTGGGACACAGTTCCCAGACACCGAATTGGCAAATCCAATTTTGATTGGTATACAACACTTCGGAGTAAGAAATGTTTAATTATTCTTCAAGATTTGTTAATCGCTTTGCTTGAAGGTTGGAGTTGTTATAAAACGTTTATACCAATTTTGTAATACTGACAGTAACTTTCGAGTGATCCGATAATGCAAAGCTGCGATGGAAAGAACGGTCCGCAGCTGGTTAGACTGGATGAGTACGGCCTACCAACGAGCACCATATTTTGTAAGTATGTTTTTGTGCCAATAAATTGATACGTTTGTTAATGTTCTAGGGTAATATTATTTAGTACAACTGGATTGTAATGCTTTCAGTGGAACCCGACGTGGGATTGCTAATTCCCATTTGGATTATAAAAGTTGAACCACCATCAACTCTTCCAGCTGAAATTCGTCAACAAATGGAGGTCAAGAAAGCTAGCATGATATTGACCGTCGATGGGTACGATATTGATTCCCCCGGACTTTCTTTGAGCAGTGCGGGTGAGTGGTTACTATTTTGATAAATTTTCATGTATCAATGCAACTCCTACTAGAAAGGACCTATGTTTATTTAGACTCGAATCACCCAATTCCGGGAACATCAGCAGCAAGCTGAGCTCCGAATTCTGCAACTTTTAATCAGATACTCAATGATCTGCTCGGCTTGGAGTACGAGACTGAATGGTTATTGCCAGCGGCTGCAGGTAGTACAGCTACACCACAAGTCAACCCGATCACTTACGAAATTCCCCATGATATGGTATTTCAAAACACTGACTACCACGATATTCGTAGTGAGGTCAATTTCATGGATTCAATCAGTGGCCAAGCTTGGGCTGCCCCCTCTGGAGTGAATCAAAAGTTAGAGGATGACGATGACTTTGATCCACGCAAGTACTACGAAGTTGTGTCATCTGAAAACTCTGATGATAACGGAGCTGATCGAGCTGGACATCCGCAGCATCCCACTCAACTTCATCCGGAAAACAAGAATCCTCTTCTAAGAGGAACTTTGGAAGTTTTAATTCGCGAAAACGCGGATTCGACACTTGGACCCACCATTGCTTAAACCAGTTGAAGCTTAGGCAATTGTATATGTGCACTACTATGAATACGTATGTGGTAACTATAAAACTGAATAGAAGACTGCTATTATATTATACAGTAATACAGTTTTCACTTAAAATAAGACACATTTATTGTCTACTTACTTTATTTAATAAACTATAGTTTATTATATTATATTATTAGCAGGTAGTAACTACTGTGACATGTCCGTACTTTTTACATTCTCGTGATTACTTAAAATTTACATTGTATTTATGCACTTTATTCGTGCATATTCGCAATTCTCTGGAATTGTTTATTTACTTTTTTTATTCACTGTGATTCCCCTTTTTTGAATTCTGTAGAAATTACAGCATTTTCCTAATTTATGCACTTTGATTGCGCATTTTCATACTTCTATGATACTTACGATATAATTGCGTATTCACATAATTTGTTTTTTAAATTATTATCACTGTTTTTATCTTAACGATTTGAATGCACACGATTTGTAATTACACAGAGCATGTACATGCTTACTTCATTTTGGGATACGCTTAGGTATAAAAACGTGTTTTAATATATTTTGAATACAGTGTATTCTCTCTATAAGAGCATGTTCTGTATAAGAGTACTCCCAGGTCCTCCTAATGGATATGTTGTGCTGTAATTGTTCCCTATAAGAGCATAGTCTATAAGAGCATTTTCGATGTAAGAGCCGGCAATTTACTTCCTCCTATTTACTACCTCCATCCTTTATAAGAGCCTATGAGCAGACATATGAATGATTATGAAACGTTTGCACAAAAACACCAAGATCTCCAATGTCTACAGTTTAGTGGAATAGGTGACAACGGAGTTATATACTAGAGAATCACCCCGTGAGATATTTTATGCCCGTGCCCGCCCGTGGCTCGTAACGTTTTACCCGTACCCGCCCGGCCCGAAATTAATGTTTATCGAAAAAGCTCGGCCCGGCCCGCAAAATTACAAAAATCCCGTAGCCCGCCCGCAAATAATATACATCTTAAATACTGAAAAACTATTTTAAAATATTGGTGTTCTTGACTGTTACATACAGTCGTTAAACTACCTTGTTTATTAAGAAGGCAATACAAAAGCTTATGCTGCTATTTCGGCTTTATTAAGCACTTCTGGTGGCGTTCTTGAATTTATTACAATGTTAACTTCTGGATTCTTATTACAAATACTTGAACTACTAGCAGGATTCATCTTCTAGACTAAATGGAATTTTCCACAGTAATAAAGAGCGAATTGAAACTTACTAAAAAAAGGCAGGTATGCAAGAAAACTTTTCTTGCATACCTGCCTTTGTTATTTAGTAAGAGTCGTACAGTCGGGCACGGGCCTAAAATATCCCACGGGGTGATGCTCTATCGTACACCAAGCCTTAGTTTGTTTGAAAGCTAAAATTGCAAACGTCTGAAATTCGTTCAAGTCATTCAAGTCTATGTACATTCACAACCGCTGCTCCTGCATTCACAACTAATGGAATTTCTGACGGGCTTTTACGGGCTTTCACGGTCTTTTTTAACCGCGATGAAAAGACCGTACCCGCCCGTAACCCGTCAAACGTAATAATTTTTACCCGTACCCGCTCGAAGCCCGTGCGGGCCGGGCTTTTTGCGGGCTTACTCGTAAATTTTAACCGCCCGAGATGCTCTATTATATACACAACCTCATATGTATAGCAAAAGAGGATCATTTGGTAAGATTCATATGAACCTTCATTAGTCGATTCTTTGGATGCAAGAATGAGAAATATTTTTTCCAAGCAGTTTTCTTCAACGTCTGCCCGAACAAACCCAAACCCCGCCTCCTTCCATGGATATGTAGATACTTTGTCACGTAGCAGTTTATTTTTTACTAACTTTGCCAGGATGTAGGTAGCCAACTACTCGCAAACTATTACAATTTGGATATCTGCTACAGCTTTAAATCCGTGGTACCAAACATCATGTGATTAAACAACATCACAATGTACAAATTCTAATCCATACGTGCCATTGGGTGCGTATTAGATAGATCAAATTTTAGTCCAGGATTTACACATATTCTCTTGCAACAGTAATAATTATTATAAATTACTCGTAAACATTCAAAACAAATTAAAGTCCGAATTACCGAAACTCCACTATCATTATGTGAAAAATTATTGAATTACTCCAATCCCGTGTATAGGAATACTTCAGGACTCCAGCACGTTAGAGATTCACCCAATAAGTCTCAAAAATATCTTGGGGTAAGCTGAGACCCTTTTATGTAATAGTAACAACATATACTCACACATGCTCTATTGAAGATCGTATTATTTTATTGCCACTTTTAAACTGTAATCATGAGACCTTCCTACCAGCATACCAGCACTTTTATACAAGCACATAATGGCTTCAAATATTTACTCTATCAAACTTTCTGACGATAACAGAAACCCTGAAAAATGGCTCACAGCTCATTAAATAAGGACTAGCATGATCGAGTGATTTTTCCCGACTGTATTTAATGATTGTAAGTTCCAGCAGCTCTTCCGAAGAAAATACAAATTCTTCAGGATTTACATACACTCCAACTATAATAACTGTTATTGGCGTGGAAAGCTCACTATCGGGGAGCTTCTCAAACCAAAAAGTTCCCTTTCATCTCTCTCTTTCTTTCTCTCATAGTTCGAGTAATATATTTATTTCTATGTGTAGTAGCTCAGGTAATTTTAAATGACCACACCTGTCAGTTATGTGTGACTATGGATACAGATGACGAAGCAACATGACCGTTTTATATCGGGGGACAAGAGAAGCAAATTCCTTGACAGAGAAATTATATAGCTACCTGAAACTCAAGCAATTATGTGAGTAAGCAATTAGAATTTCCAGATTTTAAAAAAGGGCCAGAAATTTGGATAATTACAATCTGCTTAAAAGTTCAATGGGATTTTTATTTTAACAAATCTGTGTGCATAGCTGCGGTACTACTTACACTGAGGTCTGCCCTCCACTTGTCTCTTAGTCAGATGCAGAAATACGACTATTACCACTTAATATTTTTACTGAAATTTTGCCGACTAAATGCAAGGATTATTTTAATCATTTTCCAATGCTGATGTTTTTTCGCTATCACCTCCAACAACTCTCAACAAAAAAACACTGGCTATGTCGTTTTACTGCAAGCACAAATTGTTTTTGTCTAAGGATGTATTTATAAGGAGTTTATTAACATGCACGGATTTCTGATTTTTTTGCAGCTGAAATTTTGAATTAACTTCCAAGCGGAATTGCAAAATTTGTCCTTCCCGAATGAACAGTTGTTTTTAAAAAAATAAGTACTACTAACATAATGAACACATAAGTGATTAAAAGCTAGTGATTTAAAGCATGAGTATAATCTCACTTTAGCTGGCTTTACTTTTCGTTTGTATAAGCATTTGCACATTATCGTGCAATAAAAAATAAAGTTGTATGTTTAATCACACTTTATGGTTCTTGATATTATATACATGATATATTATAGCACCCAAAACTAAGATTAAAGTAACGAAAAATTAAGAAAATATATGTACCCTTGAATTTAAACTCATGTTGTTTTTTGTAATGGCTGAAGGCACTCCCTCCAAATTATTCCTTGTTGTCAAGTTAGTTCTCCTTGTATTTTTTTCTAGTTAGGATACACTGTTCACCACAAAATTCTTTCTACTCTAACTTTTACTCATTCCTCACGTGCCTCAAACTTTATGTTCGTATATTCACTCTGGAACCTACCAAAAATTAGTATCAAACTCTTTTTTCGTTCAATCTGAATGTCACTTAAACCCCATTGTTTTGAGCAAAAGTATCAAACGCAAATCTCAAAATGTTGGAAAAAATAAACTCACTGCTAAGAATTTTATTATTCAGTCTTCAAATTGTATAGCACAACTAAGCCATCAACATCAAGCAAGCATATCATGTTATTTTCCAGTAAAGCGGGTTACCCACTTTCCCACGATCCTAACGTCATATTAATTAAAAGATTAGCCGTTGAGTACTCTGCAGCTGCATTTCTGTCCAAAAAATGTCACTGCTGCAGAGTACTCAACAGCTATGCTTATGCTGAGATTTATGACATCTCCGCCCTTAAAGGACCCATTCGCGAAGGAAGCACACAAATATATTGCACGGCTTCCCGCTTTGCTCAGTCATCCTTCCTCTCTTTCTGTCCTTTAACACACCCATGTTAAAGGATCCAACGTTAAAGGAACCACGCGAAAAATTCCTATCCGACTCACGGGGGTAAAAAATCCCATCCAACGACACGTCTATAAAAAGGGTATCCAAACCTAAGTACTAACAATCCGTTGACTGATTTCACTTTTAAACGTTTCCCCCCATTTTCAGATAAGCTGAACTAGTTCGACCTTGATGCAAGCGAACAAGCCTCCTTACTTTTTGGGGCTGTGGTAGTTGGAGGAATGTTTCGTACATGACAGAAACATGTTTCGAAGTCGGTTATTGCTATGCAACCCTAACACACAGAACAGCGATATCAGACGAATTCTGGGTACCACGAATTTCATTACTGGCAATTTTTGCTTTATTCAAAAATCATTGGTTCAGTGTTATCGTGGGATAATAAATTAATTGAAAGTAAAGTTGCAAACAATTTTAACTCATTTTTTTGATAAGCCTTCATCATTGGAAAATTAATAGGAATTCAGGTTTAAAATAATTGAAATCACAGGTGTTGAATGGGGAGCAGATTCTTTGTTTTCAATTTAGTGGAAATCAGAAAACAACGTATCCGTTGACTCATTCAGTGGTTTCGTAAACGTGGCCATCAGTTCATCAAAATTCTCTGGAGAGATGGAATCATCTTATCAATCCCTCAGGAAGACCCTGGCCAAAACGGATAAACTTGAAGTGAGTACATGGAAATTTGACTTTGGGGAAATGTCTTTGACATCACTATGCGGTAATCCAGCCAGTTGTTTGAAACGGTGCTATGTAGGCCAGACGTGAAGTATGTTATGATGGTTCCTATTTTTTATTTTAGACAACCAAATGGCTTCTGTAGGTTGAAATTGCAGTGGTAACTTGGAATTATGCTGTTTTTGTGTTACCCAATCACATATATTTCAACACTTGTTGAGGTAACATCTCCCTTACTGAGTTAATAGTTTCAAACGGAGTATAGCCGGCGGGATTGCATGTGAGAGGAAATGTCAGAGGGCATATCTCCGCAATCATTCCTAAGGGATGAGATTTAAATCCAGTCGAAAATTGTTAGTAATATCAAGAGGGACAATTTATTATTGACTACGGTTTGAAATATTATAATTTTCCTGGTAAATTAACTAAATCAGCAATCTAGTTCCAAAGGAGCTAGCCGATGACTCATTTTTATTTCAAAGTAAATAATACACATTTTATTCCTACCCTCACGCATACACAGTGACAAGATTTAGAGGCCGTAAAATAAAAGCCTTAAAATAATAGCACCATCCAGGCAACAAATATCATACGTGAAACAGGGTCTCGAACTCAAGTACATGCAGGATTCTTTTCGGGGTGATCCCATATCATTAATATATTTCCAGATATGCATGTTATTAACTACTTACAAGCTCAATTTTACTTGCAGGGGAGAGAACAAGGTAACGAGGACTTATAATCGCGAGGAATGTAATGTGGTATTTAATTACTTGTTGCCGTAGTAATATTTAATGGAGAGTCCTTTGTGTAATTTGATGCAAAGTTTTATTATTATTACTAATCTTCGGCATGGCCAGCTTCAGATCATTTATTATTCAAGAAGCTACTACGGACAATCCTTTCAGCAGTGGATTCCCATCCCATCACTGTAAACCGAATTTTTAGAATTATTTTGAAAATATTTCTGTTGTGAAGCCATTGAAGTTTGAGCTGATCGTCATGGGTAAGCTTTTATATTTAGATATAAGCATATTGCTATTTTTGATTGTAACCATAAATTCAAGACGCTAATATATTATCCGCTGGTATCTTATATACATTTATAAATTGCAGCAAATTTTCGAAAACTACTCTCTCGCAAGTAACGGATATTGGTTTATTCTACTTGACCAAAATTCGAAAACATCCATATCTTCCATGCAATTGTCATAATCGGAACCCGAGAGGTATTTATTCAATTCAGCCTCAAATTTAAGCACAGATTGGTTCTCTCTGAGGGGTTGAGATGAAAGGATGGCTTGCTTCATTTCTTGAACTTTAGAAACGAGAGAAAAATAAACAAATAATTTTCCCATTTTCATAATCAGTACTGATCAATACTACCTATGTGAAGGAAAGTGCACCTCTCACTTGTGCGCTACAAAATCACGCTGCCTTACCTAAAGGGAATCTGCTTTTAATAGGCATTAGAGGAGTTTCGCTTCGTGTTTCATTGGCGATGTTAGTATTTGATTCGGTTTCTTCCGAAATAATTAACTTATATTCGTTTAAAAGAAACTGAATTCCTAATGCCCGCTGATCTGGTGGTAGCATCAATCGAAATCTCGGGTCCAGTAGAGTTGAAACTACATATGTACCTTCAAAGTCGTTATTTATATCATGGAACCACTTTGAAAATTTATTTTTCAAGGAATCCATGATGTTACTGGCAGCTGTTTTAAATAAAGACATGTTTGAAACTTCTGACAATGGCAATACATACACAAAACTGCAACAATAACTTCATAGGAAACTGCATCTTTTTCTTTGGATACCTTACAGGTATAATCGTGGGATGGCTTCAGAAACGCTGTGATTTGTTTGATTTTAGCCCAGTCTTCAGATTTGACAACGTACTTGAATATTCCATTATTTTTCAAAACTAAATTAACTTCCGTTTCCACACGGAGTAATACCAAGTAGAAGTAGTTCCAGCTTGTTTCAGAAAACGACACAAGTCCTACTCCAGTTTCCTTAACCAAATCTTCTGTCAATTTGTGAGATCTTGAGAACTTGCTGACAAACATCTTCATTTGTTCAATTAACTCTTTCAATTCTGGATCCAGTTGAAATGATTTCAGACAAATTAAAGCTTGTATGGATAAAACAAGTAAGTCTTCTGTAAGTTGGATTCATTCCACTTTCCTTTTCAATGACCTCTCCCACTTGATCGATTTCAGAGATCCCTTCTGGTATTTCTTCCTCAGACCTGGCATTGTCAGCGGAGTTATCCCCAGAAGAGTTGTCGGAATCTTTGTCTCTCCCTGAAAATGAAAAATCTGAAGTAGACTGTGAATCCCTCAGGCAAAATATTTACTTATTGATTCGATGGCTACAAATCATGTTAGAAGCTCCATCCGTTAGAGATCGCCAAACCTGCTTTGAAGTAATTTCAAACCTGGCCATTACTTTCCTAATTTCACGGATAATATCACTAGCCTTGTGGGTAACAGTGTTAAATCGTTGAACTCCTAGCATGATATTAACTTTTTTCTTCAAAGGTGGATAATAACACGTAGCTGTGACACCTAGAAAACTACTTCGATTTCCCCTCTTGGTCCAAATGTCCGATGCGATAGTTAGACGTTTAACAGACTTTAACATTCTCGTAACCAGTCCTCTACTGTAGATCATTTTTCTTCACATTCTTTGCGGATCGTTTTGGTTGCCGGAATCGTTATTCTTGAATCAATGGCTTTAAAACACTGCCGGAATTCTTTTGTCCGCATCACGTTAGCCGATATTGAAGTACAACCATATAGTAATGCCAGCTGCTTCCTCAAAGTCAGCTGTTTAGGATGATTTTTAGTATGCGATTTTTGGAAGTCCAGTTTTAATTGCTTAGGTTCGGCAACGGTAACATCTTTGACGGAAACCTTGTCCTTTTGCTAAACTGCATCATGAATAGTTGGCTTACATGACTTCAGGTGCCTCTTTGCGTTTGACGCGTTTAAGGATTTCGATTGCAAAATTAGCTTGCAATCCAGGCACTGCATTTTCCTTTTACTGTGTCTCGTCTAAAACGTTCCCATACAGATGAGCTGGTTGGCTTCCTTTTAATTGAACACTTCGATGAAGCTACGTCGTTACATTGCCGAGTCGGATCAGAGCAATTCTCAAGGAACTGGTTTGGTGGATTCGTTAATAACAACATCGGGTCAAGTGCGGTGTTGGCATTTATTCGATAAACATCAGCCGTTCCCTCTGCTATTCCCTTAGCATCAGTCAGGGAGTGTGCACATATTACGTTTCATTTTTGGGGGAGGGAGGGGGTCTTGATGCTGATGATTTTGTGTATACCAGGGGGTGGGGGTAATCTTGCTGATGACGTTTCACCGATTCTCAAAAAAATTTAAGGAATAAACCCGGATAATTGTTAGACTAGTGTTTTAGCAACAAACTTTTATTGGTGAAAGACCACTGATACATTTTATAAACATACGCAAGCCGTACATTAGTCCAAATGTCTGACAACCATGAGCATTCCAAAAACTCATGGCTTACGCAAGAATGGCTACAAAATCACGTCCATCAATTTCAGTTTTGCAAATAGTTTGTTCTCATGATCTCAGTTGCTGTGGCCCTTGGCTAGCAACTTGGACAAATATTTAATATCGAAGTTTCTCCAGATTCCGGTGCTCTTTAAGCATGATTTTTCTGGAGTTCGTATTTGAAAACCCGGACGATTCATCTGCCTACTTTGGCGGTTTGTTGCCAAATGTTGTGCTAACCCAAATAGCACAGGACGAGTTTAACATACGAGGTTTTTCGTCCCACTCGGGGTTAAACTCGTTTCTAACTAAGAGACGTTTTTAAATTGTGTTTGAAAGCTGCCGGTGACCAAAACATTACTACTCAAACTGGTTTCTTCTTGGTCTCCACAAAATATGCTGGCAACGTTTTTAAAACGTCTTTACGCTCATATCATTCCTGGCGCTAAAATTGCATGTTTACAAAGAACGGATACCGTTGTAAATGGCTGGAATATACTGAACCAAGCAAACTGCCATTTGCATTTAGGCTGATCTGAAGTACAATCGATCTTCCATGCGGTCTTCAAGGATCTACTCTAAAGCACATCATAGACGCATCATTAAAAGGCGAACAGAAGATCTATTGGCAACCGTCAGCAAAAATAAAGGTGAGAAATTAGGTCAAACTATTACAAATGTTTGTTCAAAACCTCTTGCAGCCAACTATGAAGAAAATACTATTGTTCCAAATATTGCTTCACGAATTATTTCTCCCTGGACAAATACTGGAAATACGCCTGGAAATCCAGACTGTACACAAGTTTATGTTGAAGTGAGTGAAAGTGACTCAAGTGACTCCGGAAATGACACGGTTGATGTGGACAATGCCCAACATGATTTGGCTATCTGGGCTGTTAAAAATAGGGTTCCGCATATACATGTAAATGAGTTGCTTCAAATACTTAGAAATTTTAAGCAATTTAGTAAGTTACCCAAGGATGCCCGAACGTTAGTTTCCACGCCAAGAAAAACTTTCGTTAAAAAAGTGAATCCCGGGTATTACTGTCATTTTGGATTAGAAAATGGCTTAAAAAATTATATTACGAGTTTTCCACTTGCTGATACTTTATTGAATCTTCAATTTAACATTGATGGCATCCCTATTTCAAAAAGCTCCAACAAACATTTTGTGCCAATTTTGTGCTACATTGTTGACAGTGACATAAATCCATTTGTGGTAGGACTCTGGTGTGGAGAAAAAGATAAGCCAGAAAATGTGAATGACTTTCTTTGCGATTTTGTAGAAGAAAGCAAACGTGTCATTCAAAATGGTGTAACCATTAATGGAACAACATACCTACTTAAGATTCAATGCTTTGTATGTGATATTCCAGCTCGTGCGTTTGTCAAGAGTACCAAAGGTCACACTGGCTATTCAAGTTGTGGAAAGTGTATAATAGAAGGAAACTTTGAAGAATATCGAACATATTTTGAAGATCTGAATTCACCTATCAGAACCGACTGTAGCTTCAGAAATAAAGAAGACGATCAGCATCATACGGGAATAAGCATTATAGAAGATTTGCCCATAGATTTAATCAAATGTTTCCCCGTCGAATATATGCACTTAATTTGCTTAGGTGTTGTCAAAAAACTAATTCTTTTATGGTTAAACGGAAAAGTTTCTAAATTCAGGCTTTCCACAGCCCAGTCCCTACAAATTTCAAGTCATTTGAAGAAATTAAGTGCAGCGACAAGTATAAGTTTCAACAGACGGCCTAGGTCTCTAGATGAAGTAAAACGATGGAAAGCAACGGAATTTAGACACTTTTTACTATATTCCGGACCTGTCGTTTTGAAAGGAATTTTGCCATTACAGCATTTTTTAGTTCTACATGTGGCCATAACGATATTGGCAAATCCTGTACTATGTACTCAGCACAATCAATACGCAAAGGAATTGTTGATTTATTTTGTTGAACATTTCGGGAATATTTATGGAAAATACAATATTTCCATTAATGTACATTCGTTGTTACACTTAAGTGAAGATGTTCTGCAATTAGGCCCTATTGATAAATTCAGTGCATTCCGCTTCGAAAATTACCTCGGATTTCTAAAATCTCTGATTAAAAAAAATAATGGCGAATTGCAGCAAATTCATCGAAGGCTGCATGAAATAAATACGGTGCAGCCAAGTACGACAGCTTATAAAAGACACAAGTATAAACAATATTTGCCCCGTTCACTACCAGATTCTTGTGGGCCTCCCTGTTACAAATATATAAGATTAGGGCCAAATATTTTAATATCAGATTTGCCCCGCGATAACTGTGTAGAATTGAAAAATGGAAATATTTTTGTAATCCAAAACATATGTACGTCAAAACAATCTCGACAGAAAGTCCTAGTTGGCTACGAATGTGCTGTCAAAAATTTCTTTGAATTTCCATGCAACTCCGAACTAACTGGATCTTATGTAATAAAGACTGTCGGTGAATTGCAGGTCCACCCGCTTTCCGATTTTAAGATTAAGCGTCAAAATTACAAGCTAACGGATTCGCGGACCGTATCAAACTACCTTGTTTCCACTGGTGTTGTTTGAATAAGGAGAATGTTCAGTGTTGTAGAATTCACTAAAAATGAGGGCGTTGCAGTTGTTCCATCGATTTGGATTAAAAAAAACAAAATTGATTGTCTGTGGCCACCAACAAAATCGACAGAATTTATCAATAAAGCTGTGAGGAACCAATCGCTGCCTGCGGTGGGCAAGGAATGGCCAACTTGCAAATTGAAGAGAATCTTTCGTTCTTACGGTAAATATATGTATATAAGCTGCACTAGATCGATTAGAATGTTTTGTTTCTATAAATATTTGTTTTTGCGCAGACACGTTGTATGATTTCAAAATTACTCTTACCAATGTAAGCATTAATTGTCATGCATAGCTTAAATTTTATCCATTAAATCTATTTCAAATTTAGATTCTGTTAAAACTTAGCAGAAATAAAAAATATGGTTACGGCAAGATTTATCAAAACAAATACCTTTTTGCACGATAAACTTTTGTGTTTTCAAAGAACGTTCCTAACTTATATTTGTAGATTTATGATTGAAACAAAGTTCTGATAATTTGTTATGAAACAATATATTAATTAATCTTCGGTACTTTCTGAGTGTGTATCAAACGATTGTTGTTGATTGTGTGGATTTCAATATGATAATGTCAAATGAAATTGTTTAATTCGTACATATATAGATACGTTCGAGAAAGCCCGCAAAGATCTTCCTAAAGCTACCACTATGTCTGATTGGTGTAGTGACACCGAACCGGAAGGACGAAAAAGAAAGCGAACACAGACTTCATTGAAGGAAAAGTATTTGGAAAGTTCTGATGCTTCTCAGCAAAATCGCAAAAAAAACGGAAAAATCAGCACGAAATTACGTTACCTCCACCGCCTCAACCAGTGACCACAACTGTCACAATTGAGTCCGAATTTACCACGGAGAAAACAACCGACTCTTCCAGCGTAGAATGTGATCGTGAAGTGCTTGTTGTAGAGAATTCTGACCAACAATCTCAAGGATTTTCTTTGGGGTCCCAGGACAGAAGTAGAGGTTCTCAAATTCAGTTTGATATTGACGGTTCCATTTTGCCCATTTCTTCTAAAACTACCCAGCATACTGAGGCTTCCACATATGATGTATAGTCGCCAACTGAATTAGGTAAAATTTTAAAGTTTTCGTGATCACGCATTAATACAATGGAGTTCACATATAATTTAGCTAAATAACTCCGTGTTTGACACCGGAATTTAATGTTTCCAATATACCACACATTAATGCACAGAAGTAAAAAATAAATTAATGATAAATAAGTGGAATCATTGAACTCAATTTTAATTGTAGGTTCTAGAAGGACTTCTACTTTAGAGATTGTAATGAGCCAACTCTCTGAAATACAGGAATCGGTTAGAAATTTGCATGCAAAGATTGATTCAGTTCAACTGGGCAATGTTCCTGAAAATGACTCTGAATTTGAAGATGACGATTTTAATCCTGCTGAAACTGTTGAAGACCTCAAAGCCATAAGTACACAGGTCACACAGGATACTGTTTTCAAACGAAAATTGGTAAAACAAATTGACTGGCAATTGTATGTATATGATTAATTATTTTTCTCCTGTAACGCTTGTTTTAAATTTCAGATTAGTCATCTGTCCCGTGTTGGTGGACGTAGCTGTTCAAAGTTTCTGTACAGAATGCTGGCGGAGCTTATGTCCGATAAAGTTGCGTCAAATTTTAGCTACAAGGGGCAACGCGAGAAAATGTGCTTTGAGGATTTGCGATTGAAATCGTTATTTTTAAGTAATAAACGTATTTATTAAGAACGCTTTAATTATGCTGTATAGTACGATGATTTAACAATTTGAATTTCTGGTTGACAAATTGTTTTTATTACAGCTTGTCTGAAAAAGAATCCACTCACTCGTAAAGGTTTGATGACATTTGATGTGGAAATTAAAAGTTACGATTGCTGTGTTAAGTAAAAATGAATATTTACGAAGATTCGTGAAATATAGTTTTTTGTCATGTATCATTTAATTTGGTCATTTTTGCATGTGGAAGTTAACTGGCTTTGAAACGAGAACAGTGCCAGTAATGAATCAGTTATGCCTGAGTTTCACTCCACTCACGCACCAGTTTAGTACCCGAAATGAGACGTCTGTGATACGCCTCTAGGGGTCTCATCTGCTGGTGTTACAAACGTTTCTGTTCTGTTGGAGACCAAATAATCATGAGTTGGTGTACCAGTTACTCTTCATATTATATGACGTCTAAAACCTGTCCTGTGCTATTTGGGAAATGTCTGGAAACTATCCCCTGTCTACTATTGCCCCAGAATTCAAGGCAACCTTGAAATGCAAACCCACCATGCGTGCAATTACTATTTTGTTATCAACATTGCATATGAATCCCAGAAAAGAGCTGCTCATAGAAATTCGTTAGAAAGAATCTCGAAAAGCATTGAATCTTTTGTTCAAAGGAATCAAATGCAATTTTCCACAGCATGTGAAGCGGAGTATTTGTCGGAAACACCGACGGAAGTTATTGTAAATGTGGCTGACTCGATACATAGCAAATTTGCAGATATTACTGACGTTAAATGATAATTTTATAATAATAATAGGCTCATTGCAAAAACAGTAATAATTGCAACTTCGCTTTTGTCCGAGAAGGAAAAACCAAAATAAAATGGCCGCGATCTAAAGTTTCCCAAACGGTATTCCTTCGTTTACTTTAATTATTATTTTTCCTTCCATCAAAATTTGGTTTATTTTGTTTAAGTACGAACACGTGGACCGATTTCAACCAATAACAAGCTCATCAATTTTGAACAAAATAGGTCGAGCATTTTCGGAGGAAAGTACAGATTTTATTTTTTTTACTGACCTGTTTCAATCGCCAGACATCACGGATAACACTATCTTATAAGTGGGCTAACGCCGCCCTAAAAATGCTACGGATTAAACTTGTTTTTTGTCTTTGTTTTTGCTTTGATGACGTTTACGGGGGGGGTCAAGGAACAATGACGTTAGGATGACGATAGGGAGGGTAGGGTCCAAAAAGGGCGAAAAAATGAAACGTAATATGTGCACACTCCCTTACCTTTACCGAAACCTAGTTTCAGTAGCCCACAACCTCTCTAATTTACAACGAAATCGGTTTGGAACTTTAGATTTTATTAGGGTGCATGCTTTGAAGCCGAATGTCGTGTTGGCCGATCATTGATCAAACTGAGTTGTGGCCTTTTTCACGCGTATGGATTTACTGGGGTTTACTTGGAAAAGTAGGTTTCTGAGGGAGTGAAAACAGAATTTTCTTTACAGTCGTAAAGAGGGTTACGGCAACTCTCAAAATGCTTGTATTTGAAGCCCGACTAAATACAGTATGGACTGCTTGTAAACCAAAGAATTTTTTTAAAAATTTCCAAGCACAAGCTTTTTTAGCTTAAAATCTGCTGCAGTGTCGAGTTAAATTCGTCATAAAGAAACCTCTTAATGAATGATATTTATATTATAGCTCATTTTTATGCTTTATACATTTTTTTATGAATGGATGTTTTATATTCTCCTTGCATCCTGGTCATAAAATCCTTTGTAAAATATGATTTACTTTTTACTAACGGCTCTAACCAGTAACCTCAAATGATTCGATTTGGCTGTTCAAAATGGAATTTAAAAATATTTAACGGCAAAAAGGAATTTCCAAACGGATAAAACGAAGTACTAACTATTTTTGAGAACACACGAAGGAACTGATTGTGATGACTCTGGATCTGGACCCCAGAACAGGGCAGGATTCTGGTTATTGATTCCATTCTTCGTTTTGTAAAAGCTAATTTTTGAAGTTTTGAAATTAAATTAGAATAAGAAACGTTTCTGGAAGAATCTGCCTAAACCAAGTAGCAATAGTCCACGTTAATTGTGCAGTACTCTCCCACGTGCAACAGAAATTGGAAAATGGATGGGAAAGGAAAAGCAGCTTCACCTTTTTGCCTCAGTATCATCATAATATAATAGTATACCGTTTCAAGAGTCTTCCTGTCTAGCCGCTTACACAAACCTTTGACACTGTGACCAATACTTGTTCACGCAATCATGTGTAAATTTTTCATCAATCTCAGGCCATTGAAACCATTCTGTCCCACGTCGAGTAAATCTTGGATAATAATATTATTGTCTTAAAGTACGTGAACAACGCTTTTGAAAAATTTGACAGTCCCATCCCCCTCAAATTTTGCAATGTTAAATTCGATTAAAAATTTTGAACCCAAAATTTATAGGGTCAATTTGCGTTTGTAGGCCTACGAGAGTGGTAGTGGTGCTTCTGCCTCATACCAAGGGCAGAACAATATTTGTCACAATTTTTGTTAATTCACGTCTGAATGCCAGGCCCTGCCTCTTGAGTGCGTATAATTTGAATGAGCACTTTACCTAATTTCTGTGAGCGCAAAAATTTCAATTTCAATCTGAGTGCATTGAGTGCGAGTGCAAGGCGGACTGCGAGTGCGCCCAGTTATGCTGTGAATGTTGTTGTTGTGTTGGTGCAATAAGAAATTAAAGCTATTCTAGCTTCATGTTTGGTCAATCCTTTCCTGTCTTACTTGAGTATTTGTAATTAAGTAATATTTGACAAATATCAGTGTGTATATAATATTAAAGTCGAAAATCCATCAATTTTTACTAGTGTCAAATCGCAACTCTTCAAACTAGAATAAATTATTTATGTGCTGGTAAGGACAAACTTTAATAAAATAAATAATCTATAAATATTTGATTTATAATTTAACCCTTCATCGTTTTCAAATCTTTCAGAAACATATCTTATGGGAGGAATATTGAGGCGGGTCAGCAGTTGACGTTGACATGGATGAATTAGAGAAGGCACTGGAGGATATCGTACGGAATTTTCTCCTGCATGAGACCATTGTCAATCCCCCTAACCACAAAAATGAATCAGGAGAAGACCAAGCAAGCAAGTCTGTGAAGATCCCCACTATACCAATCCCGGATGATGAATTTGTCAAAAGTTTATACCAGTGGTAATAATTGTTTCCCTTTGATCACAGCATGGGCTGAATTTAATGTTGAAATAGTATAGTTGAAATTATATTAGTCATTAGTATCGTATATGTGGGCTCAATTTTACTTTTCCGCAGATTTCATCTGTCACCCATCTACCACTCCATAAAGATACACAGGGGTGCATATGGTATTTCCACCCATTTCCTATCTACCACCGAGTGGGCATTAACAAGGATATAGGCTCTATTTGAGTACTAGAATAAGAATCTGAAAGAATTTTTGTCACTTCTAGTTCACAAGTTATGAGAGGTAAATGGTCACGTTCACTACTGTAGCATAATTTCGGGATTTAGCTTGGCACTTCGTGCCAAGCATAAAACCTAACCTGACCATCAAGAATCGAAATTCAGCGTGGTGTGACCAGTGAATTAAACTAAACAAAGTAGGGAAACTTCAAAGGGATTTAGTCAGTAAAAAAGGCATTAACGTGTACGTGCAGTGACTGAACAAGTATAGGGGTACTCTGACTATGTGAACAAGTTCGTAGTGATATGCTACAGTAGTGTATACGTGACCTGTGACCTCTCGTGTTTTGGGAAGTACGAGTTGCTGGCAAAATTTGTTTCAGATTCTGAAGCTACTACTCAAATAGAGCCTGTACTGATTTTTATCAAAAGTTAAAGTAAACTTAAGCCCCGAAATTCCGGGTTTTACTTGTCAAGCATCAAACCTAACCTAACCGAAAATGGAACAGAAGAAAATCTTGAAGGGGTGTAGTCAGTAAAAATCGCAATGGAAAATTATAGGTCGCCTCAACCTTTGACTTCACATATGTCGTATCACTAAATATGTCCACCGTGGCTTATAAATGTACAATTATAATATTTGATGTTAATATTAAGGATTTGAAAGAACATTTTTGCCGGACGATTTTATTTTCCGACAAAAATGAGGTCAAAGGTTTAGGTCACATGTAGTTATATTTTTTATTTACAGCAAATCTTCAAGATTTTCCTCGTTTGATGGTTAAGTTAAGTTTGATGCTTTGATTATATATACATATTCTTACTTGTTAATGCCTATTTGCGGTTGACTTCACACTACTTGTATTTTTAGTTTGTATTGGTTAGGTTTCGGTTGACTGGTATATAATTGGTGGTAGACAGGTGATTAATGGTTGGGTGGTAGACAATAGGTGATAGATAAAATCTGGCGCAAAAGTAAAATTCATGTGTGTATTGTATGTTTATATTATTGGTGTAGTTTATCCGAAAGAGGTGTGCTTCGAGAAGTGCATTCTCTTTTACGACAGCGACTTGTGGAAATTCTCAAGGGATCTTACCCCACAGTGGTAACTTCCGGATGTACTTCAAATTTCAATCCTGTTGTTGTGAAGCTACTTGAAGATTGTTTATGTTGTCATAATTGTCTCTTCACTTATTCTGTTTTTGTGGCTGAAGTGGACGGCAAGCCTGAAGAAAGCCGTGAGTGATATTATTATGTATGTGTATTTTGTGTATTGTGAACGAAATTATCATTTTATTGCAGAAATAAATACAGGTTCTTTATGTTTCTGAGTAAGAATTTCAATATCCAGGTGACTTTGGGAAGCTACCCAGCTTTGAAGCAGAAAAACTTCTTCATGAAGTCGGAATTCTTGAAAATAACTCCCTGAGCCTGAAAATTCTCAAGCAGTATTCTGACAGTCCATTGTCTTTACTGGAGTGTATCATAGATACTTCGTGTCTACCAGCTAACGACAAGAGCGCACGTTTGAAACCTTGCAGAGACATAGATACAATTTTCGACGAACCTCTGTCCCCGCCGGGTGGCTCCTCAAAACGGATCAAATTTATTGATAATGAGTTTGCTGAACGGTCTAATCAGAAGTTCGCTGATACGAAGTTAGAAAGTGTAGACGAGAAGTATTTCCACCTGCAGCTGTCAATGGAAAGGGATAAAGAGGCGCAATTAAAAATAGCCATGCAGAGGTTTACTTTCATCACCTAATATATTAATAATAATTAACAAGCTCTTTTCTAGATTTTTCCATCTACATAGAGTTTCTTATGTGCCTAAATTGCAGTCAACTATCTATATTTTTTATTTATCCTTAGATTCAGGGAAGAGGAAAAAGAGAAAATCCGGGATGAAGTGGAAACCAGACTAAAGTTTGAATTTTTGGCCAAAGAAAAAGAATTGTTAAGAAACTATGATGACAGAGTGGCACACATGAAAACTTTGTTGGATCGAGAAAAAGAAGTTTGGGTGAATGAAAAAACTCGGAAAGAAAAAGAATTAATATCACAAAGACAAGATCTGGTCAGACTGATGGAGCACGTCAAAGAAAAAAAGTTGAAGTTAAAGGAAGCTTTGCAAAGAGCTGCGGTAAGTAGTATATGTAGTTAGTGTTGTTATTAATAATTAAACTTTGACGATCAATAAAATTTAAGGTTTGGTCTTAGGACATCACAAAAAAATGAACTTGTAATAATTATTACAGTTCTATGCTTGGATATGAAGCTTTAAATGTAATGTTTATGAACAATAATTATGTATAATTACCTTGCAGCACACTAATCAATTCGAGTCCGTGGGCAGCGAACGTTCCGAGAAAAAGAAAATGGGCAGCAGCGAAGACGTAACTGATACTTCATCTGAGAGTGATAGGAAGATTCGCCTGATGAAGGATATACAGCTAGAGTCTGCAGTTAGAAGGTGCGATAGTAATGCATACTATTTTGTATTTTTCGAACCCCCGTAGTGAAAATAAAGTAATTTAACGATGTGTAGTGATATTGTTTGTAATGAAAACTCTATCATGGCATTTAATCTATTATTATTAAAAGCAAAAATAAATGACTGACCGTTTGCAAAGTGTCTGTAACTTCAGGTTGCAGGAAGAAAATTTTCGACTTCACAAAAAGATTTTAAAGCAACCGCATGGGTCATCTCGACTAACGGAGAAGTTCTCAAATATCAGTACAGATGATGATTCGAGCGACTTGCAGTACCGAAAATCAACGAGAAAAACGGATGTTGACAAAGTTGCACTCTTGCAGTACACCGTTGAAAAGCAAGCTGAAGAGCTAGAGAGTTTAAAACTTCAGTTAAATACCAAAAAAGGTTTGTTGAAGTTTCCACTACCACTACCAACTACTCGCTTGCCTCATAAACCGTCGGCAGACAGCCCTTTCCTGCAGGACACCAGTTTGGAAGCGTTTTTAGCGGAATCAAAAATTAGATTTGCAGAAATCGAGAAAAAAGCTGATGTTATGACTTCTAGTCTAAAGGAGGTGTTCAAACGTAGCAATGTTTCCTCTAGACGAAATTACAGTGATTCATCTCATGCTGCAGCATCTCCAACTTGTAAGCCTCCCAGCCTACCCAAACTACCTTCAAATCTGAACCAGCAAAAGGGCATCCCTGATAATATCTGCACATCCAGTAAACAAGCTCGTGTACGTGTAACAAAGTTTGCTGCAACCACAGGTGGCTTGGAATCGTCCTTAAAATATTTTCTTCTCAACCAAAACGAGGATATTTTTACCAGTGGTATTGAAATACCCAAATCTGCACACACAAAACTTCTCACGGACCCGAAAGTGCTAGTTTTTCCAGAACCGAACACGAAAGAAACTTCAAAACCGCCTGTTCAAATTATAACAAAAGACACATCGAAAGGAGTAGGAGGCATTGTGGGCTCAACTAATAGTACGATTGCAGACAAAACTAACATAATATCAGCGGAAGTTGAAAGTCTCCGAGACGAAAAGATCAATGAGAATAAGACGCAAGCACTCTCTGCAAATAATTCAAACTCAATGGACTCCTTTATCAAACACGGCGAGACCCCTAAATTATTGTTACGCTCTCCGGCAAATCCCACTACTGAAGCTTTACACAACCTTCGTGATAATTTCCAAATGCAATCAGTCAAAGAGCAAGAAAATGAATCATTAAATAAATCTAATGGTCCACCAATGCGAGAACTTGAAGCTAAACTTGCAGAAATCGTGGTTCAGCCACATTGCAGTTTAGTAACATCAACAGAAAACTCTTCGGAACATCATCGAAATACTGTTCACGGTGAATTGGGAAAAAAAGAAAATCAAATCTTACCCCAAACTCCTAAAAGTTTATTTCCACAAGCTCCGGTCTCAACTTCTCCAGATGATGTCTCCGAAACAAATCAAAACAGTGTAGCTGTTCCGAATCCTAACCATGCTCAGGCATTTCCAGAACCCGTGACATTTCAGGAAACAAATGTACCACCAACTTTAGCTGCTGCTAGCGATAGTGGCGCTTTAATTCAGTACAAAGTGCCTTCGCCAGATGTATCACAACATAATGTGCCTTTCAAAACTACCAAACTGACACCTGATCACGATGGGGGAAGTTGGGGAGATGTTCTTATCTCAGGAGGAGGAGCTTTAAGGCAGCAGAAATCCATTAGTTCTGATAACAGTTTATCGTACCCCGATGTTAGCCATGCGGAAGGTGATACTATGGAGTTTATGGCTGAAGAGGATTTCTGGGTGATTTGATTTAATTTAGCAGAATATGTATTTAATCAGTTATGTAAAATATTATTAAGATTGCGATGTCATTTCTCACCCTAGTTTTTACTTACGACTATTAAATAAGCTAATGTAGTTTATTTTAACCAAAGATCTCATTTTCACAGTTGTGTATTTGTGAATTGACTTTAGAAATTAAAGTGTTTTATAAAACAAATCTATTCTCAGCCATTCGAGTACAACATGGGGCATTGAATTCTAAAATTTGGCTTTATTTACGCTATAATTGCTACTTAAGAAAGTTCTAAACGAGGTAATTTCAAACGGTTTCTACTCATTTCAATCCGGAGGAAGCCAAAGATTTTTGTTCCAACTGATATCTTCTCTCAACCTACTGTTGTAGTACGAGTCTGTTTGCAGTGGGTCTTGTGAGCTTACATTTTCGGCAGCCCTCAAGAATTTCTCTATGTGGTTCACAATAACCTTTAAGTCCATGCTCATGTGTCCCCGGGACATCTGGAAACTGAGGAAATCAAAGGGGAAAATCCTGATCCAGTCTCCTTGTCTTGCAGGAGCGTCGTACCAAGAGCGTCTCCTCAGGCATACCCCAGGTTGATGAGGAAGTGCCGAAGTATTATTTTTAATCTTGTTACCCATTACCCCTTGCCAGTCAGTACTGGCAAAAAAGTTGAGTCTTGCTGTGGATTCAGTGGTCGTTTCCGATAAACTATCTGCTGACTGCTGACTCAATTCCGTTTCTTTTACAAGCTTTGGCTCTTTAGTCTTAGGTGGCTTCTTACCATATATAGCTGCAACATCCAGCAATCGTTTTTGTAAGCTAGGACTAATTTTACCATTTGCCACGAGTTTAATTCGAGAAGGTCTCTTGGAGATTTTGTCATTTATTTTGTTGTTCAAAACCTCTTCGAACCTTTCGCTATCCGTTTTTTCTGGTATATTTTGTTTATCTCCTATTTCAACCAAATTAGTTGCTTCTTCTGTGATTTTTAGTGCCGTATTTGTATTGTCATCAATATCAAGGACACTGTCTTCAGTCTTTACTTCAGTTGCTGGAATGAGTGACACCAAGGGTCGTCGGTCAGGCAAACCCAACAAATCAAAGAGATCATGCAACATCGGTTTCTTCACTATTTCATCCACTTCACAGTCACCACCCAACCCAGGGCTCAGATTAGTTTCCAAGAGCCAAGGTCGAAGATGCCGGTCAATTAGGATGTCGTAGCCCAGAAATTCGAAATTGTTTCGAGTGGAGTATATCCCAACTTGTTGACCAACTTCCCCCAGAATCGTCAGCACAATAATGGACATGATTCTTTGCCATAGAAACCAATCCGTTCTGTCAGTTTTGCGGAAGAATTTTCTTAATTTTTGAAGAGTCCATTTGCAACCATGGCCGACTCCTTCCTTATCAATTTCATATCCAGGACTGAGTTTGTTCAAGGATGCGTTAGTTAAATGAGAGTAGCATTTTTCAAAGTCTGTAAGGTCGTAAGTCTCTGTTGCAAAACGAGTTAGTCCTTCTCGATAGGCGTAGATCGTTAAGGGTGAGATGGATACTATTGCCACGTATAGTCTCAGGTCAAATTTGTATCCTGATATTAGCAACGGTTTACAAATATATTCTTGGACTATCGTAACTGGATGGTCAGGTAAGTTCGTGAGGTTTTTCACAATTACAATCCCTTTCCCCTGACTTTTACCCACGGGTTTGCATATCCAGATGGGGCTGAATGTTTTTCTTTCGGATATTTCCAGATTAGTACAAGCGTTGTCGCCGTCCCCGCTTCCTATTGGAAGTAAGTTTTTTGCCCCATGGCTGAACCTCTGGTAAAGGTCCATTTCAGATCTGAAACTATGCTCGCTCTCAAGCTCTTCTGCCTCCTTCGGGAGTGTGAAAGTTTTGGGACAAAAATTGTAAACTTCTCCAAAGTGATCCTCCATTATACGAATGTAGCTATTTTTTTAATAAAATAATTTGCCATTAAAAATTAGGACAATTTTGTTGTCATAAACAGATTCATTTCGTATTTAACCTAAATAATAACGGATTTTGTATTTTCAGAAGTGTATCTAACCTGGCTAGATACTCTTTGTTGCAGAAATTAATAGCCTTAGGTATATGATTTGTGTACTGCCATGAATATAAAGATCGAGTTTGCGTATGCATCATTACGACAGAACGCCACCAGAGATTCCAGCCTAGAACATTTCCACCTATGATTTTTCCGTTACTCTCCCCGAATTCCTTCCAACCTCTTTCCTTGCAGACTTTCTCCAGGATTGTTAACGTTGTTTTCCCCGGAATTTGATTGTCGTTAATCCGGAACACAAAGGGAAAGAACTCCCAAATGGCTCGCTGCATAATTTCATTTTTATTGGGAATTTCGGCTTGATGAACAGCTTTTGGCTTTGCCATTACTTGTCCATAGTAGGAACACATTGTAAAAAACGTCGTGATATTTTATAGTGATTTATGCTATGTATCAGTATTATGCTTACTTCACTCTTAAGTATCCATAAAAGTTTAGGTGTGATCTGAGTAAATATTATAAATACTTGAATTGCTCCATATTTATTTGTTTGTAATAATCTACTTTAAGACGTACTATTTTTATTCTTAATTCCAATTAAAATTAAAAAATCGGTAAATATTTAAATACACACAAAAAAGGGAAATTATTATGCTCAAGTCCCCTAAGTAAGCGTAGGCCGTAGGCCCCTTTTCCCTTATTCTCTAGCTATACTAATTTTATTATATTATATCAAGTCACTAACTCGCAAATAAGCTGATTACTACAAATAAATAATACAAAAGTGTAATGTAAACAAAAACTAATATTATATGGAATAATGGATCATTACGGCGACTGGTGACCTTGTGTTGTTATTCAAATAAAAAGCTTATTATACGGTAAGTAATATTTTAAATATTTTCGTATTTTATCTACAAAACTGCGTTGAAGTTATCAAAAACTAAATAAATCAATAAAACAACATCGTAAACAAAACTTGCTAGAAAAATACAATATCTGTGTATAAAGATTTCAAGAAAAATAAAATTTTATAATTTAGTCAGACCTACATGGAAACTGCCTTTTTTGGAACGCTAAGTAAGTATGTTCATGAATAATAATGGTTCTCTCCAATTATCTCGGTAAGACCGTCTAATTGTCAGTTGGAATAATATTGATAAATTAAAATTAATAAGCCCGGCCCAGTCACCAAAATTTTAGATCATTCATCATAAAAATATATCAACCAAAAAGAAGTTATTATTATAACATAGTGATGCTAAAATGAGAATGAATATGCGAAGCTGAATCATTTTATGCTATTTAATAAATAATTTTCACGCTTTAGATAGCACACATGTACTTATGTATAGACGGATAAGTACTAATTTTGCGAGAAAGTATTTTATTTGTTTAAAAATAGCACCTGAAGTGATGGGATGCGTGATCGGCTCTGCTTTCACCGGTTTTGTAAATAAAAAATGTAAAATTCTTTTTATGATTACCTTACAAAATTGTTTTATAATAAAATATTAGCATATAAATATAATACAAAACCCATAATACAATTGTTCAATATCCTCATTAATGCAGTCCTTGGTCCAGGTATGAGACAGTATGAGGCTTAATAATTTTTACAACAAGAGAGGAACCCGTTGGGATGACGATTCAAAGTTTTACTCCACAAAATTAATTTCCGGAATATTTGGGTGGTCTCTTTTCCCTAAACGCCAGCAATCCCTCCGTTCGGTCCTTTGTTGGGATAACTTGAGCATAACAAGACTCCTCGATGGCTAAGCCTGTACTTAAATCTACTTGAAGTCCTTTGTTAATAGACACTTTGGCCATTCGAACTCCAACCGGGCCATTGGGCAGGATTTCCTCGGCTAGCTCCAAAGCCCGCTGGTACGCCGCATCCCCACTTTTATTTTGACTGACGGAATAGTTAACCAAGCCTATTTTTTCGGCCTCGTCCCCATCCAAAATCCTACCCGTGTAAATCAGTTCCTTGGCCTTAGCCATTCCAATTATTCTAGGCAAGCGTTGAGTTCCTCCTGCCCCTGCAACGTAAGAATAAATTGTTTCAAATATGTTATGTTATTTTGTCTCTTCAAATATTATACTTGATGTTCGTTCCCTCATAAAAAATTATTTTCAATGTAAGTCTTACCTGGAATAATTGCTAATCTGGTTTCAACAAGCCCCATTTTGGCAGTGGACGAAGCAACTCGGATATCACAGGCTAGGGCCATTTCTAAACCTCCACCTAAAGCTGCACCATCCAAAGCTGCAATCACTGGTTGAGGTAAATTCTCCAACTCCGTTACAAGTCCCCGGGCTTTGGCAACAAAGGGCCCGACCTCACTGGGCTTCATTTTAACCCGCTCTTTGAGATCTGCACCCGCACAGAAAATCCCGGGAACTAGACTTCTGACAATCACAACTCGGACGTCCTTATCAAAACGAACTCTATCGATGGCATCCTCAAGGCACCGCACAAGATTTTTACTCAAAGAATTTTTGGCTTCCGGACGATTAAAACCCAGTACTGCAATTTTACCCTGGTTTTCTTTCTCTATGAAAGTTAAAACTAAATCGTCTGTGTCACCCTTGGGCTTTTCGGGCTCGGTACTTGTAACGTAAGATCTACTCAGGGATTTCCCATTTATTGGAACAATACAGTTATTATTGTTATTATTTATAGAGAAGTTCACCGCTTTGGGTGGCGAGAGAGTAAGTGCGGGCAGTTTTATAGAGGCGTAGGGAAGGCAACGTTTCCATTGGAAATTTTGATAGAGTTCAACCCTGGATAAAATATTCGTCACGATTGCTCTAGGCTTCCACAAAATGTTCAACATTGCTTCCGAATTCTGGAAAAACAATTCAAAGGTTAGCATTGTGACTTGTGACGATAGCGGATACTTGTATAGTTACACACTACTTGACTTTCAAAATATAAACAACTGAGTCTCAGTGTTCACCTCACTTCTGGCTGTCTGCAGATCAACTGGGCCCACAATACCCAAACAAGAGCGGTCTATACCCGTAGGTAAATAAAACTTTGGCAATTGACTGTGTACTTTTGAACTTTATACTTTGATCATGCCACAAGTAAGTACGTCAACGTAACATCTAACATCGCGTAACATGTTAACGCCGAACACACCTACTACTACTACTACTACGACTCGTCTACATGCTGGAATAATCAACGAATGTCAATAGCACACATGGTTGAGGAGTGATTCACAATTCAGAAATAAACTTTGCCCACTTCAATACATGCTACATATACAAATACACGAACGTGATCCAAAGACAGGCCCCCAGACGCAATTTAGGTCCAAGAGTATATATTTCATACTAAAGTTTCTATTTACTGTAACTTCCACTCATGACATTTTAGCATGATGATTAGAGATCCGATCACATCGCAAGGATCCTCAGAAACTTGCCCATACATTTCCAGGCTCACTGAACCATTTCAAGCTACATATAACCACATGAATAGCATGTGAACAAACTGACATGTATTGATATAACTTAATCGTGGTCTAATTTCTAAAGAAATGGCATTCTAGATAAAATGATCAATTGTATGATTTATGTCAAATAGAAAATATTGCAGAATTAAATAGTTCGATAAAGCAACAATTATTATTCTGAAAGGCCTATGGACCAATTAGCCCAGCAGAAATTCATTAAAAACCTAATTTTAGGGAAATCACAAAAAAAAACACGGAACTATGGGACACTTTACAATTTGGACCATGTAGTACATAATGAACGTATTTGGGGGAAGGAAAATCCTACATGTAATTTTAAGATCCGGTTGCCCTGCACTCTCAAAAAGATTGCAGTGGCCTTTTGCCCTACCATAAAAGTCAAATCCTCAAAGTTAATATCCTAGAGTCTTGATTACTCTAAGCATCTTTTAATCCTTTCACTTCATAATTAGATAATAAACGGTTAACGTAAGCAAGAAGGACATTAACTGAGTGTGGGTGTGTTTTTAAAACCATTTTATGCTGAGTACAATCAGAAATATTAAAATAACTAATACCTTTATAAACGCTTACGTAATATAATTATTATATATTTTTAGTGTCAATTTATGCGGCTTTGGATAGTTGCTTTCAAATTTCGTTCGTAATTCTGCACAACATAATGTCAACAAGTCACCTGTAAATCATTGTAATATGGCGGTGACACAAAACCGATAAAAAATTTAAAGCTCAAGTACTTGACCCGCAACTGTCCTGACATTGCAATAGAAATATGAACTTATTTGTGCAAAAATTAGTATTTTGCTTGGATTCTGCACTTGACCATGAATAAAGAGAAATTAGACGAAGTAGTAAAAATGTGAGCAATAAATTTGCTATCTATCCAACAGCAAGTACTTTTTCGATGCGCACACCTCAAAACCTTTCTGTACTTCAAATACTGAGCGAAGTCTTCGTAATTCCAGATAAAGGACTTCCTATGTGTTTTTATGCCAACTTTTTAAAACCTTCATATTGGCCACTTGCCAGCGCCAGTATTTGCGTGACATTTTTATTATTTTTTCCATTAGCGTACATAAAAGTAAAGTGTACGCACACAGTGAACTCTTAAAGTAAGATCTTTTGGTTTTGACTTCCATAGGAATTATTACTGATATGAACGTCCTCTTATCTCGCTCTTACTTTTTTGGAAATAATAATTCAGATATTCTTCTTCATAAAGCGAGCTAGCAATAATACCGGTAAAAGGTCACAAATAGGAATACATTTAATGCCTTTTCATCCAAAATGACAATCCCCAAAAGTGTGCTTACTATTTATCATGACATCGAATTTATTTTGCAGAGACTCGTAGGAGAATTTTTTGCGGATATTCAAACCTAGAGTATCTGCAAATACTAAAATTTCCTCAAAATATTATAAGAACGGGTGCCACAGTTAAATCAAAAATAACTTCGGTTATTATGGTAGTAATCTTCACATAACGGATATTATTGTGATTACAATGGCTGGCTGATAACTTTTTTTAACACTGCCAGTTTTGTCGCCATATGTCATAAGCTGCCCTTCAAATTTTAAATAAATATTATAATAAATCATTTATGCGGTACAGTAATTATTACAAAAACTATAAATCACAAAAAATAAACCAATATACTTACCTTCAAACAATATCAAAGAGGGGTAGAGGTTAAATATATCGTTACTTATTGTCTCGAGTAGAGGCTGGTTGACGACTGTAGTCAAGTCCAAGTGATTACTAAATAGTCAATTTGAGAACTAAGCAATTCTTTCCAACCTCAAACTTGAAAAACTGACTTATTGTTAGACACACAATTAAAAACTGCCTACAGCATTTCCCAGCCTTTCTTTATGATTCATGCTGACGCATATGTATATATATGTTCTGCCATGAAACTATAAATCACACGGTTTGTACTAACAGAATTTGATGTTTTTACGCAATATTCTTGAGAACAAAAATATTCTAGAAACTTTAATCTTACCGTAATTTTTTGCTCTCTTCTATAATTATTATAGTGTGATGTGGCAAGTTTATCTTTAACCTGAACTGTACGTAATGTATAGAGCCTCGCTTTTTGTACGGTTTAAAAATGTAATTACCACTTCTAAATGAACTGGATTTAGGGATATTGGCAAGTGCTTTTTAATGTATGCCTTGTCCAGAGTCCAGACAAACAGGTTCATCCGAGCAATTCAATTACTCAATATCAATTCTCACTGCTTTCACTCAGCTCTATGGCCTGTCGTATACCATCTCTATACGATGTTACTCTATGGACAGCTTGTGAACATTTGCAATGCTATAAATGTATGCTAAAATTGACTGGTTTCAGGCTCTCAAACGTTTACAACTCTTTGTTCACAAAACCGTTACATTACCTTTAACGAATAAAAAAATACAACAGAATTTCCCCTCTCGGCGGAAACAACCCGAATACATACATACGTGCCCAAGAGTCTGCTACTCGTTATATTACATTCTGGAAGGTGTGAATTAACTGTAGTACTGTCCACGGATTGAATTTTATTTGAAATACTAGACTTATTATAAGAGCGCTTAGTATAGTTAAAAATGACTAGGATTCCAATTCCCATCTTCGTAAGTTAATGAAAATTCGTATCTCTATCGCGTACTGGTTCTGAGACCCCGGAGGATAGTATTCCAACAAAAGATGTAAGCTGCAAATATAAATATTCCCAGGGAATCAGGGATCCAGCAGGTATATTGGAGGAAGTATGATTAAAGAATCAGCAAGTCTTAATCCTGAACTTGAAAATCTTCACTGTCTCATTAGATCTGTAAATTTAGGGCTATACTTTGAAATTAAAGAAAATTAAAAGGGATCACGTAAACGCATTTACGTTCGTCTGTGGAGTGTGAAGTCGATGCAAATTGACAATTTGCACTTGTTTTTGTAAATGTTGAGATTAAAAAACATGTCGGATGATAATTTCAATTACATCTCTAATGCATAATATGCTTCAAATTTAGTAGCGTTTGGTGATGTAAAATATCCAATTCCTACTACGACGTTACTACGCAAAGTCAAAAATGTTGTCAGTGTCGAGGTTATAAAACAGTTCATAGGATGGTTTACCTGCAGTAATGGAACAGTTCCTTAATGGCAAGCAAGGTCGAACAATTATGGGAAAATACGCCCGTGCACATGGCTCTGAGTGGTACTTGAAGTTTAATTATAAAGTATAATCTTTAGCAACTGAACCATACGGATCCAGCATGCATGGGATGGGGAAATAATGCAGGGGCCTTTGTCTCAAAGATCATTTCACGATGATATATATACAATCTATTCGGGTGTAAAGGTAGCTAAGGAAATTTTGTTTGCTGATTATCTAACCTATTAAGTCGTTAATCCTTAGAGAGCAAATTAGCACTTGTAATGGTGAAGTTATACATTCATGTGCCACTGACGTGAATTCAAGTAACTTTTTGCATCATTTAAATAAAAATAAATGGGTATATCAATAAAAAGATGAATAAAGATTATACAAAAACTTGCGCTCTACTGGCTCTACTACTAGTGCGAAACAAATATGCTTATTGTTCCATCCTATCTATAGCTGAACTTTAAATAATAATAGTTAGTAATGTCATTATTCGGTCATGTTGAGGAGAAGTGCTAAAAGTAGAGGCATAATGAATGTAATATCAAACGTTCAAATGCTTTAAAGCCCTTCATCATTTAGTG
The DNA here is from genome assembly GCA_947179485.1 of Allacma fusca. Taxonomy (NCBI): domain Eukaryota; kingdom Metazoa; phylum Arthropoda; class Collembola; order Symphypleona; family Sminthuridae; genus Allacma; species Allacma fusca. Next base: position 4,523,044 of record OX359247.1, on the reverse strand, counting down.
ATAGCGATAAATCGTAGATGTGTTTAGATATTGAAAACTGGCTGACTGGAGTATTACTGAAGCGGCTGAGTAAATACTTGAAAGGTTTAATTTTCAGCCTAATTGCACATGGAGACTTCATCCAATATTTCCCATTTACCATCTTGAGTCGCTTCTGACAGTTCCTAATTGTTAGTGGCACTCTTCCGTGATATTTTTAATATTTTACCATGGACGATGGGAATAAATCCAGTGACGACAAAAAAGAAACATCCTTCACTGACAGTAATCAAAAGTAAGACAGTATTAATGAAAATCCAAAGTTCCAGTAGGGTAACTGATACCAGGCATTTCTGGAAACATAAATAAGTGGCTGTCAAATTCCAGCTTTTTCTATTTTTTCCTTTCCCCATTAACTTACGTCATTTAAATTATTCTCGTTTACAAACTGACAAAAAATATCATTCCTTGCAGTGACAAAAAAGTTGAAGAAGATGGCAAGGAAGGTTCAAAGCAGACACTGGAGCCTATTCCATTTTTACAACTGGTAAAAGAAAAACTTTCTTAGAAAATACATTTGACCCGTACAAAAGTATGGATTATTTTTCCGAAAACTATTGAACAGGAATATGAATGTTTGGTTGACTCATTCCTTTGTATTTACTACAGTTCCGCTTCACAACCACTGGTGATAGGGTCACCCTCTTGATTGCAATCGTAGCAGCCCTTGTTGGAAGTGCAGTGTTTCCTGTTTCTAATATAGTTTTTGGGTCAGTGACAGAGCTGATGGTTAAAAGGGAGCTGGGAGATATTGAATGTAATGGATCCAGCCCTAGTTTTGTTACACAATCACCATCAACGGAACCCAGCAACCCGTAATTTTAACCAATTTTTGATAGTTGGAAATATCATGGGATGAACTAGTTGCATTTCATTGTTTACGATTGTTTTTGCGATAAGTACTTACGGACTCCTATATTATTTCAGGGAACTTTTTGATGACATGGTCAAGTTATCCATTTATATGATAGGTCTAGGGGTCATACAATTAGTTACCGGATATCTCTTCGTTTCCATGTTTAACCGTGTGGCAGAAAAGATGGTAACGCATATTATATAAATTGGTATCTATACATACATATAATTACATATATGTATGTATGTATATACTTATTTTATGCCAATGTTTTTGTAGTACTGTCCTTTCTGTCAATATGTTTTGAAAATTAATTTTTACAAGGCTTCAAATTTGTTTGAAGGTTTTTAGACTGAGAAAGCTGTATTTAGAAGCTTTACTGCGACAAGATATTGGCTGGTACGATACTGTTCAGGACAGGAATTTTGTATCCAAAGTGTCTGAGTAAGTTGCGGAAAATTACAATTCAAATACTAGGAGTGTCCTGATGCAGGACTCCGGCATATCTCAATTACCGTAATAATTGTATACAAGTTATGAATTGATAGTGTTAACTGTTGAATGATCTTATCAGGGACATCGGGAAAGTGCAAGAAGCTGTTGGGGAAAAAGTTGGCCTGTGCGTTTTTTACTTTTTGAACAGTATAATTAGTTTGGTAATAGCTCTGTACTACGGTTGGCTTCTAACGCTCGTCGTTCTGTCATCAACTCCAGTTATTGCTGCAGCTGCTGCCATTGTGTCATCGTTTCAATCCCGAATGGCAGTCAAGGAGCAAAAGGCATATGGAAAGTCTGGAAGCATGGCCCAAGAAGTTTTGGCGAATATTAAAACTGTCATGGCATTCAGCGGTCAGGGGAAAGAGATGGAGCGTTATCAGAAGGGATTAGTTTTTGCAGTCTCTGCCGGTAAATATAGAGGTTTCGTATCCGCCATTGGGAATGGGGTTCTATGGTTTTTAAATTACCTTAGCTACGCCCTGGCGTTTTGGTACGGAACTAAACTCATTCTGGACGGCGAGAGGACATACTGTGAAAAAGAACCGGCTTACACCTCTGCCACGTTATTCATTGTAAGAGTTTCTAATTTGTAGAAATTATATTACATGCCATGCACTATGCATCTGTAAACATGATCTGATACTTTACATTGGAATTTTTTTCTCGTGCATGCCGTATACAGAGGTACAGCTCATACCGGAAGTGATTTTCAAAAATAATCCCATGTTAAATTTATGGAATAATTTGTAGGTTTTCTTTTGCATCTTGATTGGCTCATTTAATGTTGGACAATCCCTGTCCTACCTCGAGGTTTTTGCAATTGGCCGAGGTGCAGCAGCAGCAATATACAAGGTCATCGATAGGTCAGTAAATCAGTTCACTCATGACTTCCATACAAAGACGTACACATACTGCAGTAATAAAGGCTTGATTTGGAATTATAACACTATTGGACTCTAGGGTACCCCCAATAGACAGCTATGCAGATACCGGAATTAATCCCACTGGACGTCTGTCAGGAAAAATTGAATTTCTGAACGTTAAATTTTCATACCCTTCAAGACAGGATGTCCAGGTATCGTACTGGTTTCTCTCACAGTTGACATAAAATATAAATGTTACAGTAATTATGTTTCGTGTGGAAATGCATGACATTGAAAGGGAAACATTCGACTCTGCAGGTGCTTCAAGGCCTCAGTATAAAAATTAAACCAGGCTCAACGGTCGCATTTGTGGGAAACAGCGGTTGCGGTAAATCAACATGCCTGCAATTACTTCAGCGATTCTATGACCCTGACTCTGGAACGGTAAGCGGATGTTTTATCAAAATATGAATTATTATGTTATTTTAATTCAGTACAACATTTGCTATATCCCAAGGTCACGGTCGATGGAAATAACATCAAGGACTACAACATTAACTGGTACCGATCTCAGCTTGGTGTTGTGAGCCAGGAACCTATTCTTTTCAACACAACTATTGCAGAGAATATACGTTACGGAAGAGATGGAGTCTCTAATAAAGAAATTGAGGAAGCCTGTCGGCTGGCGAATGCACACTTGTTCATTTCCAGACTGCCTCAGGTGACTCAAAAAAGTGTATTGCTTATATACATGCATGGATTTTGTAGAATTATTATTTACTAAGCAAAGCCCGCTACATATAATTACCCTACTTATTTTAAATCTAAGCCATAAAAATATTATTCATGGTAAACAAAATATGAGTCTCAATTACTAATGCGAATTGAACCCTTGCAGAAATATGAAACAAAAGTTGGGGATCGAGGAGCTCAATTATCCGGAGGTCAAAAACAAAGAATCGCCATCGCAAGAGCACTTGTACGAAATCCTTCAGTTTTACTTTTGGATGAGGCAACCTCTGCATTAGATACTCAAAGTGAGTCAGTGGTACAACAAGCTTTGGACAAAGCTCGGTTGGGTCGCACCACTCTCATTGTTGCTCATAGGTTGTCAACTATTAGATCTGCAGATGTGATCGTTTCCATCCAAAATGGTCAAGTAGTAGAAGTAGGAACTCATGATGAGCTAATTAGTCAAAAGGGATTATATCATCAATTAGTCCGAGCTCAGGTGGGTGAAGATCCAACTGAAGAGGATGATTATTACAGTAGTGAGTCAGGAGCAGAGGAGTCTGATGTATCCAGAAGGAAATCTGCAGCTCCTGAGGATGATATCTGTGAGATTAAAGAGAGTCCAGCTTTCGTTGACAAAGTATGAGACGTCATTTGAAAAAAAATCTGTCTTATTACTCATGACTTCATGACTCAAATTATAAATTACTTGACTTCTGCTTATGTTTCAGGACAAGGAAGTAGCAAAATCAACCAGTTTCTTCTCCCTAATGAAATTAAACTCTAAAGAGTGGCCCTTGATAACTGTAGGAACGATTATGTCAATTGCACACGGTTGTGTCCTTCCCATCTATGCATTTTATTTTGGAGAGTTCATGGAAGTTCTTTCGATCAAAGATGCGGCAGAAGCTCAAAGACAAACAAATTATTACTGCGTGATATTTGTCATCATTGGAGTTTTTGCGGGGCTCACAATTTTTGCGTCCCTAGCTTGTTTCAGTGCTGCAGGTGCAATATTAACAAATAGACTTCGACAACTTTCGTTCAAGTCAATGCTACAACAAGAATTAGCATGGTATGATGATTCGGAGAATGCTGTCGGGGCACTCTGCTCCCGACTTTCCGGAGATGCTGCGAGTATCCAAGGGGTAATATTTTTTTCCTGTTCATTCACTCACAGTCCATCTCTCCATTACTACACCGTCCCCTCCTGAAATCTATATCCTAAACATGGGTGTTTTTACGCAGGCAACAGGTGGAAGGCTAGGAATCGTGGTTCAGTCCCTAACCACCCTGGCTGTTTCATCATGTTTGAGTTTGTACGTCATGCCCAGACTTGGTGCTGTGGCATTAGCTTTCGCCCCACTCATTCTCATAGCAACGTACTACAATGGTAAAATAATGGAGGGTCAGCAAATTAAGGAAAAGTCTGCCACTGAAGAGGCTTCCAAGTTAGCATTTCAGGCTGTGAGCAACATACGAACAGTTGCCAGTTTATGCAAGGAAAGAAAATTTGTGAACATGTACTGTGATGCTTTGGTTAAACCTCACAAGTATGCGAATATTTTATTTTGTGTGAACAGCAAAACAGCATGTGCTTCCAATTTACGTACATGAATGAATTAGGACACACAACACAAACCAAAAATATTATTTAATAAGACATCTTATATTTCCCAGGAAAGCAGTAACTCATTCTCATTTACTTGGATGTGTTTGGGGATTCGCACAGGGGATGTTATTCGTTGCGTATGGAGTGGTCCTGTATTATGGGGCAATCCTCATTCGAGATGAGAATTTGGATTACAAAAAGATTTTTGTGTAAGTAGAATTTATTTTTGCATAACCGATTTCCACCTGACCCTACTTAATTGCATACGTATTTATACTTCAAGGATGTACTCACTTCATTTTAATATAATTCATTTTTAATAATTACATACACATGTCCCTGCCGGGAAAAGTGAAAGTAATGTGAAAGTAACGAGAAATACGATTGAGTAGACATATGAGACCGTAATAATTTTTAAACTAATCCAGAAAATGATATTTCAGCATTGGGGAAGCTTTAGTCTGGAGCATGCTGATGCTGGGGAACACGCTGGCATTTGCTCCTAATTACAACAAAGCGAAAGTGGCAGGTGGTCGAATACTGAGTCTACTCAATAAGAAACCAATCATAGTCAATTCACCTGGAGTGGGGTTGCAGATAGTAAGTAAATATGAACATTGATTTGCAAAGGGGAAAAAAGATGTTCCTGCGCTCATTGAACTAGTTTTGCTTCCATTCCAGAGAAATTGCCAAGGAAGTGTAATCTTCGACAAGACTGAATTCCACTATCCAACCAGACCAGAAGTTCAGATTCTTAAAGGACTTACTCTTGGAATTGAGCCCACTTTGAATATTGGAATTTGTGGGCCTAGTGGCAGTGGGAAGTCAACTTGCGTTCAGTTAATTCTACGCTACTATGATCCAACACTGGGACGAGTGGTAATGATATTCGTTCCTACACATATAATTACACTGAACATAGAAGTAGCAAAAATAAAAATCTGGGGGCACTATAATAAAAATTAAAGGCTTAAAGAGACTAAAAGAAAAGGGATTAAATCTCTTCAGATATTTAAAATTTAAGCGTGTTGCCTCTTAAATGACGATGTGCTTTGCTTCCTGTAAATGTTGCGTAAAATTTACATTCAATTTAAATTACATTTTTATTTATCAATAGTTGCTGGATGAAACAGACGTTGGGGCACTGAATGTTGACGCTTTACGCTCGCAAATGGCCATTGTATCACAAGAGCCAGCTCTTTTTGACAGGACCATGGCAGATAACATTGCTTACGGAGATAATTCCCGTTCTGTGGACATGTCCGAAATTATTGAAGCGGCAAGATCTGCGAATATTCACGACTTTATATCCTCATTACCAGCCGTAATTACATAACAATACATTTGAGCTCGGGAATGATGTTTTGAATCATTTTCTCGTAACATTGATAATTATTCCTTTCCATCTTTTCACAGGGCTACTCCACCAAAGTGGGTGACATGGGGGCTCAACTTTCTGGAGGACAGAAGCAACGAGTAGCAATAGCCCGAGCTTTGATTCGAAATCCGAAAATCCTTCTTCTTGATGAAGCAACTTCCGCCTTAGACACAGCCAGTGAAAAAATTGTACAAGCTGCTCTGGATAATGCCAGCACGGGCAGAACTTGTATTACAATCGCTCATCGGCTGTCCTCAATTCAAAATGCGGACATGATTTTGGTAATCAATGGTGGGAAATTAACAGAGAGTGGAACACACTCTGAACTTCTTCAGAAACACGGGACTTACTACAAATTATGGAATATGCAACGGCACGGAATATCGTAATCAGATGATATGAGACAAGGTAGCGTCAAATAAAGTTCGAAGAGAGAGTTCAAATCAGAAAAACCTCTGGTTAAATAGTTGAGAGAGGACACAATCATGAAAATATTTAAAAATATTTGTGATAATTTTTATTCATGACAATTATATACATTTGATATAGAAGCATGTGGAATTGTAATAAGTCGCAATCTTCTTCGTAACTGTATAATTATTATTATAACACCATATAATACTGGTATACAAACGATTGTATAAGTTTAATTGGGTAAGAAACCTATAGCCATTGGATACTTTTTTTGCGGCCATGAATAACTAATATATTCATACCCAACTGTCCGCTTAACGATTCCATTGTAATACAGTTGAGATATGGCTGATGATAGGTTCAGCGTTCAGGATGAATGAGTGACAGGATTATAATAAAATCAGGATTACAAATTACAATATCTTATCAAATTGTAACTATGTCTATAAGGAATACGACACGAACACTGCATTTGATCAAGTTAAATTTTTTGGTAAATATACCAGGAAAAATGGGAAAACATTTCCGAACTGCTGTATCAACAACGTGATTTAAACGAATCAATAAATTGTAAATATTTTGCGGACAGGCGCTAACGAAAATATGGAACATGCAAGGATCGGATAACCGTCAAAGTACTTCAAAATAACAAAAATCAAGGTATCTAGAGATAAACATTATTGGTTTTGGAGAATAAGCCTATGTCATAATCTCACGAAGTCGTAAAAAATTAAGGTAGTAAAGTGGAACGTTTGAAGCGAATATTTTTCTATAATCACACAATTCGCTTCAAAACCGAGGTGCTGTGTAATAATATTATGGTCAACGTGCAGTTTCAACAAGATAGAAAGTGCGGGTATTGAAAATCATTCGTCAATAATAATTTATATGCTTGTATATACAGTGTTCTTATACACAACGTCTTTCTAGAGGAAAGTCTGTGGGGAAATATTCTTATAGGTACTTTAGATTTGTTCCTAATTTAATCTTCTTAAGCATTCAGTACTGTTTTAGATGCCATATCCAGGTAGACCACACTTTAATTATATACACGTAATTAGTACCTTGTAAGTAACTGTAATTGCCATAAAATGTGTCTTCAATTCTGGAAAAAATCCTCTGAAGTAATTATATGCACTGATAAATTATTTTTTTGAATGTTACTACTTTGTTATAAACTATCCTTCAGAAACTGAATGGACCTGAAATTAACTCAGCTTTATTTTCATTTCAACAATAATCGGCTATACTTGTATTCACACTTCACACTAACTAGCAATTAAATTAAAATTTTTAAAATAATTGGTTAAGACTAGGAATCAGAATCATTGAATCACGTTCTGAGATTTCAGGACATGAGCTGGTGTACGCTGTACCACAATTGTAATTTTGATAAAACGCTATTAGTAATACAATAATTTTATCAACATACACATTTATAGTGTTAGGAATACATTTCTGTGCTACATGCTGTCACCAACAATGTTAGTACTTGTGCTTACTTTTTTGCACTTATATGATAAGTACTCAGCTAACACTAACACTAAGAACTGACATAATCGACACTACGGCAAAACAAGTAAACTGTGGAGAAATTAAGGGGAGCAAAAGCACAAGCCAAGATACAAAAAGCTCAACAAAAATAAAACAAGTTTCATTCACACTGAACAGGATTTGAAGAGAGGAGAATGTAAGTATAGAACAAGGAAGATCTGTACTGGCATATTGGTTCAATCATGTCCTGCATTTACACTATTGTAACTATAGAAATTAACTAGAAACCAGACTTGTTGGCATACGTAACATTTGGCGTACTGGAACACACTGAAACCATCTACTCCTTTTCAAGATTACCTTCTTGAACATGAAGCACGTAAGTGCTGACATAGTAAGAAATACATAACTGTCTTAGGTGGGCATAAACTTAAGCACTGAAACATCGCAGCTAATTACGGACTAACAATAGTTGTATACGTAGGTAGTTCATTGAAGCAAATACTAATTGTGTCATATAAACCTAAGACCTAAGGTACTAAACCAAGGTTTAAACTGTGCAGTCCATGGGTTCAGGTGAAGGCTGCTCCCCAAGGGAATTTTCATGGTCATTGTCCTCATCATTAATCATTGCGACAGGCAGGCCTCTTTTCAGGTCAATGTAGGCAACATGACGATTACCGTTCGGAGGAGCGCCGATCTCCTTGTCCATTCCATTGTCATCATCATAATTTTCCTTCTCGGAGTAGATCTTTTCATCGTAGTTGCCATTCACATAAATATCAATCTCTTTGGAAAACATGTACGAGTGAAGTGTCTCAGCAGGGACTTGGAAATGAAGTCGAACATGATCCTTGAGGGAGGACTTAGATGCTGCCGCAAAGTCGCAAAACGAACATTTATGTACAGCGTTGGATTTCTTGAAGTTTTGGGAAGACGCGATATGGCGGGTTTTGTGCTCTTCATACAGCTTCTCATCATCCGTACTGAATGGACACATGTTGCATTTCCATGGTGACTTTTTCTTCGGACGAGTCTCCTCGTGGCTAATAGTGGCATTAGTGCTAGTTATTGGGGAAGTAGCGGATTTTGCGGGAGAGGAAGATTTACTGTTTACAGACTGCCCTTCACCCTTCATCTTGCTCAACGGTTTCGCAATCAGCAGTTCCGGCGGCACTTCCGGTTGAGTAGAGTGTTTCTTCAGATGCTGGATATAGTTTGCATAGTAGGTCACAGCGTAGTCACATACTGTGCACCTATACCTCTGATCTGAACCATGGAGCCCCATGTGAACTTTGTACTGGTCTCTTTTCTCAAATGCAGAGGGGCACTTGCTACACTTGTACCGCTTGCTCTTCACCCGGCCATTCTTTACATATGTCGGGTAGATAAAGTCTGGATTCCCAACATACGCATCATCGTTTATAGTATCATCCTCATGATGGTGAACGGCCGGAGATATAATCGACACGCCCCTATTTTTGTTCCCTCCCGATGCCTCAAAATCCGATGAGATTTCCGAACCCGCGTGTAGCAACTCGTGGAGGGTTAGATTCTTCATTGTGTCAACCCCGTAGTCACAGTGACGACACTTGAAATTAGTTTCCCGGCCGTGAAAGGTGATGTGATGCTGGTAGGAATTCGCAGTGTGAAATTTCGCTGGGCATTTTTGACAAAGGATCGTGGCAGCAGCCCGACCTTTTATCTGAGTTCGGTGACCATTGGAAATAGACATGCTTGGGATGACTTGCGGAATATTTAATAAAGTAGACACATTCTTGGGTGCTTGAGGCTTCTTCCTTTTGGGAGCTTTCGGGTAGCGCAATAGTAATTGCTGAGTTTTCATTTGATACTCTGGTCCGTGCACTTTCATGTGTGACATCAAATGGGGATTCTGCTGCTTGGCTGAGTATGAGCACAAATGACACTGGAATTCGGATTTGGACTGGTGAAAGGAAGTATGGATTTCAAGCTCTTTCTCATAAAAGAATCGTGCAGGACAGGCTTCACAACAGTGTAAAACTTTGCCTCCGGTTAGGATCGTCGTGGTGCTGGAGCTGTCCCCGCTATTGACGGGACTAATGGTGAGATTCTGTTGAGATTGTAACGGAATCTGCACTGAGCTGGACGATGATGACACTGGGTTGCCATGAGAAATTTCATGCTCCGTTAGGTCTCCCAGCTTTCCATACACTTGAGGACACAGTCTGCATCTGTACATCCGGAATGGGCGACCATTACGCCATACCAGAACAGTGGGATGGATCGACTCCAGAGTGGATTTCTCGGTGTCATTATTGCTCTGATGAAGATTCAAAGGCTCGTCCTCAGTTGAATTGCTCGCTTCATCATCATCCAGCAAAGGAATGGAGCCGACGTCCCCGAGTGGTGGAGAAAGGGGCGGTAGACCGTGAACTCGCAGATGTTGATGGAGCAAATGCTTATGACTGACAGTGTAGGAACACTGGCTGCACTTGAATGGACAGTCCCGGGGTCGATGGAATTGCTTGTGATACAGAAATTGCCCTTTACTGTCCGTTACATACGGACATTCCGTGCAATGGTACTTCTTATGAGTACCTCCTCCGTTCCCCGACGACGACCGAGGTCTCGGTGGAGTTTCTTCTGCCGTAATTGTTAAGCCTTCTCCCTTGTCATCAGGCTGACCCGGATCCCAACCGTGGAGCTGAGCGTGCTGAAGTAACTCCCTACAATCAATACAAAAATCGATCAATCAGGCAATCAATAACGAATTGTCCAGCCACACATATCTGAAGCAGTTCACGAACCATGTAATACTCCCTTCACATATCCCCCATATATAATAACAACACTTACTTCTTCGTTGGTACAGAAAACGAACAATGAGCACAGCTGAAATTGCAATTGGGTTTGCTGAAGTGGTTTTCTGCGTGAGATTCCATCGCCACAAGAGTCGTGGTGGTATAGGGACAGAACTTGCATTTGAACGTTGCTTCATCCTCAATAAATAGGTATTGATGAGTCTCTGCAATGAAATTTAATGGTCAGCAAACACTGAACAGACACTGTCATAATTTATTTATTTACATCCTAACACATAGAAATATACTTCTACGTCTGCATTCATGCAGATATAAATACCTTCTGCACCAATATACCCCAGTGAAAGGCAATAAGTCTTAAAAGAACTGAAGTATTCTAACATTCTGCATTCCAAATGAGACTGTCATACCTTTAATGGTAGCCATAAACTTGGATTTCTGCTCCGATCCCTCACTACTCTGCTGAGACTCATCGTCATCCTGAGGGACTGAGGTCAAGTGATTCCGACTCAGAATCGACACTGACTCGCCTCGTTTGGGTTTATGATACTGCCGGATATGAAAAACCACAATCTCTTTGCTGGCATGCCTGCAGATCCACAAAAAAAACATTTTTTACATTAAAAATAAATTAGACTATAAATACATTCAATCTTGCACATTTTAAACCTATGTATATGAGATTCCATTATAGTCACATACATACAGGAAACAAACCACCTTACAAAATAACCAATAATGGAAGTATCTACACACTATTCCAATAACTATGAATGACTCACTTGAAAGGACACTTTTTGCATTTCCAAAGAATTTTCTTACTATCCCCCAGGCCTCCCCGTGACTTCTTAGTCGGAGGACCAATCTCCCCTTCAGGTCCGCAAGGTTCCACAGAAATTTCCGGTAATCCCAGTCCAGCTATTAGTGGGCTGACATTCTGTAATAGTCAAGTATATGTACAGGTTATATAAATGGGACTAAGGAAAGCTACTTCGGAAATTCGGAATGACCCTCTAGAAAAAAACGCGGAGATCAGAAAATAATGGTTGTGATAAAAAACAACACATAAAGAATTTGAACCATGCATATGATCTTACGTCTCCCGACAGGATACGACCGCCCGACAGCATTTTCTTCTCAACAAAAGTTCTTCCCCCGGAAATGTTGGATCCAGACGGATTAGCTCCAGAAATAGGGACGAGAGCTGGTGGTGGCCTTTGGCGACTACTCCCGCTCTCTTCGCTTTTCACCGACTCCGACGGAGATGACGCTCTTGACGTAATAGGAGCTCTGGTCAGTTTAGGCATCGTCATATTTGAGCCTGAACCCACTCCTTTAATCTGTGGACTCACTTTGGGCGAGGCGACCACAGTTGTAGGGGACGGGCTCAGCTCCAATTCCACATCATTTCTTTTACTTGCCACGGTGCTACAGTCCGGGAGCTTGGAGTCTGCAGAGTGCTTCAGCTGCATCACAATCAAGTACCTGTCATACTTCCGGTAATTCCGCTGTCCACTTTCATGTGTCAAAAGAACTTTTGCCTTAGAGTGGGATGGGTCCCGCATTCCCTTCAGCTTGATATGTTTCGTAATATCCCATCTCCAATTGGACTTGTAAGAGCACTGAGAGCACTCAAACGGTTTCATATTGTAATGGCCTACAATATGAACATGGAAGCGAGAAGCTGTTGTTGCCCAGAAACCACAATTTGGCTGCGGACAGCGGAACACTTTCCTTGTAGTAGTGACACAGCCTTGCTCGTCAAATAAGTCCCCCTGATAGCCTTCATACTCGGCTTCCTCCAACTTACCCAAATGAACAGCCCCTACCCCTGGGGCTGTCTCGAATCCCACCAAATCATCCGAACTCCCATTCCCTTCCAAGAAATGGCTTCGGAATTCATAGTCCATCACCCCACTACCCATCTCCTCCTCATCGGCGTACGGGTTATTATTCCAAACGAAGATCTTATTTTCACTAGAGCAACTGCCATCCTTTGCCTCAACAGACAATTCTGATGTAGATAACTTGACTTCGTCTTCACAGTCTTTATCATTACTATTATTGCTCTCATCCGAAACTGATCCTCTTAGAGCTTCCGAACAAACGGTCAAATGTACCGCCAGGTCCGTGCTGGTCTTGCACCTCTGCCGGCAATACTGGCATCTCGTTGAGTTAGAGGTGATGGTGACGCTATTTTTGAGCATGGATGCCCCATTCTCCTCACTCTTGCTTGCCACTAGTTTTTGTGTTAGTTCCTCCAAGCCCAACTTTTTCTCACGGTTTTTCTTCACTCCGCTAGTACCATTGCTTGCCGCACTACTTCCATGTAATTTTTTATTACTTGAGGACAGCTCATTGCTACTTGTCACACTGAGTCGACGACCAGGAGGACTGGCTTTTGGAGTTGTTAGTTTGGGCGGAGATGGAAGACCCAGTTGTTGGACGGATGATCCGTCTTCCCCATTCCCAACAGAATATAGAACATTGGGTTTAAGTGCTAAACTCTGGAGAAATACGGACTTTTGTTCAAAGTTCTCATCCGGTTCTTCCTTACATAGGCTTTTTCTTCGAACAACTGTCTGTTGAAGGAGCTTGGCTCCAACTTCCTGCAAGCCACCCGTACTTTTGGTAGCAATGCCCGGTTTCATCTCATCATTGTCATCATTCAGCTCCTGCTTCGTGGACTTGTTAAGGAGTCGGGGAGAGAGCTGTTCCTTTTTGACGTGTTGCTCTAAGCCCTTGTTGGTATTCTCATTAACGAAAACATCCTGATCACTTCTCCCCTCATCCATCTCAACCACCACACCAATACTAAGTTTCTGTTCTGGGAAGCTTGAGTGGTGATTTTGCACATGAACAGTCAGACTCTGCTTGATGTCTGCTGTGAAGTTGCACAAGGGACAATGTAGGTCACCTTCACCATTGTGATTCTTGTAGTGTCTGTCCAGATTCCATTTGTATGGAGTTTTGAAATCACAGAAGTCACATTTGATTAGAGGCATGGAGTGGTACTTGACATGCTTGGTAAACCGAGCTTTCACGTTCGTTACGTAACTACAGGTTGTGCAACGAAAAAACTTTTTCCCACTGTGAGCACTACTATTATTACTGCTGCTGCTATTGTTGGGGACGAACGAAGAGGATGATCCGCGGTTTCCCCGACGGAATCTTCCTACAATTGATCTTCCCTCACCTTGTCTTCCACGTTTGATAAGCCCGACCTCCATTCGGTCACCTTAGAGATCAACCAAAAAAATATCATTTATTACAATTTGCTTTACAATTGTAAGAAGCATTTGTTAGCACACATTCATAAAAGTAAACATTTGTGAAGTTCTGGGAAAACAGTAAACATATACAGTAACATATAACACCGTCAAGACGTCCACCCCAAAAATCAAAATTTACTCAAATGTCTATTTTTCGTCTTAACTTACGATACAGTCATTTCATAAACATCCCAACAGTACTTGATAGTACCTTCTCGATGATTGCATGTTCGAATGTCATTGTCATTTCTAGCCCCGTAGCAGAACCTCTCCTCTCCTCATCTAATGGGGTCCTACTCTTAATAATCCTCCACACATGGAATACATCTAAACCTGAGACTGCTTCTGTGATTGTGAACAGCCTTCAGAACCTTCAGGAACTTTTTCAACTACTCCAAGTAACTCAGTTATGTATTGGAATACATGAACGCAGTAGATGTACGTAGGCAGCCAATAAACAAGATTAGTCTGAAAATGTGCGAGTAAACCACTGATTCTTCTCTCACCTTGTTCTTCCTATGCCCTTCTTACCCCTTGCATATACCCGTCATCCTTCTCATGCATATACACACCCTGTGTGTACTTACTATTATTAAACGAAAATGTACCACAACATCCACAGCAAACTGAGGAATAAGTTCCACATCTCTTGTCTTACAAATACCCCATAATCCGCTAAGAAGCAAAGACAAAGAGCTGCAAGAGATGTCAATAGCAAAAATGAATTTCTAGAAGGCAGTTAAGAGGCAAAATCTTACGCTTGTCATGTACATATACGATACTGATATAGCTTACAAGGGAGCCCGTTCAATTTTCTTCGTTTTTTTTTGCCGATTTACATTTGGGTTCTTAGCCGATGATATATTGAACATCGCATGCTGGTACAATACTACTAAACTATACTGCTGTTGCTGCTACTACAAACTTTGCCTCTAACCTTCCTTGAACGCCGCAAGAAATTCTATTATGAGAAAGAAAGGAATAATAAAGGTGGAAGACCACTTTCAATCGTACTGTAGGCTCTTCGCATCATATACATATGTAATGGGCACATACAGGTAACCGTAGTCTACTGCCACAATGCCACTACGGGAACACTTGCCTGCCTCACTTCTTTTACTATACATGATTTGACAAGTCGGGGCTTCGTATTTCCATTATACACGCAGACACATACAACTTCATAAGCCCTATGACCAACATTAATTTTTTTTCTTCCTTTCTGCTCTTTCCTTACCTTCATGGCTCCACAGTTTCACACCATACACTGACATCAGCTTTAGGTGTATAGGTCTACACCAGTACTCAAATGGGACATTTTATCCTTTCCCTATAGCCCTGGGCAATGCTAAATCTTCTGCACGTACTTTCCTACTGTCGAGTGTGTGAATGAACAATAACACGAACTGGAATGGTTACTATTATGATAACAATAAGCATAAAACATTAAATAACCGCATGATTACTCATTCTCAAGGCACGGAACGTTGTGCATCAATTTACACAGTCCCTATGTATGGACTGCCAATCTCTGGAAAGGTAAAAGTCAACAGTGTTGAGAGAGCGGGTGGGAATCGAAAGCTAGTAAGTACATGCAAATGTCCATGTACACTCTTATGTGCAGATTCCCCTTTATAGACAAACATGTAAGCAAGTGCCAACTGCAGATATAGTGTAATTGCCTAATAAGCCCTCCTCCCAGTACCAAACTGGTATTCAGAAATACTTCGTGTCAATATTACCTCATCATTTTTCCTAGGTAATGTCCCATAATCCGTTGTGCCTTTGGATACAGGGGTAATGCTGAAGAAGGAAGAATTATGTTCCTTGTATCTACACCTCCGAATGTGATTTAGCAAAGAAGTTCTCTATCTTATCCCATGTTCATTGACTGTACACCCATCCTTCTAAACCCAGCTCAAAACTATCACTTGAAAGGCATCCGAATTGACTTCGCGTATGCATCTCCTGAAACAATACTAAACAAATGAACTAAAACAACTTAACAAGGAATGTAAGACGATCAAAGAGAAAAATCTCAACAATTGGTGATAGGGTCCCTCCAAATGTCATTTACTACAGAACATGCTACTACAGCTACGACAATGTCTATGTATGTATTTACCCATGTCGTGCCTAACTGTTTCTCAGAAAGAACAGTTAGTCTTAAAACTGGAAAAATGGTAAAAATAGTTCTTACCATAGATGCACATATATGACTTTGCCCAAGAACTAAACCCATATACGAAACCATGTATAAATATAGTGTAAATGTATTACACATAACTTACTTCGGAAATGAAGGGATGTCATTGATACAGAATGCTTTATGTTAGGAGAAATTAGTTGAGAACAACAACGATGAGCATTGTTGTGTTCAAATGAACCCAAGTACTACTATCTGTAATCATCAATCCGGACGAAGTAACTACTACACAGTCATGACACACACACACACACAGGCTACGATACAGTAGCAAAAGTACTCACAGGAGATAAGAATGTAGCAAATGCATGAACACGTGTGTTGGGCAACAGAATGCAAGGTTGTTGCTGAGAATAAAGATGTGAAATAGAATAGTCAATGTTAGCGTGCTAGTACACTAGGTGAGTACATCCTATGTGGAGTGTGCAGGCTGATTTCCACAATTATTCCGCTCTCTTCACTCCTTCAGCCTTTTGTACAAAGGAAGCAGCAGGAATGCATAGCTACCATAACAATCGGCAGCCGAGGAGAGAGAGAGGAAAAGAAATACTCCTCAAGTTAAATATTCTTCGACGTCAAAGTCTTCCTCTCCCACTCATTCCCTCCAGAAACTCTGACGTCACTTGACGAAACCCAAGTCATGAAAATTAGTTCCAACGAAGAGGGATAGAAAACGTGCAAGATGAGTCAGTATCAGTATACACCTAGCCACAAGATTACACTAGAAACTCACATGTGAGTAAGAAGTCAACCTGTAATACAGTAACATTGCCTGAGCGTGTAACCAAAACAACTTGTCATGTCAAATTTGTCCAAAAAAAATCGGAGCTTTCTCACTAGAAGAATTGTGTGCACACAAAGGCTATCAAAATAGTATACAACTGAAGACAATGAAAAAAGGAAATTCCACCTACACCGACACCGAAGAGTAATGGCGAAGTCTCAGAAAAGGTAAAATGAGACCCAGTTTTAGAATACACTGTAATACATAGTTACACAGAGCTTGGAAACCAGCGGTGGATGTTTGAAAGCAGAAGTCGAGGAAGAACTGGAGACCAAGACGGAGCACTGAAGAGTAACCTACGATGGAAGACGACAAGACAGAGAGGATGCCAAACCGTGGGCACAAGTTCTATCGACCGAAGCAACAAGACTGGCGGAAAGGGGGTTTCTCTCTCCTCTTCTGCACTCTTCCTCCAATGACTACTGCCACCATGCCACGAACCTCGGCCATGGAACAGGCAGCCAGCCGTCCATTCAAGTCACACTAGTACATTCGCTAGGTACATGAGAAGTCGCGTATCCAAAAATCCCCCTGAGTCGAAGTCAGAACCTTTGTTCACCATCCACTTCCACCATCATCATCATCATCCGGAGAACCAGCAGGAGTTGCAGACGCATACAGTGTAAAGTAAAGCCCCAGCGAAGACAACCAACAACAACAAGGCGAGAGAGAGAGAGAGAGACAGACAAGAGGCTATAGGATACTCCCAAGCCACTTCGTCATCTACCACCAACCTAACCTGCACACCAGCACCAGCCTACGTGCATATAAGTGCAGAGGCAAGCCTTTTCCTCTGGCAGCCATGACCGGCGGAGCGGTTGTCAACAGCCTCTCCACTACTCACTATCTATCCAGGGTCATTTCATATTCCCTCACCCTTCATACATTAAATCTAATCTTCGTCCTTCCCCCTGTACACTAAAACCAACCTCAGCTCTCGAGATATGTATATTGCTTGTCCCAATAGCACACACAATAGTATAGCAATCCTCCTCAACCGGATACCCACGTAACATACTCGTTGAGGAGGCTGAATGAGAGAGACGAGTGAACGTTCCATCGACAAACAACTATACTCCCCGACTCCAAACCACTAACATCAGACCATGACTACGGCTCACAAAGCTCATCCATTACATCAACTCCAGTCCGACCGTCATCCCAACTCTTCGTGAACTCCCAGTCCCATCTTCCATACGACACACATGACTACAACACTTGCACGGCACACACACAATGTGAGCAAGCACAATTTTAGCTTTAGTAGAACCTCAATGGGCACAAGGCTAGTAAGTATGCATAAGAGGATAGGTAACAGCCGAAGCTATGAGATCAGTTGTCGGTCGGCGGAAGATTTCCTCGGTTCTTCTTCCCATAACCTTCTTTCCTCCTTGTCTGTTTCTCTCTCTCTCTCCCTCTCTCTCTCTCTCACTCACTCTCTCTCTCTCTCTCTCTTTAGCTCCTCTAGAGTAAGCATTCTCTTCAATCTGTCCTAAGGCATATCCCCAACTGTATGCTTCACAAATCAAAGGCTAACAACAAGACCACGGTGCTTTTGCATTGAACGATTTTCTTGGAACGGGCATATTGTGTCCGTACGCCCGCATCTCATGCATCTTTGACTTAAATGTATACACATGAGCTTGAGTCATACGTCAGCCCATACTTTCCTCAAGGAACATTCAAGAAGGAAAAAGGCACGGAATCAGAAAAAGAGGCAAAGGCTACAAGAAGAACTACGTTCTTTGAGAATGCATTGCCAGCAAAACCATGAGAAACTGCTGGGCCGAGCATCCTCCTGCACAGCAACGTGCAGATGAGTATGTAATGTACTCACCAGCGATCACACACTCCTGTAGCATAAAGGACACAATGACGGATAGAGAGTCAGAACGAGATAGCATTCCAGGAATCGTACACAATCTCCTTCCCTGACGACACATTAAGCCAACTGAGGAATTATTTTATAAACAGGAAAACTTGAGCCAGCAAAAGGATTTGTCTGAGTACGAGAGCTCGTTACCGAGAGGAAAAGGTGGATCCTAACATAATGCATATGATATAGCCGGAGCACAGGCCAGGCCACCGCAGGAGAACAACACATTTGTAAGTATGTACTTACAAATACTATAACTTCTCGAAATAACAGCCACCAGCTTCGGCTTCCTTATTTATGGCGCTACCTGGAAACGTCAACTTTCCCATCGCTCCTCCTTGTCACTGCTCTTACTGCGGACGGGAATGCAAATACTACACTGGAAATATTTCCACGGTAAAATCCTTCTCATGATGAGTTGAGTACCTTCAGGCACCCAACATTGAACCATTCAGGTTGCGAAAACGGAACAGCGAGCATTGACGCATGGACTGGAGAGAAGCCGTTGTGGCAATAGTGGTTAAATACTAGCATGAACATACACACATAAGCAAGTTGTCAAAATAACCTTACACAGTACATACACAATTTATACACAGTTGTTTCTTTTCACAAGGACTTCTATAAGCTGCTTCCCAGTCTCATTGCCCTCTTTGTCATGTCGTACAGTTAATTATCCGCCCCTGAGGACTATGCTGCAGAACCAACTAAACGGAAATAAGAGTCAGTGAGTAGTGACCACTCGGTTACAGGTTTGGACAGCGGAAGGGAAACTACAACGGAAAAAAGCCTCTCTCTCTCTCTCTCTCCTCTCTTTCTGGAGGGGAGCATGTACACAAAAGGGGGAAAATCCCGAACCGTTCTTTGTAACCCTTGGAATGAACCCAGCCGAGGAGTCTAAGTTTATAGGAAACCTGTCGGTGAGTCCAACCATGGGAGACCTGGGAATGGAGAGCCGTAAGAGCATGGAACAGGATGATTGTAAGACACGCAGTAGACAAGGGGAAATAAGGCCAAATGATTCAGTCGCCCATTGCGTTGCCAGTCACAGACAGACAGAATGGATCAATGCCGGTTCTTCTGCATGTATCCTTCCATCAAGCATACAGGACCAGAGTACAGCTGCTGCTGTTGCTGCTCCTCTGAAAATCCAGCCAAAAGCCAGTCAACTCCTCGGCAGTGTCCGCTTCCTCTTACCATTCCTCTTATATCACACTGGTACTCTTCCTACGGAACTCTTACTATGGTACTCTTCATGAAGGCTACAATCCCTCCCCAATCTCATCACATCACATGCGAGTATGACTCAAACCTTGCCTTTTAGTACCCTGCCTATGCCGACTCATCATCAACCCTCCTTTATCCTTATGCTCCGTGAGACTCTTTCGCTCTTGTTATTTACTATTAGGCTATATGGGAAGGAGATGGACAGTTTTCTGGTGGTGGTACGGCTGCTGTTGAAGTTTCTGCATCTGCTGGCTATATCGTCATCAGAGTGAGAGAGAGAGAGAGAGAGAGGAGAGAGAGAGAGAGAGAGAGAACCACATCAAACTCAGCTTGTCTGTCCTTTTCCTATACAATAAGTTATACGAACCAGAAAGAGAAGAGACCAGCCTGCAACGTCAATACTGCGAACGCACGGAGAGATATCACCTTCACCATGTACACACCAAAGGCATACATCCTCTCGCCAACTCCAATAACTACGCCTTTGTCGACTGTAGGAGTAGCAATAGTAGTGGTAGTAGTAGTAGTCCAAGCTCAACGCGACCGACCCATACCACAGCAAACGTACCATGCTGCCCATCATCAGAATGAACCACACGGGCAATATAGAGTCGTAGCCGCAGTCGTTGTCGTCGTCGTTGTCCTTCTAAAACTCTCCATTTACCTCACTCGAAAGCACACCAAATCACACAATGTTCCATATCAATACTTGTCGTCTCAGTCAGGCCTTGCCACACTAATGGGTCTACTACACTACACTCTATTTACCATTTCGCCATGTCTCCACCTCGCATGTGTCTCTCACGATCAGGCAGTTGACAATGGATGAGTCCCACTACTATACTTCACTCTCTTCGGAATCTAGCTCGACAAGGTAATCAGAAAAAAAAATGCGCAAATATTACAAGGGAGACTCGAAGGTTTGTCTTCCCATTTCACTGTCCGCAATCACTCAACCACCTTTATAGCACTTACTGAATTACATATAGGTATGTACCTTCACACTTTTAATGCTACTACGTATGTATGTATGGACTGAGGTGGAAAAAATTAAAATGAGGAAAAAATAGAGGGAACGCCGCTTGCTTTCTCATTACGGCCTCATCTTATCAGCATTAACTACTTTTTATGTATGCAATATGCCCTTTCACAACATCGAAAACAACCAAAACAAATGTTTCTTTAATTTTTTTCAGTCCTGACTTGCTCTTCCTTTCCAGTTCCAATTTGTGTAACCCTTCCATACAAGCCAAGCTCTTTATTCAGTATGCAATATATAATCATGGATGGACCACAATATATCTTCTGACAACTTCACTAAAATAAATGGAGCCTGACAGCCGACAGCCCACACCAAAGCCAAGGAATTACTTTCGTTACATAAAACTTGAAACTTTATCTGAATGAAAGCTCAAGTGAATCACATGTATTACTAATTTTAAGTCAAATCTAACATAGTGAGGTACCGTACCGTGATTATCTAGCTTCAGCCATAACAAATTACAATAATGAATGCAACCGGCATTCCAGCAATCAGACACTTGTTAGTTCAAACCTTCAGATGAGTATTTTCGTATTTATCTTAAGTACACATTTATGTGCGTAGAAAGCAGAGACATAAAGTGGCATGCAGAAATCCTGGCCATCCAGCTGAACCCGTTCCAGTGTACAGGTAGCGGTAATAATAAAATTACAATTGATAGTGCCTTGAGACTAATCAAATGCATGAAAACGGTTGCAGAAAAGTGCCGCTTCACTTATTTATAGTAAAAGGATATTCATATGAACTTTCAAGCCCTAGAAGCTATGCACAAAGTATGCTTATAAGAATTTGCGTTGTTGCCTCTTTGGTAGTGTCTCATAACCGTTTCCCCTGATGGAGACTAATGCTGTTCCTGACTACACATTACTTGTTTATAAACAAATGAGGAACCATGATTAAGAATTGGTACCACATTATCAGGTACAATCAAATATTCTTACTCCTTATGAATATGATATTATTTCTTGACTCTTATTAAGTGCCTGTGTAATTCCAACTATAGCTTGAGAATTACTACTTTGTGTTGTGGGGTAGTGAGTAGTGATCATGTAAACATTACGTGCATTAAATCAGGTAAATATTTTAGTTACAAAAAACGGGAGACAAATTGATCCTACCTTCTAACTTAGAAAGGCGCGAACGGAAGGTGGAAGTTGTTGTTACAGGAGTACGATTTTGAGAGCACTGTAATAGTTATTTCTACACAGAGCACGAACTTATTCAACTATGAAGAGGAGAGGAGCGTTTGGAGCTTAGTACGTGGAGGTAGAGGAATCTTCCCAAGAATCGAGGTCAAGATGATTGCTCAGCCTGGAAAAGAAAGAAGGACGTTGTTGGCGGATGACGAAACCCCATATGACTGTGACTGATATCCACGGAGCGAAGCATTCACAAAAACGAAACGCAAGTCCTAAACTAAAGTTCTAGAGGCATGGGTATCCTGTGTGCGTGTGCAAACGTAGGGAAACCAAGAGGGAAACTAGAACCCATAGAGACAGGGTAGTAATGGTAGTTAAGATTGAAGAAGTAGTAGCTGCATGAGAGGCAGCAACAGCAGCAGCCGTCACTCTATACTACATCCATGCCAGTCCTATTCTCCGGCACTGGGATTTCTACGAAGGAAAAATAATATAGAGTCAGCCGATAAGGCAGCTGAATGAAGAGACGAGGTAGCATGGTTCAACGTGTGTGAGAGCTACAGCGGCATGGAAGGTGGAAAGCGCAGGGAATCCAACAAGGTTGAATACATTTTAGTCCTAAATGTATATGTACATCATGGCAGAAGATACTCTACTCAACTGGGTTGTTTGTCACTGCAGAGAACTCAGGGATTGAGGCAGCAGCAGCAGAGTCCATGGCCAACCGAGTGGAGACGGAGGGACGGGGTCTCCCTCGTGAAATCTACTAAACCAGCAGCAGCAGCGGCAACAGCAGTGGGGCAACATCGTGTTACTACGCTTCTTCTGTGTCTTCACCATGGTCGCACGTACATATACGACACATGGATGACTAGTACACGGTCGAAACTTTATGGAGCCGCCTGTTCTTGGGAGTTGTAGTAGTAAAATATAACTACCAGATTCTTCCGAATCCTACCGCCTGCCACCAACACTTGCCATTTCTCTCGCTCACCGCACGGTAGCACATACTCGTAACATATCTATGTAGTTACGAGATACTACATTTACTTTGCTACGAGTGCATCTTTGCCAATCATTCCGCTTCATCTTCAGGCTGTTTACTATTCACTGAACGTTAATTATCAACGACAACCTTGGTCGTCTTTCAAGCACCACGAGTGTGTACTCTGATATGTATGTTGCAGTTGCATATGTGTGTAGAAGGGTATCCTCACCTAATAGAGATGAGGATGATAATGCCAATGCGATTGCCAATGTTGCACATCAAATCCTGTCAGACTTCTTCCTCTCCAGTCTCTCGACTTGACGTTGTAGTGGAACGTTGAGACTATGCAGAAATGTGAATTGCCATTTGCTATCTTGGTTTCGCAATTCTTAGCAAGTCACGGTAGGATGAGATTCTTTCAGCACATTGCTTCATGTGCTGTGTAGAACGTGCAGTCCTTTAATTTTCGCAGTGTAGCACGACCCAGCCGAACTGAAAAGAAAGGAAACAAAAACATCTTTAATACGGAGACCTTCACGTAATGCTCGTCACCATTACTAATACTGCCTTACTGACCAACTCCTCCATCTACGCCTCGCAACAACAATGGGCAAAGTTTACAGAGTTCTTGAGGAAAAGAAAGGATATTGTTAGTACTAGTTTTTACTCATGGTTAAGTAACATCCAGGGTCACAGGAAAGGCACGCAACGAGGGATATGAAGCCTGTGAACGGGGAGTGATGGGCATTTCTTATGATTCACATTGTAACTTTTTCCCCCATAATTCATTTTATTATTCAATAATTAAGTAACAAGTCAAATCATGCACTCGAAAAGAACTTTCCTCGGATTAAAATCTAAGCACAACCGAGCGCTGGTTCGTCACTCAACACCTTCTCATATATGTACATACAAAAGCGAATCAAAAATATCGTCACCCGAGTATCATTACTTACGAGTATTTTCCTCCAACCTTCTGTTATAGTTTACCGTTCCCCCCACAATATTTCCTATCAGTCACTACCCGAGTCGAGTCAAGCTACTTACTTCAGCTCCAGTGACTACATTATTCTATCAGGCCTAAAAATATTTTTCTGCTACATTGACAGTTTCTAAACGTACGGATTAAGCAAAGGAAAAGACAGTAATTCCAAGAATGATTCTATTATGTAAATTCCTTCCCTCCTAACTTCCTCTGACAATCTGTAGTCGGCACGCATTCGTGATGACAAATACTTTTCGTAATTTAAATACAATGACGTAACGAGGAACGAGGTTCTTCTAACGTCCAGCTAATGAGGTTGGCATTCGTACCATCAGGTTTAGTACCACTTTCAACAACTAAATGCCATGCTGCTCCAAATCCTTTAAATGAGGCTTTCATTTGATAATAACCAACAAATACACGTAATATTAAACCTAATTGCTAACGGATGTCGGGCCTGCTCACAATGACGGTAGCCGGTAGCTACCTATTAGTATACTCAACATAGCATCAACTGTATTGTCATGCAAATAAACCCTACACATTACTTCTGCTGATGTACATACAGGAATGACAATAATAGATGCAAAAAATACAAACTAAATAATACTTGGAAACTGGAGCCCAGTTCTGGAATTTGCTGGAGAAACTACAGAACCTTCACCCATAATTCTCAGGTAACTGGATCTGTAGATCTGAGCTGAACCTCGGACATACTTAGAACTCCTATTGGGCAATTCCGCCCTAAATGCAATGGTAACATGCCATAACGATGTCAATTTCTGTTAAATCAAGCTACTGTATTCAGATAGTTACTATAAAAACAACTAAAGCTTGATGAAATTAATTCTCTGCATCCTGGATAGGTCGTACCTTGCTATTTTCCCGTTGTTTGTTTGTGGAGGTACCGAGGGTCAAAATTTCGATATTACCCTTTCTAGGTTTCCTCGGCTTTCCCGAGGAACCAGAATGCATTAGATGTGAACATATTAAAAGCTACTGAGTTTCATGTTATGGAAAACATAAAATGAACAACTTCACTGAAATTCGATTTCACTTTCACCAAGAGCTGACGTACACAACAGCATACATCAATAAATTGTACAATAATTATACAACCCTACATGGAAGTGTAACTACGCTTCCAGGTAGACTTCAAAGCGAAGTTCGGAAGATGTAATTAATTATCAACTTCCGAATAAAAATAAAAGCTGCGCCCTCAGAATGGCACGGTACAAGAAACCTTGTAATGTAAAATAATGTAAATGGTAAATTGCAACCCCCCATATTTGACACTTACATTAAGTCACATTACTATTCATTATTCGGACGCTCCACCTCAGTGGTACTCCGTAGCCTACACTAGAAGTGCTAATTACTACAGTTAATCCTATAAACATCCATACACTAATTCCGACTACTAATTAATACAATTGAAATCAATGAATTAAAGCAGGAACCACTTCGAACGTGCGCAGGAAAGTAATGGAGAATTTGAAATAACAAATCAAATGATCGGTTTCTAATTCTAAAAGTAGTCATTTACCGACTTCCAAAAAAGTAGCATTTTAACATGATCCCTGCATCATCAATCATCAGCAGTACCACCATATCATTCTAATAATTGCAAACATCCGTTGAAGCAGCCCATCCAAATATGTATATGGCTGGTGACTCTCAACTTTAGAATTCCCTCATGCCTCATCAAATCAGTCCCAACTTTCAGGATCAAAAATATGAAAATATCCTGAACTATACCTACACCGATGATTACCCCGAAATAAATTTTCCATACCGATTTCGATGCTGAAAGAACTGCAGATCTGCTGACTTTTGTTCCTCACTAACGATCCGGCAGGATTTGTACAACTGAACAGAGTTCCTACAAAAAAATCAATTTCAAACAAATTTAAAATTACAAAATATGAATAATAAAAATCGCAACAAATTATTGATTTAAATCTCAGTTTTCAATATGTACTTATTATCTTTTCAAGGCTCCGATAAAATCAACTTCCGACAATAAGTTCAGCAGCGTCTCCACGCTCGGAGTTCCCAACGTTGACGTTCCGACTGTTCCGAGTAGCTTGAATCAAATGAGATGATATGTCTGACATGCGACGTCGAAACCAATAATAATGCAAGAAAATCTTCCAATAGTATATGCACTAATTTTTTACGTTCAAATAAATCAAGTATTTATTTACACACTTACTTCAGGTCACTTACTACAACCATGTAACAAGAGAAAGTCCACTGACAAATAATTGCTTACTCCAGAGAGGCGCTATTGATGTTATAACGTCGGGTCGGAATTACTAGTTCGCTAAAAAAGGACCTACGTCAGCAAATTCCTATGCGTATATGAAGTGATACTGGTAATGAATTCTTGAGACATTCTCTAATAGTGCACACACCGTACTGACAAAGAGTAGACTAGCTAAATGTATATGGCATAGTAGAGTTCAAAAGTCCATGCCAGCAAAAAGACATAAATACCATAGATACTTCGTCAATCGTAGTAATTCTAGGACGTCGCAACCGATGAAGCCCACATGCCACAATGTGGGCGGGGCGGAATGAAGTAAGAACGTCGTTCTAAACGAGTTGTTGTCGCAAAAGCTGCAAACTATTGCAGGGCTGGTACAGTAACCATAGCTACTACCCCTCCGCTCCACTACAGCCACAACAAAATCCCAGCGACATGGCGTTCGAGTGCGTTTCTTTAGATACGTGGCAATGTTTGATTCTTGGAATCTCTCATCCTCACCTGCCACTTTGGAGGATGTAGTGCTATAGACTAACAATAAATAATGCATCCGTAAATTATTAATAGGATTAGGAATATATTACCATGCAGGAGTAAAGACTTAAGATTGCCCAGGAGTTAGATTTTGAAGAAGGCCTGTATCTATATTAAAAACTTTAATTTTTTTAAGGATAGGTGACTTTATTTTGGTACTCCCTTCTGAAGTACTTCGTACAATTGTGTGAGTCTACAATCTAGTGGGGAACATACATATGTGGGGATGCATATGTGTCTGGAGGAGGATGTTGGGACCGGAGGAGAACTTCTGGATCAAATGCTACTGTGACGCCTGACCAAGTTTGGTCCACTTCTCACTGGTTAGCCAGAGTCGTAGGGCTGTTTCAGGATCCTCGGCAGCAGGAGCAGTATCTTTCTCGGCACTGTCACTGAAAATACAAATTATCGGGGATTAATGAACTTGTGACAGAGGAATGACTTGGTTTTGAAGGATGAAACGCGTACACACTGGAGTGTACTAAATAAATGTAATTGTTTATTGTTAATTAAAAAAAAGACCCCGGGGATTTACTAATACCAAGTTAAAATGATGGTGAAGAATATAATTATTTTTTGATTTGATTAATAGCAATGGATACCGAAGGACCGGCGAGCAATTTTTACCTGAAATATTTCCCAGTTGTGCTGTCGAGGCTAGGATCCAGGGCCACATAGAGACTTGTGTACGAACCTTGGGTAGGAGTTTTCAGGACAAATTTAAAAATTGGCTGAACAAATATCTTGGCCATGGTGCTTTTTGAAATGTCCATGTGACGAGCTAACTCTGTGACCACAAGGCCGGGATGAACCGCGTTCACGGTGACACCTGTACCTGTTGTGTAAATTCAAAAAGTTCAACTTCTGGGATGCATTTATTGACTAACTTTTGCTCTGTAGTGGAAGAAGTGGGAGAAACTTTGTGGGA
Source organism: Allacma fusca (assembly GCA_947179485.1). Lineage (NCBI taxonomy): Eukaryota > Metazoa > Arthropoda > Collembola > Symphypleona > Sminthuridae > Allacma > Allacma fusca. The sequence goes on along the minus strand of OX359247.1, from coordinate 4,495,104 downwards.
TTTTGTAGGAAATATGCGAAAAAGTTCAAAAGTATTGCCTTGTAGTCTTTTTGCCAATTCTTTTGTAAAAAGAACATTTGCTAGTTTGCTCTGACTGTATGCATCTCCAGGGTCATAAGACTTCTCGGAATTTAAGTCCTCAAAATTGATCGTCCCTCTTGTGTGAGCCAGACTTGATAGAACAACTATTCTACTGGGGGCTGCAGCCTACAAATAAATTATTATAGAAAATATTTTTGAGGACAGTTGAAATTCAAGACGGGGTTAGGATTGCTTTTTAAAGTTAATTTCATTGAAATGAAATAGCTAGTCCGTTGCTTATTGTTAGATCCAACTATTTTAAAATAAAATTCTAATCTAATGCTTATGTACTACTTGCCTTGAGTGGTTCCAAGAGTAAATTTGTTAGCAGGAAATGGCCCATGTGATTGACTCCCAGCTGCATTTCGATGCCTTGTTTAGTCAACATTCTTGGACATCTCATGATTCCCGCATTGTTTATTAAGATGTTTAATTTCCCTTCCTCTTTCTTAAATTCCTCCGCAAATTTCCGTACGGAGTCAAAATCTGCAAGATCGCAATGACGGCAGTAGACCTTGGAATTTTTCGTGTCTAATACTATTTCTTCTCTGGCCTGTACACGTAAAATTCGGGCTTGTAATTTCAACTAGTTTTTAAGCTTTATTATAAAATGTAACGTGTAGGATGATTCTCCATAGGGTACTCTACATATTCTCAATTCACACCTTTTCACACAGGGTTAGATCTCTGCAAGCCATGTAAACCGTTGCCCCATATTTTGCCAATCCCCTCGCAGTTTCCTTGCCAATTCCAGTGTTACTTCCCGTGACTATTACTGTCTTTCCATGAGCTTTCAGTTTTGGATCAAGCTTCAAGTCAGCTCCTGATATTACGTCCCTTAAATATGCATATTAAAATTTTGATAAAAATTGGCTGATTCAAATATAAAAATTTAATGCACTAGGACTTTTAGGATACGTGTTACATATTACTTATAAAGCAGCTCGGCACTCAGTAAATTACAATTATTCTTACATCATTTTTAAATTAATCAAAACCCTTTATTATAGCTACAACAATATGCCAGGATCCTTCAAGTGAGTGGAATCCATCACACAAGAATTATCCCCACGGCATCGGGTCGTCGAAATCCAGAACGGAATATTTTAGGAACGGTTTTTATAAATCGTGATTTAAGGTTAAGGTCTCCATTTTAAATTGTAGCCCCTTATACTTACGAAGTTGGAAATTGTTACAAAAGCTCAAATTCGGTGCACATCATTTATTCGGTGCACATCATTTGCTATTAACGTATTGAATCTGGAATCAAAGGACATATGAATTTCTACAAAAGGACCGGTAGAGTAGTTAAGGCTATTTGGTGTTCTCTCCTCGATTGTTACATCAAATAAGGATTACCGGAAGGAGAAATAACTTCAATATCTAAGAATTGCAATATCGCCGCTGAAGAGGCAAAACAGTCTACGTGCGCATGTTTTTGTATCTTTTCAACTTCGCATCTTTTATTTGCATTTATTATGCATTCCTAAATTTGTACAGTAACACATTTGAAACTGTCTGGAAGGTAACATACTCTGAACAAATCAATGCTGTGGAAATTCCACAAATCTAAATAAACTATGACAGACTACAGGTTTGCGTTTGAAATTCTGGACAAATCATACATGTTTGACGTTTCACGTTTCTTTGCCTTGTTAGGGCCGAAGTGAATCTGAAAGTAATTACTGTGGATGTTGTGGTGTCTGTTCGTACTATGTCAGGACAATATATGCTGATTCAATGACACCAGGAAATTCAGATATTTTGCCCAAGTAAATCAAGTGAAAAATAAGAATCCTAGTGCTGTTGAAGAAGACCGGGTATGTAATCCGTTAAACTTTAAAAAATTAAATGAGGTCACATGCAAATATATGTACATGAATAGAAACGGAGGTAAAGCCTCCCGTGTTTAGTTCCTAAAACCGAATTTTTTGACTTGGGACGATTAAAAGATTATCATCTCAAATGAATCCCCATAAATTTTTTTACTAACACAGAGTTTCGAAATATCTTCAGGAACGTCAGACCATTCATGAAAAAGGCAAGATCAGAAACACTCCTATCTGTATTTTACTCATGAAGATTAATTTCCCCAGCCTTACTCTCTGTTCTTCCGGTCATACCCATATTTCTGAACGTAGAGATAGGTGCGACAGCTCCCCGTAAAGTTCATACAATTTGTACCAATAACCGAAAAAAACACGGATCTTGAATAAGCAATTTAAAAATTTCAAAGGTCGAACTTTTCCATTAAAATAATCCTGACTCCACTTCCGTGACCGCTGTACCCAGAATTGTTGAGCTAGTGGGATAAAACAAAGTTTGAAAAATCTGGGAAAAGATTTGCTACATCATGGGGGAATGGAATATTTTTTACTCAGGGGTACAGTAGTTTCTTGGCGCCCTGTACATAAACGTTTTGGGACGCTGCAGTTATATTATACTAGCTCTTGCTGTCACATCATATTGTGGTGCTTTGCTCCGCAGCGTCTTTAGCTGCACCTAGTGCTGCTCACACATGATTTTTATTAAATGGAATTATCTAAACGCTAAAGGTCAAACATTAAAAACATCAAAAGGAAACATCCCTCAAAGTCTTCCCTGTATTTTTTAAACCGCACATTCAACATTACTTTTACTTTCAAAAGAATTTCAATAATACGAATGTATTTCCATTTCCAGGGGCAATGTTGCTAAACCAATAAACTCCGGAACAAGTCATATCTGAGATAATTTCATAACCCAGTTCCAGGCCAAACACAAGTTCCTTCCTGGTCAGCCAAAAACAACAAGTCAAATCAGTCAAATATAGCCATTATATAAAATAAATCAAACGTTTTCCCTGTAAACAAAGAAATCTATATCATTGCCAATTACCATAATGTCGGAAGAATTACCCACTGCCCAGCAGAAAAATAAAACAGACAAACATATCCCTCCAACCATCCTACATAAGTACAACGTATCCTTCGAGTCCAACTCAACAACTCAAAGAATACAGAACCTCCATATTCGAGACCAGTATAATTGCCACCTAATGAAATCTACGACGCCAAAAATTATACAAAATCTTGTGAAATCGGTTTCAAAGAGTAAGACCAATACTCCTCTTAAGATGGCTGACAATATTTGAAATTATTATTTCAGACCATGATCAATGGTCCGAACTGAGAGCAGACTAAACCGTTTTGTATATTAACACACCCCGAAGACCATAGTATATGTTCGTCAATTACGCAACTCCTTAAATCTCGTTTAATTTTTGGTTGTTAAAGGTAATTACACCATTATGCTATTTAATTTTGTTTGCCAGGAAATAAACTATACTCATCTTTCATTAATATTCTGTTATTTATCCACCAGCCGCATTCCAGGCCCAGAACCAAGAATATCCTACACCCGCATTTTAATGTTTTAATAAATAAGCGTCTCCCGAATTTAGGAAATGCGTCTTTTAGAAATGAATGTCCTCATACCGGAACAACTGACGCTTTTTAATTTTTTTGACGAATACAATGAAAATACTCAAATTACTGTAGGGGCCAAAATTAGTTGTGTTACTAATAAATTGTACAGGTACTCTCGTAAATCCAATAATTGTAACTAATACACTAATTGCTTAATTATTTTTGTAAGATTTGAAAATAATTATTAAACGCGTGGTCTAAATTTTAGCCAGGACCATTTGAACGGGAGACTCTAATTCCTACGATTAATTAATTCTAATTTTTACAATCGATCCAAAGCAAAACTTGTAATTATTACAGGGTAGACACTTGTTCTTGCTCATTATTGCAGCTCACGTTTTTATACGAAGACGTTCTACTTACATTTTAATTCCGTCCTGTAATAATTATGTAAGTCTATTTCACTGCACGCGCCCGTTTATAATTAATACGTTCTAAGGTAATCCCAGAACTCGTACATACGCTCCATTGCGTGAGATTCAAAATTCGTGAGTCGTAATTTGATTGGAGGCTGGTGGTCCAGACGAGAGAGTATATTGGACGTGTGCTGTGTGCTTGCTCATTATTAGGAAAAAAATTGTAAGAGGAGTAAGGAAGAAGACCTTCAAAAATGACACTTTTAAATTAAATTCCACTAAAAAGATTGTGTGAAATTCTTACTTCAAAATAACAATTCCTCCCACGACAGTTGAGACTGCTGAGGCGATTAGGAACGGTTTGGGGAGACGCCAACCCATTGATCCCTCCTTTTAAATAAATCCGACTACACTTCTCACACCTCAAAAAATTCACAATTGAAAAGGTAAAGAATTAAATTGTTGTGGGGGTGGTCACTGATGATGGTGCGTCCACGGATTTCTCACTCCAAGTGAATTATTACTCTTTTAAAATCCGGATGGGATATCAAAGTGTGTGTGTGTTAAGCTGTCAGAGATACTATAGTTATTGCAAAAGTCTAGGATTACTTTCAGTGCGAAAGGATATGGCGAATACTCGTTTATCCCGGTCGTAGGAAACGATACTGGGCCACATGATTGCAAGAAGATTCCCAATATAGTTGTTTCACCTGGTGCATGCTTTGATTTCCCAATTATTATTCATTAGTGGTATTAAGTTGGAAATAATTATCTTGGAAGGGAAGGATCTCCGGGCTTGTCTCCGTATTACTTTCAATAAGTAATTAGTATAAATAATTTATTTTGGTGAGTCTTTTTTAAAATTTATTAACCCCGGATGAAATCAAGTCAGGAGGTTGGAGCGTGACGAGTTGCAAGCTAGCGTGTCATCCTGTCATAGTGTCAGTGAGGTAGGACCTTGGTGTACATTACTGATGCTGATGAAATGTTTGAATGTATTGGAATTATTGTAATTCAGAATGGGCTAGTATCACGGATGGGCTTGTGGGATATTTTAGTGTCGAAGAGGATCTTTTTCTTAAAAGATGATTTTGACAGCGGTGTATGTCTAATGGGTCGGAAGAAGGGAATTAATTAGATAGGATTTATGTCCAGATGACTTTTATTAATAAAGTACAGCTCGGATGACGTAAGTACTAAGGAAGCATGTTTGATTGTGAGTCAATAAGAGTTGTTTGGTTTTTTTAATGAATTTCAGGTGAAGAGGTGACGTGATCCACGATATGTCTGGAGTTACAAGTTGCAAGCAGTGTGGTTGCAGTGAGATTGACACAGATCCTGCTAGAGGAGATGCTGTTTGCACGAACTGTGGCTACGTTCTTGAAGAGTCTATAATAGTTTCAGAGGTGACCTTTGAAGAGGATGGACATGGTGGTGCTTCAGCAGTTGGTCAGTTTGTGTCGGCGGAAAGTAGGGGTGGTGGAGGGATTGCTGTAGGTCCCAATGGATTTCATCAAGGGGGTGTCAAAGAATCTCGTGAGCTCACTCTTAGAGCAGCGAAGAAAAAGATTCAGGAAGTGGCTCAAGTTTTAAGGTGTGTTTTTTTTTGAAGATGCATTGATAACAGTTATTGTTGCCCGAAACTTTTACTTCATATTTTTATGCTTTGTTGTGTAGATTGAATCAACACTGTGTTGACGTTGCTTTCAACTTCTTCAAAATGGCCTTACATAAGCAGCTAACCAAAGGCCGTAAAAACGCTTTAACTATTGCTGCTTGTGTATACATGACATGCAGGATTGAGGGGACGCCACGTAAATAACTCTTGAATGTTTTCTGATTGTATTCTGATGATTGTGGTAGCTAATATGGTTTGTTATTTTATCACAGATTTGCTAATTGACTTCAGTGATGTTGTTCAAATGGATGTTTACGCATTGGGTCGAGCGTACATCCAGATATCTCGATCTCTGTTCATTAATATTCCTGCTGTTGATCCTTGTATGTATATACTTCGTTTTGCACATAAATTTGACTTGGGGGATAAAACTCACGAGGTTGCTATGACAGCTCTTCGACTAGTTCAGCGTATGAAAAGAGATTGGATTCATTTGGGTAGGCGACCATCAGGCTTGTGTGGTGCTGGTAAATCTATAAATTCTTAGCTTATTTCAATGACACTGCTTGTGATGTGATATGTATGATTTAGTATGATATCTATTTGATTTTACAGCGTTATTAATTGCCGCTCGCCTTCACAACTTCTCTAGAACTGTTCAAGATATCATAAAAATTGTTAAAGTACATGAAACCACGTTACGGAAACGGTAAATTACTGCTCAGCTTATTTTTCGGTGATATTCTCAGAAAACAGATATTTAATACGAAGTATATGTCTAATTTATCTTAAAATGCTAATCGCAGCCTGGTTGAGTTCGGAGAGACTCCTTCAAGCTCTCTCACGCTTGACGAATTCATGTCTGTAGATCTTGAAGAAGAACACGATCCTCCTTCATTTAAAGCTGCCAGAATCAAAGACAGGGAACAATTACAAAAGGCATGTACATAGCATTGCCATTTGAAGATATATAGCTGAAAAAATCATGTCACAACTAATCATTACTCGTACATTTTTATGCTTAGCTTTTGGATGATGAAGTTAGTGGCGAATTCATTGATTTACAAAAGCGAATTGACGAAGAGTTAGACAAACGCCAGGCGAAAGCATTGGAACGCGAAAGTAAATTCACTGTAATTTTACATTTATCGGCTTATCATTCGCGGCATTAAAGGTGGCTTTTATTTGATGTACTAATTTTTAATTGCAGGAATGTTTGCTGCAAAAGAATCTGAAAGTGCCTCCAGGGAAGCAGAAGACACAACTAGATTTATTATGGAATCAACAATCAGTACTATAAATGATTTAATTGATGATCCTGTGAATGCTAAAGATGGTCTAAAAGTCAATGAGTGCAATAGCGAGCCATTGAAGGAGGAAAAAGAAAAGATAGCTGAAACACCCAAGGAAGAAAAGGTTGACTGCAAAGAACTGCTCGGTCCCTTGAAACCAGACAGTGATACCGCTCTAAGCATATGTGATGTCGATCGAATCCTAATGCCTCCACCTACTCTGACCACTCGAGTAAACGATGCGAAAAACGAAGATGGTACTAGATACTGGCCAATTAATTAGCATATCTGTTGTAGTACAGTAGGGCGATTTAAACGCGGTTATGTATAATCTATTCTAATCAAATCTTTAGATTCTACTGACGAGGACGAGCCACCCGCAAGTACTGAGCCTGTAGAGGAAGACGATTTAACTGAAGGCATAGACGACGACGAAATAAATGCTTATATAATGAATCCTTATGAAGTTAAATCTAAAACTATTCTATGGGAGCAGATCAATGCTGATTATATACAGCAACAAGAGTGTGAGTACTGTCAACATTGAAATTGTTTTCGGAGATCAAATTGATAATGATCACAACGTAAATCGATTCTTTATTTGTATTCATGCAGTAAAGAAGTCTCAAAATAAATTAAGCCGGAAAGAAGTTAAAGCTGAGAGACAAAAACAAAAAAAGAAAAATAATCAGAAAAAAGCTCTTGACGTATCATCTACATACCAAGCCAAAACAGCAAGTAAGTTATAAGTTTGAACAACGGTAATCATAAATTCCTTAGGTTTTAGAGTATTAATAAAAATATTAACGCAGAAAAACAATTCTTTCAGGTGAAGCTATTAAAATAATGCTAATGGAAAGAAAAATGTCCAACAAGATAAACTATGATGTACTAAAAACTCTATCGTCAATATCAAATGATCTGTTTGGTCATGCTGGAGGCTCCTCTGCTTCATCGTCTACCAATGTTCTCACCCCTAAGACTGAAGATGAAGACTCCAAGCCAATAGTTACTGTTATTGAATCTGGGCCAGTAGTTCCTAAAAGAAATATGAAAAGAAATCAAACTTTGGAAGGGGATGAACCCACTCATTCCTCCACGAAGAAATCTCGATCTAAACGATCGAAAAATGAAGCTGTAGAGGTGTCTGTCAAACCTGAGCCTGACGAAGTTTCAAAAGACCGACAAGTTAAGATTGAGGAAAGTGGCTCTTCATCTGAAAAATCATCTGATGGAATTAAAAAGGCGGAAGAATTTGTAATTGAATCCGGCCCGATTCGTTATGCAGATAACGATCGTGAGTTTAATTTTGGTTCCTCTTTGAACATTCATATTTGCTCTACGAATTTATTGTATCTAGTCGCTTCGTGCCGTCTTGCTTGCTAAGTAAACCAATGTATGATACTAAGTCACTATTAAACAATCGGGCTTTAATAATTCCTAGGTGAAAGCGATGAAGAAGACGAGCAGTTTTCCGCAAGCCAATTGCTCACGAAATTTCGCGGAGAAGAAGATGATTACGATGACTACTACGACTAAACGTTGTCATAAACGTACCGGGAAGCGAACATTAAAGTTTTTATCATTCTTCGGTCTCATATTGACCGCCAGGCCTGTAGATCTTAAGCAGCTTCATTCTCAAAAATTTCTTATGCTTGTGTTTTGTATCTGTTCTCTCGTTTTTATGGCATGGATGAATATGCACAGTTTCAGTATTTCCAGTGATATTTTCTAGTACTAGTATTTTCCGCTATATTATGTCTGTATATATATATATTCCTGTAACCTCCCGGCGGTCAGTTTTGATTTGATTATCAATTAAGTATAAGGAATTAGTTACGCTACTTTCATCAGGAGACACGCGGTTTAAATGTCTTCAATTTCTGAAAGGGCAATCGATGTTACTATTTTAATTAAAACGCGGTTTATTTTGTAATCGAACGCACTGTTTTTTTTATTAGAGATAGGTATTTTTTACTGCCTCGAATCAATAATGGCTTATAAGATGCCCTCGTATCTTAAAGTGTCGAACATATTTTGCTTAGATATAACTAGAAAATTTTGAACAGCAATACCTACAACTACATTTTTACATGTATGCTTTACTGAACTTACTAGAGAAATTGAAATATAAGTCAAGTATTTGCTAAATGCAAATGATCATCACATCCACTTTAGCTTTTTGAGAGTTGAAAGTTCAAAAAAATGCTTTTGAAAGTATACAGGTTTATCAGATGCCAATTAAATGAAATAGTAAAAGTTACAAATTCTTGATATTTTTCAATGAGTAAATCCATTGTCTTTATTAAATTCATAAAGATCTCATGCAGTGACTATAAGGGTTTGCTTTTGAACGATAAGTAGCTACCACAATGTTGCAATGGTTTTAACAACCTGTATAGTAAAACTTTAATTGCGTGCAATGATTCAGTTCCACACAAAACCTGTTACATAATCATGATTTGTGATTTTTTTTCAGTCAGCCGTGTACATTCCTATAGCCATGTCACAACAGTATTGGCAAAGAATTTCGGAAAATACTGATTGTACATTCATAGATTCGTACTCGTAATGGGATACCTGGTATTTCTGTTTACTGCTTGCATGCACATTGCAGTCAAATTAGACCGTTTAATGTTTAAGTAGCGTAAACGTGATAATTTTTTCACGATTTAATTCCCTGTATTTACTTACATATACACATTTAATGTGACACATTAATAGATATCGATTTTTCACGAACAATCTAACATTACTTTTGTGGAAACGTAAATTAGTATTTAGTACCTACAATGAACTAATCAGCATAAAGTATCACATAAACATTTGCTCAACTTCATTATAAATAGATATAGATACTACAAAGTATAATGCAACATCTGTTAATCTCGTAAAAACCACTCAATAATGTACATACGCTACAATGCAATCATAGCGAAAATTCAGCTGGCACTTTGAGAGCTCATCGTGAGCCCAATATGGAACTTGCACTTTTCCCTGTTCGAAACAACCCACTGAACTCCGAACTTGTGTAATATAATACAGATGTGCATGTAGAGAAATAGTAATTTTCTTTCGCCAAAAGGAACTTCAAGTTATTACTCGGCTCGACCGTGAAACAGTGTAATAAAAAAAATTGAAAGTAAACTTGCGCGACAAGCAATAGTCAGCAAAATTGCCTTTGTGATTATTTCCCAGGGGTATAAAAAATATAGAGTAATCACAAGTAACACATGATTTTGGAAGATACATTACAAGCGATTCAACGAGTTAATTCTGAACAGCCGGCGGCGTAGGTCCATAGAAGATAAGTTCGGGAATTTGTCCCCCTTGTACTCCAGTACCGTTCGTACTTTCAGCAGAGCACTGGAACTGGAAGCAAACTTGGCCCACGGCTACGTCAGTCATGCCTTCTTGACCAAAAAAACTTAACTCTAATCCATCAAGAACAACGGAGGCCGTGTAGTATGTATCGGGATCAATCTACAAAGTTCACAAAAAAAAACATTAAAATTAAACAACCCAGATGAACAAGTAGCATTAATTGACTAACAGACGCAACATTTCATGGGTTGAAACGATATGGTCTGGTACTTAGCTGTAGATAAAATGCATAACACTGACAAAAGTTTCATCTTACTTGTACAGGTTGTCGGAAATAAACATGGAAAGTGTTACTGGATCCGTCAGAGAAAAATTCAGTATTGTTCTCAGCCAAAATTCTTCCAGATTTTTTAAGCTCCATATGAACAGCATAGGTTGCTGCTCCCCCAGAGGAGCCATACAAACCAAACCCAACTATAAAAATCCTGCGATCCACACAAAACTGAATGCTGTCGCATCTTCCCCGGTAACGCCATTGGTTACTTCGGTAGGCCGAGGATTGGAAACGGTGACAAACCTAGTATTTTCACAATGTCAATTACTCATTCAACATTCACTTCTGCCTCAAACCTCTTCAACTAAAAAGACTCATCTAATTGACCCAGTTTTCCGTATGCCTGAAACCTTCTTTAATACATATTACGCGTATCCTTAATTGCCTAATTGTAAGTATTTGCATGTGAACGTCGAACTTACAACTTACTACATAAATGAATTAAAACCATCTCAATCTCCACGTGAGCACCGCATGCTACGCAAAAAAAAGTAATTGGTGCAATTGCCTCCAAAAGTACTTATAACTCTACTGAGATTACATACAGGCACTTGCCAGTTTGTGCCATAAGGCGTGAGAGGCTTAAGTGAAATTGAGTAAATTGCAAACAATTATGCAATAAGAAAGTTTGACGAGCGTGCACAACGTTATTACTGAACTCCTCTCACAGCCGAGATCCCCACCAGAAATCCAAGGATGTGCTAGCATGTAATGCTCATGTTTCATTGAAATATGACTGCAAAAAGTTCTTTCCTTAGATTAAGTCATAAATTAAAAGACAGAACAAATGATACCTGAGATTTCAAGCCTGCCCTTGGTTTGACAGGATACCCCACCTTGGGCTTGGTAGTTGCAGTAAAATAAAGAAAAATGTCATGAGATTCTTGCAAAGAAAAAATTCCCGTCTGTGCAGGACCGTCCGCAAATTCATGCAGCTCCATAGTTGGGACACGAATGAGGTTCAATGCTGCACCTGTGTTAAAACCAACAGCGATTTTAATTTTTTACTAACATTTTTATTGACTTCGACTGTCAAAAAACCCCAAGGAATACATTCCTCTGGTAAACTCACAACACGGTTTTTATAATCAACCACAATCAACCACTTTAACGTGTACAATTCGCAATAAGAATACAAAAAGTATGTACTCATTTAAAAAATTATAGGACATTCATGCATATCTGTATACTTATTAGCTAAGAAATAATAAATTGTAAGACTCACCCAAAGCAGCACGAAGATTTTCAGGCGAAGGTTCAATTTCCCTTCTTTCACACTCTGCGTTCGCCCATGCCAAAGCAGCATTGAAGATATGTACTTCCTTGCAATTGAGCGTCTCTCTAGACAAGATCGACTCGAATGTTGCATGGTCAATATCCATAAACCCCTCAGAATTCAATGCCATTTCCGCCTAAAATGAAATCATTCACTATCAAAAATTACCAAGACTCTACCAAGACTCTTCTGTGCATGCAATATAAATTCCTCATGGGTTGGTTAACCAAATTCAATCCCAAATGTAAGGTCATAAGGTCACTACTGCCTTATAACCACAATTTTTTACTACAAAAAAACGTTTTGGCTACACAGCTCCAGCTTAATGATATGTTCCCCAGCCCCATCAGGGTGGACAACTTTTACTTGCTCTTGAAACATTTGTTAGCACACTTGGGAACATATGTACATTCGTGTAAATAAAGTAATTATTTGTGTATGCATACATGCTTAATTTTCAAAATCATTGCCCTATTTAATCATTTAATTTCACAGAGTTAGACTTGAGGTGATTTTGAAGGTTTTTTTTTGTAAAAATACTGTTTTAACTATTTTATTTCAGAGCTTGCGAATCCCGAATTTTCCAATTCCCTTAGACTTGGGAGACCTACTTGCTACTGGAAGCAAAGGACCTGAAGAGATGATGATTACCTGAGCATCGATGACCTCCCAGCACCTTTCCATGAGCTCAGGCTCGTCAAAAATCCGCGACTGACTTAAAAGAACACAAGCGTTGCGTGCCGTCAAACTGGCCTCCATGAAATGAACACAGGCCTGTGCCAGATAAGGAACTATGTACTTCTTAGCCGCATTGAGAGTAGCCAGGACTGAGTCTTCATCCAGGCTGATTTCATCAGCATACAGGTACCTAGATTCATACGAAAAATATTTATGTACAGAGACTGTACAGAGGAATCTCCTGTGACATGGCAACCACATGAGCAGTGAGGAGCCCAGGAGTTTCATGTAATTATGTATATAGCCATCAAGTCTCCCTTGATAATTAAAAGATTCCATCATATTTTATCTGAGGAAAGAATCTGTAATGCATACTTAAGCATCTTGAGAAATGCCTCGGGTTCCACATCTGGAACCTGAATTTCTAATCCTGTTTCTGCCAAGGGCCCGTAGAACATGGCATAGAAGACGGTGCTCCCCGTTGCCAGGACGTACTTATGCGCTGGAAACCTCTTGGATTCACCCCCATTGATACTAACAATAAAGTACACATCGGCCATTAGCTCATTGTTACACATGGCTGCGTTCCTCTCTCGAACGCAAATCTTGGAAGACTGCCAGTACTGATCTTGGGTGCAGTCCGCAGTTTCCGTCGGTCCGGAAGCATCCCCAATGGCATACCGAACTGAGCTGGACTGAACTACATAGTTTGTAGAGAGTTGTGACTGAGATTTGCTCTCCTCCCGACAGTCATTCTGCTGAGTGGTTGACTGAGTATCATTACTGGCGGAGACGTCATGAACGGGAGAGGGTGATGGGGATGAGTATTGATTCGAGACGATGGATGGTGGTCGAGGAGAGGATGTCGGGGATGTTGGCAGACTGCAGGGTTGAGTAATATGAACATCTTTGTTGATGGCTGGGGGTTGTCTCACAGCCGGACTTGGATTCACTGCAATATTCAAGAGCTCCAGTTGACATTTCCTTGCTCTCTCCCTGCCTTACAATTAGTGTAAATATTGACCTTATGTTATTGTATCATTCTTGGAGGACCCTGCATTCAAATTAGCAGCCTTATACATATGTACATATGCAATACTAAGTAAACCTTCCTCTGGAAAAAATCCACGTCGTTGTATATGTAGTTATAGACCCAGGTAGTTTCTTATTCTAAAACCATCCATTCAACTTCCATGCATATGTACACAGCACATACTACGCTGTATGTACTATTAATTGTTACTACATAGTGTGATTTGCAACTTCAGTTACCCAAGAGTTGGAGATGTAATGTGACTAAATATTAATTCAATAAAGGTTGGGATGTTGGGTTACTTCTGCTTTCAGAGTTTTGGGCTTACGCATGGTAAACATTAAACATACATAAATCTTGCGAGTCTCACTTAAAGTAAAAGCATGTTGTGTCTAACAGTAAGCAAAGGAGCATAATATCCCTCCCATTACCCCATCCTCTTAAGTTTTTCATTAGAATCTTGAAATTTCTGTATCAAGTTTGTAAGATATACAATTCCAATATAATTAGATGCATTAGCTGGCAAAGCTGGATGTTGAAAAAGTAGCAACGTTAAATTGGAATTAGAAAGTGAAATTTTAATAACTCTAGAACTAATGAAGTTTCAATATATTATGGAGTAAGAAAAACATACACACTTAAAATATAAATACACAATAATGGATTGATCCAAAATGTAGAAAAACAATAGCTTAAGCAACATTGTCTTAAGGTCTAGGTAGTCATGTGCGTGAACTTAAAGAAAATTTGTAATCATCCCCAACTCAAATGTTTTGATTCCAACGGAAGGAAGTAATAAATATAAGAGAAAAATAAATACCATTCTTTGCGTCCATGCCCAGGAATTGAAGTAATAATTACATTATAGAATCATTCTTTTATGAAAATCATCTCTTCCAAAAAAAAAAATTGGCTCACGCTCAAAATGTGTACCGGAAGACGGACACATTTTTAAACCTTGAGAATTGTTTGTTATGCATTTCAAGCTCTTTCAAGTGGAAAAATTTGTACTTAAGACTCCTCGCAATTTTATGCCTCAAGTTCTTTCCGTGAAAAATGTGTTCCCTTTATATGAGGATTTTACAGATTTTAAAGCTAAAAGAACACGTACGTAGAGATAGACGATACGGCCATGCTATTTAGTATTTACATATAATTACATATATACATTACATAGTTACAAATATGGAGGATATTTTATGAAGAAGCCAATGACGAGAGAACCTACCGGTTTCGTACGTTTCATCCAAATGCAATGACAGAAAAGATGTTTCCAGCATTTTGTTACCCAAGTTACACACAAGAGTGCCGAGGAATTTGAGAACAGCTTTGTAAATTGATTTCAAGAGACTTGACAAGTCCCAGGTGAACTCAGACGTAACCACATTAATATAGTCTGAAGGGAGGATTAAGTACAAGATGACTCGTAGAAGGACTTTCGGTACTAACAGTAGATTCTATGGTAACACACAATTAAAACCGATTTCACTTTTTTTTCCAATCAAATGATCCCTTCACAATAGTGGTGGTGATGACTCAAAATTAATTTGAAGCACAGCGTTTTGTAATAGCGTAGCTTATAAGAACGAAACCAAGACAAGTAGCTTACACTGACATTGTTTTCCCCGAAAAGTTGAATAGAGTAATTATTATTGTAAGGTATATGTATTAATAATAATGGCACAGTAACAATAAGAAGAATTGGCAAACCCCCAATGAAACAGCTCAATAACACATTAGCTTCCAACAATAAATAGGGATAATTATTTCAAAAGAAAATACACATTTGACTCCTACAGGTGTACATTTAACAATGAACAAGAATATTACTGATCAAACCGGATACAAAAAACCAGACGTTAAATTCAGCGAACAGTTTAACACAGTACCCGAGGAGGACAAGTAAAAGTTATTTACAAATTGCCAACAGTGCAAAGTCAACATCAAGTATTGCAGACGAGCATTCAAGTAAAGATTTAAACAAGGATCATTTCTATTGATAGTCTACCGAGTAAACAGATAAACATGCAATAGCAACTTCTACGGGTTGGAGTACTTATGAATGCACACCTTTCATATTTAAATCAGCATTTTTGCACAATTTCCACCGAAAAACTATCAAAAAATTACCCTGATATGCGAAAAAACGAGAAGCTGGACAACAGGTCTGAGAAACTTAAGCTTGACATCATGGTCATACACAAATTTGTCTAAACATCCCAAATTCCTAAACCATCCATTCTTATAAGTATTCTTATTACCACAAATCACAAGATATACATAATTACCCCCATAGAAAATAACGCAAAAAGAAGAGACAAAAATCAGACGGATAGCAAACCCCCAACGTCAACACCACCGCATGTAAAATAGATGATAGAAAGCAAAATTAAAAATCATACGATTATATTGAATCCCAAGTTAACCAATGTCATTCGAGCCATGGTAGTGGAAAATGTATTTGAGTCTGACACAATATTCTGAATGTCCAGCACTCCATCTAAATACCGTACACTGTAAAGTGTAGGAAATCCGTCCCAAAAAATTTCTTATTCAATTTTTGTACAAATCAAAAAATAGCCCTCCAGTATAAATACAGAGCACCGGGCTCCCAGTGTAGTAACTAAGTTTGTACAATAATAATTACTAATGGTGCAGATTATACACTCCAGCAAGATTAGTTATTGCTAAAAGTTGAGGTTCCAAAGTACAACTCACAAGGTAAATTTTGGTGAGCCGTCTGTAAAATCCGGACAGTAGAATGATGAAGATTAGAAGCAGGAATCTTATTAAATACCACTTTTTATGACTCCGCCAGACTCCACCCCTACCTTTTCCTGTCAACAGTACTAATGGAAAAGTTTATGGAAGCTTCGAGCGTATGCCACATTTTGCGTCTCACACACGATCTCTGTTATTATTATTATTATTATTTTTATTAATATTATTATTATTATTTGTACAACTGCTAGTACAGCGGATGCAACCACTCTTGAAACATTTTCTTTACCCGAACTACACCAAGACTGATTGTTGCTGGATTTTTCAATTCGACTGCTCACCACACTTTACTCTTTCCAACTGACATTGACAGCCACAGCAACTATATGCTCGAATGAAAATAGTACGAAAATAATCCTGATTGTACTTAAAGCTATATCTTTATGCACTGCCTGAACGAAAAGGTAATCATGTTGTAGTTGCCTTGTGTGTGTATATATGGGAGTACTTATTACTCTGTGGAGGATAAGAGGCCAAGATACAGCCCAAGAGATGCATAGTGTAAAGCATTCTTTTTCAGCATCTATGTATGTACATCAAATGAATCGCAGATGCAGGAGTCAAATGAAACGTGCTGACCTTGGAGGGTGTTGTTGATACTTCACTTGGAGTTCTTCTTCCATAAGTTTACAATGACATAACATCGTTCCTATGTTCCAAGAACTATCATTCAACTATGCTATATCCACAATATTTGATCCCTTTCAATGTTCAAAGTATATATTTTTACTCTTACTAATTCATTTCTACTAACCCTTTCCTAAAGTATCAAAACAACATTTGAGCAGGTGAAGGATCCTATATCCAGTCTATATATGTAGATACTGCATTTTAACTCTGCATTATTAACATGACTTGTACTTGTGCTCACCTATGCAAGTGCTTTTCACATATGCAGTAATATTTTTTTTGCTGACAACCAGTTTTCAGTAAAAATCTGACACTCTACTATTGAAATATGTGTAAAAGATACCGAGTGTTATTGTACACTGTATGACAGAATTTTAAAGACAACTCATTGCACTCGGTCCTCGTAGTCGTAGTGACTACATACATATGTACATATGTACACACATGCAGAGGAAGCTAAAGAAGTATCCTTTTAAAGCAAGCTTATATTTTCACATAATTACCTTTGGCTATACCCAAACTCGTACTATAGACTCGACTCTAAAATAACAATTTGCACTTTTGTAAGTGAGTAAATCCGCATAATTTATCATTCTAAACGGCTCCTTGTTGACAACTTAAATGTTGACACTTCAATCTGCCTATGCACCTTTATTTTATACATTATTATCCAATTTTTTAGCAGTATAAATGTCCAAGCCTATCCAATCCCTCATTACAAACCATATCAATTCAAGTCACTCTCGATGAAGATTCCCAGATGTCAAACTCTGAGTTAAAAGGAGCACACAACCTTAAAGAAAGTCAACTGTCACCCTCACATCTCGGGCAGGTGTGCTAAATAAATAGAGATGACAGAATAATTAAAGAGATACTCATACACACTTTATACGCTCAATTTAGAATCATTTGATAAACTATGTACTCCAAGAGCAAACACTCCAATAATTAAAGATCCATTGCAAAATCGCTGTCTGATCCCCATAACACACAACGACACTCTCAACCAATCATCCCAGCACATTAAATAAAAGCTCAAAGTTAGTAGAAATAAAACGAGTGAGACTATTCCCGTTAAAGATAGCTCTTAATTCAAAAGGCTTAAAGTTAGTGTATGCTCACCCCCTCAACTTTATTTATCTCCTTGGAAAAGTCACAGAAATTGCTGGTCATTGCCATTTGGCATTCCTCTTATCAGTGTAAGTGTAGAGTTGGACATAAGAGTCATATTTTTATTTAAAATAGAAAGCACCACACGATAAAGGCAATCACCTTGGCCCGTCAACTTTAGTAAGTATTAAAAACTATATGGAACAATGCAGAGAAAATTGAGCATTTAATAGTTTATAATATACTGATATATTTATATACTACTAGGGATACTATTTACTCACCCAACATGAAATTCCCTCCATGATGACTATTTGACCCATTGTGAGTATGAAGGGACCCCGGAGGATTAGGATGATTCCATTGACTCTGTGTATGATCTTGGGAAGCAACGACGTCCATAACAGATCTCTTCCCTGAACCAAACATAATTTTTCAGCGAGTAGTTCCAAAAACCTTGGAAAGATTGGGAGAAATCTGGTGTTTTGTACAAAACACACTGGTCAAGTCATGTCAGGAGGCTACAGACGAAATGTAAGTTCACTCAAGTACGAAAGTCCTATTTGTAAACAAGGTACTTTGAAAACAGGGAATTATGTCAGGTTGATTAGTAATTATTACAATACTTTTAAAAATAATTATTGTTATTCAAGCTCTCTGAAGCAATAGTATTAGATGAAGAACAATCCCTGACCGATTTCCGTCTATATATTACTCAATCTCCAACTTTTGTGACACTATAGAGATAAGAAATTGTGCAGATGCTGCGCCACTAACAAGGAACGTGATGGGGTCCTCCGTAGAGTTGAACTTGGTAATGTGGGGAGTCTGAAGGGCTTTTGGAACCTATTGCAAAATTTTGTGAAATCCGCAACTTTTTTCCTACATGGAGAAAAAGCAATTGCCAGCAGCTGAGCTGACTGCAAAAAGTGACAGGAGAAAGATTCCCATAGAGGAGCTTTGCGCAAGGATTTACTTCTATATTACACCCCAGGTCCTGTCATCATCTAACCTAACTTATTCAGAGGCTTCCAATCCTCCACAAACAGTTTGATCTCTTATGGGGAACAAACCAGACAGGTCATTTGATACTCTCTGAGCCAGTTCTCAATTCAAGTCAAGTTATGTACATGAACTCCCTCAGCTGCCTCTCCGGCAATTCATTTTGTTACACGACTCAAAACTCATACAGGAAACTAGTTTATCAAAGGTTGATACACAACATGTACAATTCCAGGCTTTTTTCCCTTTATTTTTCCGTGGAAGGTAAAAAGATTCCAAAGTGTACTTAAACACTGCAGATGGGATCTCCTCCGTACATTTGTCTATGCCCACACGGGAAAAAATACATTTGCAGTAGCGTAGCCTTGCATTGCACGAGTTTAGAAACTAACAAGTAATTTCTTAGCGCTTGTTGTGAGTTCCAATTTTTTTTATGACTTTTGAGGAAATCAAAGGCCTAGATTCTACACCAGCTTGTGTAGGTACAAGTACGGAAGCAATTTACAATTACGAAATCCTGACTTAAATTGCAACACAGCCAGAGAGTTGTGTACAGGTATCAAGAAAGAGGGACCATAAATATTATGAAAAAAATAGAATCTGTAGCCTTGAAAAAGTCGGGCCTAGTTAAGCCTCCTTTTAAGCTCCTGTCAGTTGTCATTGTGGTCAATGTCAATGCATTCACTTCCCCTGAAATACTGCTTTCCTTTGGGGCACTCTGAAAGCTGTTATTGCAGACTCGTAAGTCGGAAGTATATGTAGGGAAGTATAATAACATATATGTACGTCACATGTATCTATCCCTGCAGAGGCACATTAGGAAAAAACATGGGGGGTATGTTGGATTCCATTACTTTGGGGCTTTCCAGGGATCCGAAAGTGGAAAGGAAAAAAAGGAATTGCACTCATACATATATATATATGTATATATACGTACTTTGTACATCTATGCAATTTAGAAGTGTTTTCTGCAAGTTTGTCCATTTTTGTACGCCTACCCGCAGCAGTGAGCTTGTATGTATCTATGTATGTGTAAATTTATACTTCCGTAATCTGCTACCATCGTGAGCCATGAACCATGGCGCTATTAAAGACACAAAAGATTTGTATTCAGAGAATAAGCATATTATGCCATAGATATTTTAACAAGACTGCTCAGTATGTCAACCAGTGTTGATTGCATATGTACCTTGAAAGAAGCATTCAAGCTCCATAATAGCTGATTCAATCAATCAGCTATATCGTCCGTCATTCTGTTTAGGAAAAATGGTCTCTGGTACAAATTCCAATTTGTGAGGAGTCTATTTTCCTGTACTACTCGTAGTCCCAGACGACTACTATCGACTACACTTACCCAAAAACTGATAACATTATAAAGGAAGCACATGGTACAAAGCAAATGTATCCGTGATACTCATCCTTGCTCGCATGGGGGAATCAAACCACGAGGGGATCATTCGCTGAGCACATGTGTGACTGGAAGGCTGGAACCCGATGACACCATTGATAAGGCTGAGCATTTATAGCAACAAAAGGGTGGAAGTTGCGGAATTGGAATTGCAGGAGTGACTTTTAGAATAGAATCACTATAAAGTATACATGTAGAGATTGATGACAGTAAAAGTTACTTTGATCCCCATTCGATGAAATAATATGGGCATAATTTGGCTCTGCTACGAGATGTATGTACATATGTACACTTGCGGGGTAAAAATAAAACCGTCAGTTTATTGCCCTTCGTTGTTACAAAAAGTAAACAGAACATTTGTGGGCCATTGACGGAACTGCTTTGCTACTTATCAGTTTTGTATATCAACACTGTCAAAGTACAGTATTTACTGTAGTAGTATAACATCTGGTGAGGAATATTGTAGCGCTTGTTCAAATAGTCATTTATACAAATGTGGTGAAATTTAGAATACAGTAGTGCTATATGCATGTAAGCGTTTACGTTGTTGTGTTTACTTAATGGGAAAAATGCGACAGGATTTTTTTTGATGGTTGCAGAAAAGAGGCAAAAAATTTGCAGGGACTGTAGGTACTGGAAAGCAAAAAAAAAGTCAACACGATGCATCCATTAGCAGTGTCAACTTAGAAATATGAGTACGTTTGAAAATTATGTCATTACATTACGAAGAGGATTCTTACCGGGGTGGGGTAACAAGATAGTTTTATCAGTGGTAAAATCCATTTCCCACAACGCTCAGACTCACAGCTGTAGAAATGCAGATTCTTTTTTTTTTAAATAAAATAATTTAATTTAGTGTATACATGCAATCAAGTTGTAGGGTTACAATATGCCGACAGAATAGTTGGAGCGGATTTGGTTACTGTGAGACTGACTTGTGCAAAGTGCATTTGAATATGCTGAACCTTCGCAATTTACTCTCACTCAGCCCGATGTATGTTTCTTAGAATGCTGAAAATTATAATTTAAAATGTTATAAATTATGTGACAGAATTGTGAATAGACTCATGGGGAACTTTCCACTTTCAAAATACACCCACGCATTGCAATAAGTGCAATATTGCAAAAGACATAATAGGCTTAAATTCCCATGTGCAACAGTGGAGAAGCACCTGTGTACTATGATGGAGAAACAATGAGTTTTATAATGTAGGGATAACAAGCAATTATTACATATAAGCTGTATTGAGTGAGTAAACCGTTTCCCTTTTTTAAAACTCTTTTGTTTAATGAAGCAAAAATTTCACTCGAACCAACTCTGTCCTCATTAGGAATTACCTCAGAATACTATACTCAAAATAGGAACGAAGCATGACCATGGCCTAAACAACTCAACTCTCAAAAACAACCAGATGCATCAAGGTGTACTTGATTAGATGTATGACAGTAGGTTATAACAAAATGTCTTGAGCACAAAGAAAGTTATTTTTGCTCCGCTCACAGTCAGTCAATTAACAAGTAGGTGACGTACAGCTCTTCTAAAACATTGGTGGGGTGTCTATGAATCCGATTCATACATACATTTGTATTGAAACTAAGGGGATTCTTCCACGCTTGAAAATCCTTATTTGGGCCATGTTAAAAACAAGCGAAGAAATAGCATGTCAATTTGAAATGTGAGTCAATTGTCGATTCATACTTCTGTATAACAAACTCAATCGGAAGATATTCACCCTTGTTTGTAGATTTACAATTCCCATCATAATTAAAAATTATTGATAGCGCTTATAATAATTATTTACAAGGCATACATTTTTACACTTGAAATTTTCAAATCCAGTTTGTCTGTGTTGAGTGCTGGTTAATATGTATAATTTGCGGTTATAGCCAAAGGCACCTGATGATATCTATCTCGCAGCTGATCCTTATTGTGGCTGCAAATCTTGATTAGAATAAGTAAGTCATCATTTTTGATGCTTGTGGTTCGTAGGTTGCTTGTGAAGTTGTAAACTTTATAACAAGCAAAACAATAAAAATTACAGCCATTACTGCAAATTAACGTACGGGTTAATTAAATAATAAATAGAGGATTCAGTTCACGCAGTGGCTTTATTAGTTGGCGCTATTACGCCGGCCACATTATAATAGTATTTTACAGCCCTGATTTGAATGCATCCCAGTGGACACACTTATGGGGTAATGGAGTTTTAAAAATCACGTACAATTACCAAGAATCTTGTAAAGGCGTTTCCTATAATAGCTCAGAATCTAGGAAACGTATTTAAGATGGAAGAAATTATTCTGAAAACCTGTTTTTAAATTATAATCAGAATATACAGAAAAGTAAAAATACTCACTCACATTTTAAATTACCTTTTGTAGCAATTCCAAAATCGAAAGTATACAGCATGTGGGCAACACCGATACAGGCAGTACGCATTTTAACCTTGCCTTTTTATTAATAGCCATATATCTATTAGTCATCTCCAAACAGGTAAATTAAATTAAAATTGAAAGCTCGCCACATTTGAGACCACATACACTTGATATCACTACCAGGAAAATCGAAAGGGTAGCTTGAAGTGGTAGTTAATTTAATTTTCTCGTCCACAATTACCCTCCACCTACTGTGTTGATAACTGGCAAAAACAAGTAATATTACCTGTAAATATGAGGAGTGCACATTTGCACCCCTCATGAACAATAACTCTAGTAGTGAGAAATATTTCGTATCAATTCGCTGAAACTGATGAACAGATTAGTTAAAGTTACTCGGAAATGGATAAAAAGTATTCACGTCATATTTCTAATTGATACACAAGCACGCCTAGGTATCTAGAGGGTACACTGGGTACAGTATCAGGCAGCATGTCATTGCCCCAATCAGTATTCTCTACTCAGCAAAAATAAAAAAGGACTCAATGAATATTAACAACTTAAAATATTGTTGAATAAATAATTATATTATGAACCTCTCGGTGATGTAGTGAAAGGATAAATAAAGTATAATGTACATTTATTGTTTGGTTCAATTATAGTTAAATTTTAGATGTTATAGTTTCATTTCTTATACGTGGACATGGGCTAAGGTCGATAAAGATGATATTTACAAACCAAAGGAAACCTGGACTGACTGTGGTCCAGAGTAAAAAATCGACTTTTTATGGGTTTAATTTAGCTAAGGCAATTTTTTCAGGTTTTTAAACCTATTTCCAGATCCGCATTACTGTGTTTTCAAAACAACTTCCATGTGTTCAGTTTTGTATCTTATTGTTAGCATTCATAAACGTAAGTAAGTACATAACATACCTAATATGGTTAAATATATGATTCTTGCTTTCTAATCATGCCAAAAGTATTTTTTCACGAGCTAAATCTACTTAGACTTTCAAAATGGTCCATTATCTATTAGCTTAAATATATTATGCATAGTTTTGGAGTGAACTATGAACTACGAAGACAAAATTTCTGAGCTTAATGTGACAATTATTGTAACGAGGTCAAAAAGTAGGAATGATGACACTTCCCTAATTATAATTGCTTATGTCATTCCCTCAGTGAATCATCTGTATGAAATTGACTTAATGGCTATATGCACCGAATCCATTGTTTCTTCGTAATTGTTTCTTGTAATGTGTGAAAGACTGTGCATAAATATTCAAGTATTACAATCTTAACATGTTTGGTAACAGTACATACGATGCATATGCACAAAAAATTGTTACTCATACTGAAGTGACAATAAAACAAAGATATTCTACAGAAAGAAAGTTAAAAAAAAATTACCGAGATGACAGTTCTAAAGTATGATGTTTTGTAAGAAAAGCAATGATGATTCAACAAAAATCTTTTATATAAGTGATTTGAGTTTATTAACCAGAGAAATAAACCATGCAAATACCATCACAAGTTTTTAACATACATTGTAGTACATGTTATTATTACTTTGCAAAACCTATAAATTACTTAAATGTAACAGACATAAGATTATTATTCGGCAATTAATCAACGTCCACTACGAGTTGCTACTGATTTCAGAAACCAACCCAGGGTAATAATTATTACTTATTGTATGCGACAATTTAAATAATAGCAAATGTGATAGCCAACAATTAAATCTCACGTACAACTATATTAACTGTATGTATACGTAGTTCAGTAAATAATGAGTAGAGTCTATCATCTACTGGCATTCCCAATCTTTCATGCCGTTTAAGTAAATCGAGATTGTTTTAGAATGTATTGGTACAGACATAATATATGCTTAAACAATAAACAGCAAAAGCTGTCTAAACTAAAATCGCGTTCATTCATTTCATTTCATTAGATTCCCGCAAATGATATTCTCATATAATCAATTTCATTCTCACTGTTATTGGCTGCACCATTGATTGATTTGACATACACTTAACTTATGATTTGTTTTTGATTTGATCGTTCAAAATCTTATGCATGTTAGTCTGTAACTTCTACAGAACTCTTTACACATTATGATATTAAGGTAAGGAACCTGTCTCGTGATTCTACACATGATATCTGTAAATCCGACGACACCGCTAAAGAAGTTAGGGCCGAGTTTGCTTTAACAGTAAAGTGCTTTCCTAATATTATAGCGAAAGATAAAGCTGGGATTTATAATTTAAAATTGAAATCAGCTCTTTTTACAACTGGAATGTTCAGTTTCCTACAAGCGGTTGAAAATCCTAACCGTTCTTATTATTTGAATGATGTTTTCCCCTTGAATTCCTTTGTAATTTTAAGATTCAACACGCCAGTACATAATTCTTCATAAAATATGCGTCTCATTGTCAGTGTAAGTACATATGAAATTGTGCAACAATATAGTACATGTTTAAAATTTACAGATTGAAATTGCATTAGCCTTAAATATTTTTGAAGCCACAAGCGCTTGGTTTTGAGTACTTTGTTTATAGTAATACATATCAGTTGCATATTATATAAAATAATTTCCTGCGGAAGTTTTAAATATATTTGTATAGAAATTGTTCAAAATTAAAGCCGTCGGTACATATTGATTGTAGCATTAATACTTCACTATTAACACATTGATTTTTTCGCACTCGTAACTAAGAATAAGAGTACCAATGTCAGTGCAGGCAGATTTCCTTTCCACGAGCACCATACGGAAATTGATTATGATTGATAATTTGATTTTTTTGCATTCCCAATGTGACTATACTGCTCCTGCAGTTTGTAAGCTGATACAATTTATTAATCTTGTTAATTATGCATGTGTCAGTTACATTGGAATCGAAACCATTTTCCCCACTGCACAGTAACTTATGCATTTTCAGCGCTAATTAACAATATTGCTAGTTGTGGGCACATAAACTACAATTTTTAATTTCATCTAACTAGTAAACTATGACGCAGCTTCAAGAACTGCCACTTACAGTTACTTCCTCAAACATTTTATAATCGTAACTGAAAACGTTTAAAGAACCACATTATTGACATTCATAGGACGATCAGGTTATGTTGTAGCGGCGGCATAGTTTAGTACGGCATTACTTCCGTAAAATTACTATAATACTTCTCATTTCTACTCCATGTAAGCTTCGAGAGTATCAGCAGAAAGGCTGTGTGGTAGAGTTTAGACATGATTATAAACTTGGATATTTTTAAATTAGGACACAGCTTTGTGAAACCTTCTTCAAGATTTTATATTTCAAACACACGTACATATATATTCTTCAATTTTCAACTTCTCAACTGGCGACTACTGACTGGAAAATGAATTTTGGCTGTTCAAACTTTCAAGTTTGAACCTATCCAGACTGTACCCAAGTTTCGATACAATACTGATTGGTTTATAACTTTCGTGCTTATCGATCGTATTACTCGATTACGTAAGAGGTGTAAAATTTTACTTTCCTTTCGTTGACAAAAATAAAAAAAACTTTGTAGAAGCACTTCTGAAAGCAGTTTAAAGCTGCATGGTTGACTGTGATTGTGCATGCGTTTCATTGGGTTTCGTAAGTAAATATGTATGTATATGTTAGATTGTAGATTTCATACAAGTTTGGCTAGGATTTTTTCTAATGGTTGTACTTATGTCAGGAAGTGTACCGAAATTTCGGAGAGTTCAATTCGGCTCAATTTTGTGATTATGTTTGGGTTGTATTTGATGTGTACATTTTGAGGCTAGAGACAAAAATACAGCATTTGATTGGTGCAAATAATTTTTTCACAGACTTTAGCTTATATTAAAGAGCTGAATGTGGTATTTAGCAGTTTTCGAGCTACCAGAGCTAGGAATAATGTACAGAACTATAGTGCCAAGTGATAGTACGTTACATACATATACATTTTATATACACTTGAGCCGGTAACAAGAAAGCCATCATATGAGTGCTAAAACATTCACAACTCGTAATGGTAGTAATGGTACACAGTACACGCATTACAATAACTATACAGCAGGATTAGGGTGCTGGAAAACTGCTTAAAAACTATTACATAGGTGGACACACTCAAAGTCATCTGCACACTCTGAGTATACTATTAGTACAGTTTTTCAACTTTTAAATTGTAAGTACTTGTCTCTCTCTCTCTAGCGACCAATTCGGCCCGCCACCAGACTACACATGTGTGTTATTATTAGAATCTAGATCTACTCGGAGTACCACATTTTTTGATTAAATCTGCGTGGTCTCAGCACGGAACAAAGCACCCTCTTGATGGATAACATTTTACATGTAAGTTTACGATATAAGTATGTTTCTAGATATAATCCTCTTTAAGGTCAATCAGTCTATCATTCGCTTTTAAAATTACTATCGATCGCAGGGGTCCTCTCAAATGATATTTTTCTCCAACCATTCTTCAAAAATCAAACTTACTCAAGTTTTATATTACTAAATGGAATTCAAGGAACAACTTGCTCAACTATTAATCAAGCAGTTCCAGAAACTATTCTCTGTCAGCTACAACAACCATACATTTATAAGTTTATCTTCAGCAGTACAATAAAGGATAAACTGACGGTAAAAGAATTTTCTCCTTAGAGTAGGTTTTTGTAGGTGTAGTACTTTCCGAGAGAAAAAATGGTTTATGTATTTCAACAGAAAATTCTACAATCATTCTGCTTTAACGTATAAGTATATGCAATATCAAAAAAAGTAAAAAGTGATATGGCTGATTATGAAAACCTCATCGATGTAAAAAGAAAAATTGCACAAGACTTAAGTATAATAATATGATAGATACATACTACTTAAACATTTCGAATTCCGAATTTCTTAACTTCTACAAAGACAATAATTGCGGAATAAGTAGTCATAAATTCAATAAGCCAATCAATCATGCGGTTCATAAATTATAACAGCTGTCCGAGCAATGATAGAAAGTTTTGATATTACTACATATTTTTAAAATTATTTCAGTCACAAGTTTCCGATTAAGTAATCCCTTGAAACACACATGAAAGCTGATGCTGCTGAAGCAAACGGGGTTATTAATGATTTTAAATAGTTTGTATCACTTCTTGCCTAGTTTTACACTACCATACTTGATAACACTATTTACTATTGTTTTGAATTAACACAACACTTCACACCGTAATATATTGAGGATGCATTAACCAGAATGAATCTTCGAATCTACTATATAATTCTATATATTTGTATAATTCGCTCGCATAGCACCATAAATCCTCAAGGTATACACCCCTGTACAGTCAAGCTGTCAATACAAGTTCTTTCCCAATTATAACTACAATAGCAGAACTTAAGACCCGCGAATGTTTTTCGACACGGTACATTTAGCTTGCGTCAACGATCTTTAACATAAATAAATGCAGTAAAATTTCTAATATTTAATATACCTTCCAAATTAAGATTAAAATAGTTCGGCAATTTTTGGTAAGTATCTATTTTTCCAACATCGTCCATTTTAACACACTCCATTACAAAAGTAACTTTCTGTCAGAAAAGAACATTAATTTTGTGCTATATATGAGTAACTATCTTTCAATTAACTTTAAGTACTATGAAAAACAACCATGTAGTATTGGTGTAGTAGTAGTACCACTGCCGCATAAATAGCTAAAGATTTACTAAATCTAATTCTACTGGCATTTCCCTTATCTTCAACCCAAAAAAACATTACCTTATAATTAAGTAATTACACATAAGTATTATAACTCCAAAAAAACGGGTTATTTCTTTACGACTTCAGGAGTTTTCCGGCTCGTTGATTAGCAATATCTATTCTCGTTTCGTTGGACAGGGCCTGAAATAAAAAATTGATCTCAATCAGATTTATTTTCAACTTATATACATAATTATAGTATACTTACATTTACTTTAATGTGCAATTTTGCAAGTACATATATATAAATGAAGGTTCTGGGAAACCAAAAAAGTGTTTTAAAACCCCAATGTATCAATTTATACACACATGTTCTTTTCAATTTAATGAATGGAACACTGCTTGTATTAAATGCTTCAACTACTTCAAACAACACTAGCAAATGAATTTAATTAATAAGCTGAGAAAAACTGTCCCACAAAATTTTCAATAGACTTATATCACTATCAAAGCACATTCTCTACCAGATAACTAATTAAATATATCAAAGATATCAATCATACGAAAAAAAACACTTTTGCCACATCAAAATTTACAATATTTTATTAATAGAATTAATTACCTTCTGATTAACACGATCAATTTGATGGTTCTGACTTTCAATTTCAGATCCCATATCAATGGCCATGTTCCTTAGATTCCCAATCATGGTTGACACCTGACCCATATTCTCTTCCATCTCCTCCTCACGAGCATCGTTGGTGATTCTGGAAAGTAGTAATTTTCCAATTGCATTAAAACGATTCAATTAGCTCCTACGAGTAGTCATTTTCTTCCCGAAATACTCATCACGACGTTTGCTCTTTACTCTTATCAAATTCCACACATGGCGGAAACTACAATCCGAGAAATCTCAAGTCCACGCGTTCTGAAGGATTAATACGGAAAAAGCGGACCTTAGGCGCAACACCGAGTGAGACGGAACGAGACTGAAGCAGTTAAATTGGATGAACGTCAAACATGATTTCCTCGAATTTGCCAACGTCTGCACAGTTTCATTTTTAGCATGACTCCCTTAAAACCTTAGTTTTTATAGTTACATGTATGTATATACTCCAACAAATTTCTATAAAATTCCGAATTTAAATATCCGGGGAAAATTCTAGCACAAAAAAGCCAAGGAGTTTTTCTTTTCAAGCTCCGTTTCATCATTAAAACACCATAAATTTCATACCCTTACTTACTGCACGTTTCCTCAAGAGCCATCATTACTGTACCGTAAGCATAATAATCAAAATACATTGATACGTGCCTACACTTACAAACAGTATTATTATTTTTTAATAGTTGCTTCGGGTGTCAGCTGATAAAAACGATTTTTGTGGAACGGTTACCGTATGATATAATTGTGCTTACTATAGTTGTTAAGATTAAACTTCGACACCCTCAAGCCTTCAAATATGCAGTGTACAGTGAGACTGTAAAAAAATACAAATATGATACATGGCCATATATATCATTGAACAATAATTATATGAACAAATTACAACACAAATAAATTATTGTTCGGTTCCTTGAAGTTCCTACCACAACGAAATGATGCTTTAGAGTGTGACAGCGAACTGAGAAAAGTCCGAATAATTATTTTCTACACAATTCTCATAATCAAGCAATCATCCAAGCACACAAAAACTGTACCATGCTTTCACTACAGATTTAACTATTCCCATCAGCGGACAGCGTTTGCACAGAATTTGATAGCTTTGCCAAGAAGTCACACTTGCCGCCTTAACGGCTTTAAAATTAGAAATGAGAAAATCTCCCAAAAAAAACTTAGGAAAACAATATGTAAATCACTTGAATATACAGATATTATACTTATACATAATCCAAGCCCGCAAAAATATTGAGAATCATTTCCGAAAAAAATGAATGGGAATCCTTACTTTCAGTTATGAAGTATTAACGTATTAAAATATTTCATGAAAGATATGCGGATAATAACAAGTCGACGTTAAACATAGTTCCGCTTCGGAGAAGATTAATTTAGAGCAAATAAGCTAAACAAGTCTCCGAGAAAATGCTTTGTGCAGGAGCCCACTGTTGAGTTGTATGTACATACATACGTACATATACGGCAGACAGATAATGAGTTTGTTCTGAACGGATGAAAAGAACGAGCGGAATAAACGTTCAATTTTTTACAACGCTATGCATCACTCAGGACATGTACTACATGGATATGCATATATGTCAACGGCTTCTAATCCAAGAAAGTCTTCAAACAAGTAAAGAATGCGTTCCAAGAAAAATTCAAATTCCCTTAAACTATAAAGTATTCTTTGTAGTATCTAATTCCACAAGTTGGAAGGATTCATCCCACTTCCGAGCTAACTCAAATATGAGCATATGTATGTACATTACATAAAAAGAACCTACTCGCTTAAGTTTTATGGTTGGAAATTTTTGTCTACCAAAACCGAATGCGAATGTCGTTAAGTTGAGTAATACGTTAGAACTGTAGGTCTCATGGGAGTACACACGTCTCATTCACAGCCAACTAAAAAGCACCCTTATTTTTCTATTCACAGAGTTGAAGATTATAAAATAGCTCAGATGATTCTACAAGAGCAAAGATTTCTACTTCATTTAACTTTATCCTCAAGAAATTCCAATTTATCTGAAGCAGTATTGAAAAGTAATAAAGAATGTAATTAACCGTCCCGAAATCATTCCACATTCCAATGCTTATCATTTCCATAGTTTCCACACTTTTAGTTAAACTCATCCGTCTAATTTAAGTATGAACATGGTTCATGTTCTAAATACTACTAATCCATGAAAGCAGACGTCTTCTTGCAAAACTAAATATTTTACCCGAGAATATTCAAATTCCTTTGGATGCGGAATTTACCTGAATTACTGAGAGTTCCAGAGTAACGTCTTCTAAAACTTATGTCAATTGCCTTCACTTAAGTCGTTTTAATACATGAGTGAGGGAAACTGAAATATGTATAAAATTACTGTAGTTATCAATTATAGCTCCTTATCGAGTTTGAGTATACCGGCGAGTATCGAGTACGAGTACGAGTTCGAGTCGAGTACGGTCAAATTTTTGTGAATACTCGATACTTGAAATGGGTTTCGAGTACGGGTAACGATTTTTCACATACTTACGAGTACGAGTATCAAACGAGTACGAGTCCGATAAAAATACTCATAAGGGTTATCGAGTTCGAGTTCGAGTACCACATGCTCAATATACGAGTACGCGTACACGTGCACACAAGTGTTGCAAACTTTTGAATTTCCAGTAAAGAGACGAAGGCACTGCATGTTCAATTTAAAATTTTGAGGGAATTATTTGTGAGAAATTAAATGAATCTAAAAAAAATTACTGTTCAATTGTGGTCTTGTTATTATTAAATACTCGAGTATGAAGACTCGAGTCACGGCACGAGTACGAGTACGGGATTTCGGTATTTACAGTTCCGTACTCGCGAGTATGAAACAAGTTCGGGTTCTGAACTGGAACTCGGTCGCTTATTTCAAGTATTTTCCTGAGTACTCGTATATGTGGCGAGTACGAGTACCTTGGATTGGAGTCCATACTCGATGCTTCGATTTCGAGTACGAGTTCGAGTACGGTTCCGCAAGGTAATCACTCAATAAGGAGCTATATTATCAATATTTGATTAGTTTTTAATATATCGAATTTGTTTAATTTGGACTGGCAAGACAAGTACCGTTTGTACTCAGGGCTGACTTTCTCTGTCAAGACGTTTCGTAAGCTTTCACATTACATTAAAATTTAACTTTACAGAAACGATGCTAAAACTTAAAGGCTAATGCACATATATATGTACGTATGTATGCTCATGACTCCATGATAAGTTATGACGACAGCAATAAAGTATCAGCCCACGCCGTTCATGCAAATTCTCTTCTCTGCTTCAACTTTTCTCGTTCCTTTCCATAAACTTACCCTAACATTAAAGCTCCGTTTATTATTCCAACTTCAATCAATTTTACCCCTCCCCTACTCGTTCAACGATAGTTGTGCTTCCTTTGGATAAATTTATTCCCAGACCTAACATTAGTCACCTTTTAATTGTTATATTAAAACTGGATGTCAGCAGACATACTACATACTCACTATGACCTCAACTGATAGTGAGGAGGAGGTGCAACAGCGATTGTCTCTAGAGATATACAGAATACACCCACAGTCCAGGGTAAGTGTGGAGGTTTAGGCTTCTGGCCACTGCGGTATGCGCCAGTCTCATGATCATTACTAAATCATCAAGAGGAAGTACAGATACACCAAGAAATCAAAACTACAGCACATAATATACCCTCTGCATTAAATATCCTCATCTCTCATTCAGTCAAACCATTGTTTTCGGATGAGAAGTTCCTCCCATCGTGTGATCGCAGAGGGATTATACTTCAACAAAAAGAGCACACACGCGCACAGCCTCATTCAATCTGAATTTTGGGTCTAAAAATGATCCATTACCATAGAATAGAAGTTGCACCGGGGCAAAACCGACAGGCAATAATTACTTGCATAGGTTCATTTGCGTGAAAATACTTACAATACGTTTTTAATGTATACAAAACAAATCTACAACAAAAAATCTTTCAAGCACGCCTCCTTATATGCATCTTTGGGCTCATATAAAAATATCAATAACATATGTATAACTCCGTCCTCTATTAAATCTAAAATGAGACTTTGAAAGACCCAGTCCATCTTTTAGAATACACAAGTGTCCCTGTCGAACTCGACTAAAAATACTCCATTTGAAACTCTTTTCAAGCATGTAATTTATTTTAGTCAGGCATTGGGTGGACAAATGCTACAATGGAATAACAACTGCTACCACCCAAAGACAAAACTTATGTGCAGGAAAACTCCAATCCTTGGATTATACGCCTCCAAGGAATATCATGTTTTCCTGGAAGAAATTCAAACGTGTCACAGAGGGAAAGCCTGACAATCCCTGGATTCACTCTTCTTTACAAACGGATTCATCAGAAAGTATAGTAGCAGAGCAACTTGAAGAGAATCTCAAGCTCTGCAAAACTGAAACGTCTAATAAGGAAATGTAGCCCGGAAAAAATTGGGAGAGTTAGACAGCATACATACATACGTGAATCCCTGCAATCATGTACATAGAATGTATGTAAATTGTCCACTCATCCGCCCACACAGGATTCTGGGTAACAATAACAAGTTAAAATAATATAGCTATAGGTATTTACTTGCTAATAATACATATATAAAAACAACGGATGAGCAAAGTAAGTCTGTATGTACACTTTGATATTTAAAAAAACAACGTGTATACTTATTTACATATATGTACTGTATGGGATGAAGGGAAGATATTTGCAATTTTTACTCATGTCACTCTCCATAGTAAGTAAGAGCTTATACAGCTATAGCTACACTCAAGTGTCTCTTTAGAGAAACAATTCCTGACCAATTTTTACTCTACCACCAGATATCAACTTTAATAATTCTCAGGATCAGATCCAAAAAATACATGGTCCAGTTCCAATAGATTTGATAATTTTAATTATCAGTTCCTACTAAGAATAAAAGAATTCTGATAACACAATAGTAACGAGCGATACAGCTAACTATGTATAACCTGTCAGAAGACGGGAGAACATGGAATTTTCTTGCAAGAGAGCTGACCCAGAAATGGAAACATTATTTTCTCACATCAGAGCTCCCCTATGATTCCTGACAAAGACAATAAAGCAAGAGATGAAAAACGGGGGGAGTCGTGACAGATTGCGATTGCACTGTGACAGCTAAATCCTATTAAGGTACTTATCATCAATGTATTGCTTATTACGTCAGCGTCAGGTTCATGCTTTTATCTCGATTGCTTTCTACGCCGACAGACATTGCTTTCACTTACTTTTTGTCACACACCCCCCATCACATCTTATACTAACAATAACGCCAGCAGGTACATATCCATCCGCCCTTGAGTGATATGACCAAATTCAATTAAGTCATTCTTCTTTCCCCGACAATTATTTCCACATTGCTCCACCTCACATATTTCGAGGAAAGTAACCTAATTATTGACTGCACTGCAACCGATTCTTAGTAGGTAATAGGTAATGACAACAATACACTGCAAGGATACACATTTTACCCTTCAGAGTTATCCCAATACACCTATTACTCCCTGGAACATCGTGTATACTGACTATTAAGTTTGTTCCCGGAACACTGTGTCTCTTTTTATAGAGCTAGGAAATTCCGGAGTTTTTCTTCATCTCATTCTTCCTTACACTTCATACATTCATACTCTTTCTCTTTAACCTACATTCGACCAAATGATCATTGTACGGGTGAATTCCACTTTCACTCAAATACATGAACTTTATACATAAGTAGATACCTATGTAAGTAGGTACACGCATGCACTTAATTATATGCAGGAGCGTAAAACAAAAGTTTTTTTTTGTCATTAGCGGATGTATGCAAGCAAGGGGAAACCGTCTAAGTTTTGTTGGAAATCCAAACAAAACGATAGTAATTTGCAAGCAAGCTTTGTTTTTGTTCTCTTAAAATTCTAGAAGCTTCTGCACATCTGCGAAGAAAATGTATCCACAGATGTAGACGAGACTGCATGTTTAGATCTCCCTTGTAGAACTAACCACCAGATTAAAATGAGGTACAGGGTGTTGCAAAGGCTACCCATGAACCCTAGCTCATATAAGCAGCAGGCTTACGAAAACATTTTGTAGAAATTTTTCTTGCGGATTTCTTTTAAAATTCCAAGTATCGTTCCCAATTGTATGAAATTTAATAGTTTTCAAAATTAATAGGTTAGTGAACAGAGTGATATGGACGGGACGGGTAAAAATGTAAGGATTGCAGGAAATTTGACAAGGAAATCGAAAATCCGAAAGTTTCGGGAGGATCGGAACAATGTGTTTATAGTTAAGAATAAATTTACAAAAATAAACCACAAATTTATTACAAATTAGGTTCGAAATTCCTTGTTTTAAATTTTATTGTGGAAGTAAAAAGTCCACACATAACTAAACACTCATTCAGTTGACATATTTCACCTGTCTGACCTTACGGGTAGACCTAGTTCTAGTGAGACAATAATGTTTCACAAAATAGGTGAATCGAAAATTGTTTTATAATCCGGTATGTTTTATATATGGATAGATATGCGCTAGGGCGAAGGAGTAAATAATTACTTTATGACCGCCTCCGGTACGCACACACTTACAATACATTATCATAAGTAAGTTACGATACTTGACTTAAGGTTTATGTTCCTCATGCCAAGAATTTGAATCTACTATTACATTCTACCAGTTAGTAAAAGTTTCTAGGGAGTCAACTCACTTGGAAATATATCCACCCTGCGGCATCTGCCCATTTCGGTCATCCATGACACGTTGAGGTTGATTATTCACAACTTTTCCATCATCATTCCCCTTCCAAGTGGAAGCATCTTCTTTGAATTCTGAAGATCTATTTAAAACAGTAAAAGGTGTAGGAGTTACAATGTGAACTACATAGCAGGGTTATAGTTTAAAGGTCAACTCAATGCCTTTGGAAAGAAAACTTACATCAATGCCACATTACATTTATGTACATATATTTCACACTCTTACTTTAAAAGCGATAGTCTAAAATTTAGATAGATATAACTACATACATACACACAACTATATGTATACTAAAATCTCTAAGTCCACATGTCATATAAACTTTCTGGTACACGGAAAACCCAAAACAAAGTTCAAATGTGATCATGCCAATGCAGGTATTCGTCCACTGAAATAGTAATGACATTTTTCGACTCTCAAAATTTATCTGTACTAAAGGAATACTGGGTATGGGTACATTCCTAATTATTGGGATTTATTACATACCAGTACATACAGTCCAAATGTTATAGGAAGACTTATAAGGGAATAATACGGCAGAGAGACTACATTTTTTATCACGGATAAAGAACCCACCATTGAGGGGGATTCCGCGTCCTGTGAGTGAAATTAACCCAGGATCATACATAGATATGCTTGAATCATTCAACGACCACCACCCACACATTGACATTTGCCATTTGCAATGATGTAAGTAAAGAGGAAAGTATTTGAACGACCCAAAACGCATACCTACCTACACAAGTAGAAGTAACCTCCATTCATTCATTCAGTGTAATTAATTCACATTCCATGAATTTAATTTACACCGTGTTTCACTCATCAAGGGGTATCTACATGCCTATACACAATTGGAAGCCTATTGCATAAATACATGCAGATATGTTCCTTCCGTAGGCCATCCAATTTTGATTTACTCTCAAAGGGATTTATACAGAGATTATAAGCATAAGTTACACATTTACGAATAGAAAAAACTCAATTAAAAGAATCTGGTCTGGAAATTACAACATAGTACTACTCCTGCACCATTTTAATCTCATTCCATGCAAACAAAAAAAGCGAGCCATGCCTTATAAAAATGTATTTGTAGTTCAATGCCGAACACGGGAGCCTTTCAGGTCCGTTTCAGGAAGAAATACACAAAAAATCTTTTACATCAAAAATTTAAATAAAATAAAGCTCGTCCAACAATGTTTTCAACGTGTCTCCTTCCTTCCACACCGCTTCAAAGACAAGAAATTGCCCTGAATTGGAACTACTATAGAACTCAGTTTTGAAGCCAGGCCCTTCACATTGAATTTACTCATATTGTAAAATTTCATTTCGTTATTTTACCAGCTTTTCAAACTTATTTCGCAACAGTTTCCATCAATCAATGTATTACATCAAAACCCTAGCAATATAACATGAGTCACGCGAAACTTTAGAGCATTGAAGACAGGAATTCCTATCCATATGTACATAGAATCAGGTACACTGCTCCCTACTGCAGCTTTGAAGTAGTCCAAATTTTCAATTTAAACAAAAGTAGGACTCTATCTGTGCAGTACCTTTATACTTTCCAGGTCTTTCTGTCTATAGTGGGCACAGCACAGCGGTACTTTCCCTATTTTGAGTTTAAAAACTCTCTGAATAGAAAAAACTTGAAGTGATACTAAAAGGCAAAGGAATTTCCTCGAGAAAAAGCAATTTAAATTAAATTGTGAAGATTAAATTGTGAAACTTGTTGACAAAGTAACTTGAAGCAAAGTGAAAAATAACATGAGAAATAGTATGTATGTTTATATTATTTCTGTATATATATACAGGGGAGAGAGAATAGCGATGGTAGTGGAGAAACAGTCAGAAATAAGTACGGACATCTTCAAATGGCAAAAAAATAGTTGAGGAATTTCCATGCCTCAAGTGCAAAGCAAACCTCTATGAAATCCTACACACTCTGCAAACACAGGTCTTTTTCATACATACAGATAAATACGCACCTACATATCTACGTATATGCATTCATAGAAATGTTTAAATCATGTTACAACTGCTACAACTATACCTGCAAAATTTTATCAATACCGTACATAATGTACCCTCAACGACTACACTAAATCCAATATCATACATATAATGTCATTTTAACCGTACAAAAAATACAGACTCTAGCTGCTTCAGCATATATGTACATACACAAATTATTATACATGCATACATACATACATACATACATAGGTACATACAAAGAGTAATCACACACATACATTGTCCCTTTATATACATACATGTATCTCTAAAACCTCTATAGACATCTCCATCTCTCTACAGATACACATGTTCTCTATACTTATAGATCTGCATCAAAACTGAGTAAATAGTAGCAGATCATACTTGTTGCAAGGAAGGACACAAAGGCCGCAACATTTTTCCATGCCCCTCAGATTTTGCTCAGCCTCTTTCATATCAGCATTGATCTGGTCCATTCCCTCTTCAATTCGATCCAGTTGCTCTGCAAATATTCAATTCACATAAATATTATTCCTCTGCGTATCAATGCATCCTCAAACGAACGTAATGCCCCACTCAAAATAACACTTCCCATCTCAACCCTGACAACATCGTCTACATCTAATCTACTAATAATGCACATAACATTTACATAAGCACAGCCGTAGTATAATTTGCTTGGAAAGCCCGACGGGGAAAAGAGTAGCGTTTAAATTCAAGTGCACAAGCTTGTCCATCATTACTCAATTATGTGCTGGTAGCTCACAATCCCAATCCATAAGATCTATGTACTTCACTCTCAAATTTACAAGCCGACGACTTGAGTTGACAAGAAGGAAAAGCCAAGGACTCTGATGAACAAGCTCAGCCAACAGAGAATATTACCTGGTCGTTAAAATCTTTAACTTAATTGTTAGGTAGACATATGCAACTACATATCAGCCAAGCCAAGCGTATTTATTAGTAGCAGACGACAAATCCTGGGATTTAACTAAGCAGTTTAAAAGCTTCTAATAATTATTACTTAAGCTTGACACAGTCCTCCCAAGGAATCCCTTCGCTTAAAGCTTCCAATTAGTTATTATTATTAAAGAAGATACAATAACCCAAAAAAAGTTAAATGAACTAAGGAAAGGATCCAAAACCCTTGGGCAATAACGGATGCTATGAAGTCTTAGGAGCCAGAAATATTGTAATTACTTACAGTATATACATCTAGCAGCTCTTATTATTTGATACAAACCTAGGATATACTTACATAGACATACAATCAAAAAGAATAATTCCAAAGAAATGGTTTAATAAGACGACAGTAATGAATAGAAATCTTGTTTTGGAAAATGAATACAAATTCACTCTCGGAATTCCTACCTAAGCCCTCCGAATATCAAATTCAGAGAAAAGTTACCGCCCGGCGACCAGTAACTTCTCAGAAGGAATTTCCGAAGAAGTAAACTTTCTCATGACAAAGTTACTGCATAGTTATTTTTGGAAGAAAATATCTACTTTTCCTTGAAAGATTTATACATACTTTTCAGCCGTATGAGAACACAAAAAAACTACATTCATATCTACGTTCTTCCTCCCCATTCCTTCTACCATCCAGGGAATACCATTGGGTAATTACTTTTTAATGCAGTTTTAGCTGTAGACACTTCCAATACGAAAACTAGACGGAACTACAACAAAAGACTATACATATCTAAAAAATTCCAGCCAAGCGAAGGTACTATGCAGCGATTTGAAATATAAATCCCTTACATCATGGGGTACAATCAATAGGAAATTATTGGAACAGACAAATCTCATACAACAGAAGCACATATAGACACTTGGAGCAACAGCATCCTACAGTACGACAAAAGCATTGGAAAAGAGTAATAAAAAAGAGAAAACAAAATGGTCGCAGTACCGCCTTGCTTGTCGAGCATATTTAGCGTCTTCGCACCCGCATCTTGACTCTACATCATTTCAGAGAAAATAATAAGGAAACCAAAATAAAAATGAAATAAATGTTGTTATACTCTCCATACAACTACCGTTATACGTCAATTCTGTATGCACCTGCACTGGATATATGTATGTATGATGTGACCGAGTTGACATTTGGTAAAAGTATCCCACAAAATATAAAATGGGATCTTCACATACGTTAGTATACATCCGGAGAGAGCAGAAGGATGATTGTAATCAAAATAAAATAGCTCTATCAAACAAAACATGAAGAGGGACTGAGTCATTGCTAGAGTTTACAGAGTACTATCCTCCATGACTTTATGGGCCCGCTACTATTCTAAAATTGAGTTTCTTGAGCAACCAAAGCCAATAATACACACACTCATAAATACCTTCAGTCCTTCCGAGTTTCCCGTGGTAAATTGTGGCAGGTAAGTACTGTATATACAGTAAAAAGAACAAACACCTCAACAACTTCATATGTACGAATAAAACGAAAAACAAACTCAAAACACTGTAGTACGTCGCCTAAAAAATCCTTTGGGACATGACTCTATTCCACGAATTTAGGTTTTAATATGTATGACTTAAAAACATAAAAAGCGCAAGGACTACCCTTATACTACAGTCTCCTTGCCATCAGCTTTCAATTCAACGAATTCGGGAACTTGAAAAAATCCCACATGAAAATAAATCAATGTGGGTTTTAAAAAAATATATAAATCTATGTGTCTAATGTGTCTATAATCATAAATAAAATACATAAATCAATGTGTCTATAATCATAAATAAAATACATAAATCAATGTGTCTATAAATAAACAAAAAACATAAATCTATAGTCCATGTGTGTATGAATATGTTATATAAATGTATATTAACAATCAGTAAGTAAGGGCAAGGGTAGATATGCCTAATAATTATTTAAAAGTCTGTTATAGGTAATTATATGTATAGTGAAAGTGGTCAGGTTAGCATTTCATTCAATAAATAAATAATTAGGGGAAAAAGGCCAAATATGAAAATAGTTATAATGAACTTCTGAAATGAGAAGTAATAGCATGAGAGCTAAATAAGGTTGATGGCACACCGAGAGGTAAACAGACAGAGAGTATAACAGGACAGAGCACACGTGAGTCACAACATCCAAATATTATTTCAAAGTGGACAAGAAAACTTAGTGTTGGTTTTTTATAGGACACAAAACACAGACGTATTCATTACACAGTGAGTCACATATAGGTATAAATACTTATATAGCGTACCTAACTAAACACATTAACACTGACTTACATATAATTAGGTACATAGAGATAATTATATAAGGGGGATAAATACAAAAATATTTTAAGTAGTACAGGAAATTCATCTACAGGTTTTTATTATCATTTAATTATAGTCTTGCACAAGGAAGACAGCGGAGATGTGGAGATATACAAAATAATGCTTTAAGAGGTAATACACAATCACATTCATTAACACATCAATAATAAGAATCAATGTTCCAGCACACAATCCAACTGACCTCCTTGGTCATCAAGGGCTACCAAAGTTCGAATGCCCGCTTCTTTGCTCTGAATTCATCATCCCATTCCCGAAACCAAGTAGCAGCATGAATTCAAATTACATATTTAGTTAGTATTAGTAGAGTCACCCAATCAAGTCATTTTTTCGCTTTTGTGACTGATAAAAAAAACCATACATTACCAATCCAACAGGACTCACATAAAACTAGTAGACGGAACGCAACTATGTATATAGATAATAAATATCAACTAATAAAATGATTATAATTACTATGTATTATTATTATGATCCTCCAATTCCCTTAATAATATAAAATATTAATCTGAATTTTGCTTTTGATCAAATGTGTCATAGAGTGGACTCTCCCTGTAAGAGCGTTCCTTATTATAAAGTACAAGGAGATTTTTATAAGAAGTTTGGCCACACACTCCCCCCTTTAACTTACAACATTCTTTTCTTCCCTTCTGAACCCCACATTTTTCTATTTGTACGGGTGCTCTCATATGGAAAGTACACTTTTAAAACTAACCCCTGGCAAAGGGAAAACTTAATTTCCTTGAGGAAATAAATCCTCCCACGTCGCTAATACTTTCACAATTCCTATAATACCCGGATGAACTCACAAGGAATAATGATGAGATACACTGAGTGAGCACTCTCTCAATAAAGTTCCATAACCTTCAATAAGTATGTAATTATGAACAATTATACACATATGCATAATAATTCAACTCAACTGAATTTTCATTATTGGAAAATATTTTACTATACAGATATTCCTGATCCATGGAAATATTCAATTCTTGAAAAAAAAAATCCTTTGTGAAAATATCAAATCGTCTCAGGAAAAATGAATCATCCTAGTTAAAAAAGTTTCTAAGAAATTTCGAACCCTTTATGCAATAACTATATTCGTGTAATTACTATCTAAATACTTACTTAAGTTTTCCTTGAATACATTGTGGCTGTACATGTCCAAACAAACCAATAACAGGAAGTACATACAGTAAAAGCAGTACATAGAGTACCACAGCCACGTAGTTAGCTCACGGATGTGGATGTTGCCAATCAATACTATGGACCTTTCAGGCATCATTTCATTTTGTTACACTTCTAAGGAACGACAGTC
The DNA here is from genome assembly GCA_947179485.1 of Allacma fusca. NCBI lineage: Eukaryota > Metazoa > Arthropoda > Collembola > Symphypleona > Sminthuridae > Allacma > Allacma fusca. Next base: position 4,452,615 of record OX359247.1, on the reverse strand, counting down.
TCAGCCTGAGCCGTAACCTTACAAAACTCACATCCTCAAATCTCTTCAACTCAATGCTGAGGCATCCGTGTATACATTTATTACAAAGTACATAAATTCATCCCTAGAAATAAGAACTGACAACTCAAAGGACAACTAATTCCCTCCCACAGGGGGACCACGCACCTACATATAAAAAGACACACGTAATAATAACATTGATCTCAGAATATCTAGTATACCTTCCTTTCTCTGCTAATACTTCAATGGAATTATTCAAACAACCTGACCAGAATATACTTAATTATACCTATGTAATTTCTTACTGAATTCTATTTCTATGTGTATGATATGTAAATACTTTAATGCACATATCAATAGATGTATTGGAATCAATTCAAATATTAATCACTAAAGGATATAAGTATTTGTAGTACACACAATACTTCCTACAAAATGATATTTCACAAATGAACACACTATCGTATTTAATTCGACAACTTCCAGGTTTAAAAAAAAACATTATAAAATTCCGGACGTACCTCTTCGCATAGCGTCAGCATTCGCCGGGTACTCTCCAGAGACTGCAAAAAAAAAATTAATATTTATTCCTTTTGTCCAAACTATCGATAATAATTGTACATATGTACATACAAGACGAAGATTTTATTTCCCACAAAGGAAGATTACTCCCAGAATAAAATACATATAAAGAAGCAGCACTTACTAAAATCTTCACATCTCGTATTTAACGCATATCTCGTGCTTCATATACATGTGCATATTAAAGCTTATAAATTATAAGTACATATACTTTCTAGAAAAATAACTCCTCAAGAGGTTCGAATCAAAAGTGAACATAAAACCTTTTGATACCCACTTCAAAAATCTTTGAAACTCTCCCCTCCCCCTCCCCCCTTCCGGACTGGAGGAACAATAATAATTAAGTTCTTAATTTAATAATTACTTAATACAACAACTACAAACACACCCGTCTCGGAACTCCCTCATGACACAGTTATAGTAATATATGATAGGAAGGACGTGAAATACATAGGAAAATTAATTCTATTAATACTTCTTTATAACAGGATTATAAGAATTATTGCCATATCGTCAAAGAAGCTTTCCGTGTCCCTCTGATTGTGCACTTGCCCCTATTATCTTATATAAACACATTAGATAAATTCAAAACCAGGGACGTAGTAAGTATGTACCAGAGCCCAAGAGAAACAGTAGAAAATTGTCTATCTTTGATCTCCATGATCATAATCTACTTTGGAACATGGAATCGTACTCAGGCTCAAAGAAGTTCAAAAACACAGGTGTGCATAATTATACGTATATATACATAGATACAGGACATTACATTTTGGATACAGTATAATTAGTATACAAGGTAATTCAATTCAATAAGTTGGGAAAGTACCACAAAAACCCCTTCAAATTTGGTTGAGGGTTCAAGTAGGGATGGAGCCATCACACAATGAATGTTGTATTTATGTACGCACATAAATAGGTAAATATAAATATTACATAAACATATGAATTTCTTTAGGCCATTTTCAAAGGGAAACAGATTACAAGAGGGGAAACATGTACATACGTATCTATAGATATATGTATATAAAGAGTAAGGGAAATTTCGGAGAATAAATTAAAACAAGAGGAAAACAATAAACCCACCCGATTCTCGAGATGATCAGCGGAAGCAAACGAGTAAATTTTACGTTCTGTCATTTTTTTATTTTTATTGTGAGGTCTGCTGCGTCTGTTTCGGAGATTGGAGAAAATGGGAACACAGCAGCATCCCCACAACTGAACACTGAACAACTCAATGTCAACAAGAGTTTTCTTGTACAGTAAGCAGCCCAAAATCACATCCTACTCACCCCCTCGTGTATATAAATAAATACATAAAACCACAGTCAAACCAAACAGAGGCACAAGTTTTTAAATAAACATATTATCCTTCCCTAGATCCAACCGCAATCCCAGGTAATTAGTAATGGCTGGTTGACCGAGTTTCTGCTTGACAAAATCTCACCCCCTCCCCCTCTTCAAACACTAACTAACAAACAGTTCCTCCAAATCCTCCACACCTTCAGATGTAGATAAATCAATGAGAATATAACCCAATTCAGTTCACCACACCACAATAATTCGGAGTCGCTCCAATGAACTATAATTAATATATAGTGAGAGTTAGAAATGGTATCCTATTCTGAAGGAAAGTGCTTTCAATTCTTTCAATTTATTAAAGTTTCCTTCAGAACCCTTCAGATAATAATTTCACTTTTTTTTTTAAAGATGTGGACTCTAAAACTGTCCCGAATGTGTAAAAAAAATCCAAGGACTTCTCTCTCGACACTCTGAATCACCACAACAGCTCCAGCATCCCCTGTGTTCGGACACTGACAAACAATGAGTGTGTGTGTGTGGGGGGAGGCTCAGGAAATGGAAATCAGTCCATTCCAAAAAAGTTTGTAAGAAATTGTTGACGCAGGTAAAACAAAAAAATCCAAAGCGGAAAAAACCTGTGGCTTCTTTAATTATTTCCGCATGATGGACAAGATCCAGAGCGGAGAAATGTTTGAGAAAGTCAAGTGTGTGTAGACTGGATGGAGATAGAGTGGCGTAATGTGTAGTGAAACAAGAAGTAACAAGTGGCTTAAGGAAGGGGAGAGTGAGAGAGAGAGAGAGAGAGAGAGAGAGAGAGAGAGAGTCAGTGGAACCCCAGGTAAACATTGACTGAATGATGAATGGTACTGGTTAAAAAGCCATATAGGTCTCTACGGAAGAAGGTTCGTAAAAACGAGAGGCAAAAGTGCGCATCTCTCTCTCCCTCTCTCTCTCTCTCAATCCTTCCAACAACGTTCGCTCCTACAGTACTATGTATGCATGAAAATGTACATACATAGGGGAATAACTAAATACAAACACACATGTATTCAGAAGGGCCAGGTAGAAGAGTTTAATGTACTATTTATATACTATTGCTATCTTGCCCTTACACGGAGCGGAGGAGCATGTATATTCATATTGACATAAGACAAGGACCATGTCCTTCAAGCCATGTGCCTGTCTTCCGAAGTTTCCATGCTTGTTGATTACGTGATGTCTCCATGTATGTAGATATGTATATATAAGTATATGTATATACATATGTGCCCTCACCAAGGAAACTCAACTAAAATTCCCAGCCCCTTTCCCTCTCACATTTCTTACTTCAACTATCTTTTATATTTTTCCTTCTCCTCCTCTGGTCATGGAGGAATCAAGGGGAAAGAGCACTTTCTCCACAGTTATTTCACTCAACACATCACCATGGTTTCCAACCACTGGACTAGATTCTTAGACCAATATCGAAATATACGGAGATAACTGGTCAATAAGCAGTGTTCCAAGGGTCTTTAAATTTAAAATTAGCACCATACTATAATGCGAAATACCCCCTTAGATCTTCCGCTCTAATTGTAAGGCGCAGGCTGGTCATCTAAGAAGATTCCGTTTCTCTATGTACATATCTGGGAGCATACAAAAATGTACACATCTACAGATATAAGATACCCTCAGATTCTGTGCTGGTCCCAAGTAGGAATCCATATTCACTCACTCACTCACTCACTCACCATACCATCCAAGCTTTTACATCGTCCAGGAGAAACTCAAGCATAAGCCAGAGTGAAAGTGAAAGGATAGCCTTTTCCAGGAAATCCAACAAACCAGCGGCGTAGACATGCTAAAAAAAACATACTTTATCTCCTTATCTTGTATCATAAATGCCCAAAGAAATGCTCTCCGTAAGTCCGGAGTAATACAGTCCTTAATACCTCTTTAGCATCAACTCCCACAATAGGCACACATTCAAGCTATCTCATCCTTGAAAAAATGTGCCGTAGAAATACATGTAATAACTCCAAAAAAAAAAATCAATACACTCTCTCTCTCTGAAAAAAACATGGGGTCCTATACATATGTACATACGTTCATTCCGTGTCCATAGAATAGACTGTCCATTACCACAGAGTGAGGTCGACATATGTAGAGTACATATCTACATACATATAAACATACATGTATGTCCATATACGTACATCTATTTACACAGAAACTAAGTTTTGATCCAGAAAATCCATTCTAATAGATCCCACTTCAATTTTCACCCAGCCCCAGAAATTCAGGCAGAGAATCAAGTTGGATCTCTGAACATGAGTCTGAACTGAGAACATGAACATGAGAAATATATCCCTGAGCAAATTGGAATGTTACAAATGAATATCTATATGAGATGGACATTCAACCCTCACGCACAGAAAGTCGTCAGCTATTCGGATGCTAATTCAATTTTGCTATTATGTCCGCTTGCGGATCGTTGAGTGAAATGTAACTACATGTGTTATAACCATACTACTATTACTACTATTTATATTACATGGAAATACATATGGTCCCTTGACAGCCAACAACACACAGGCCCATCAAGAGTTTATATATGTATCTATGTATGTATATGTACAGAGAGACAATGAGTGAAATGGAAAGCCCATTGGATTGAAGTACCTTGGGCTGATAAACTCAATGTATGAGGTCCACACACACAAAACTTATGTATCTATCTAATATTTAGTATGAATGCATATCTATTTATATATATATATTCTCTACCAAGCACATTTTCCTCTCACAGTTAGTCAAGCTGACTTAAATGGTTCCATGGGAACGACATTGGAGATTTCCTCAAACCCGGACCTGAGGTCTCTACACATATTCCTTTCGCACTTCACCTCCTCCTCCTCCTCCTCCTGCTACTACTACCACTATTGCACGGAAGTAATCATGCTCTCCCTCACTTATTTAGTATTATAAAAGCTCTTTATAAGGATGAGGTAAGTCAGGGCAATTTATGAGATTGCTCCTTCCAAGAGTGCATGGATTCATTTACGGGAGCAGATTTTGGTATCGTGACCAAATTTCACAGAAATCTAATCCCATAAATATATAGATTATACCTAGAGGTTCTCTATAGTTTGGTTTCCCTCCTCTAAATACTACCTACTCATGCAACAAGGCACTATTATCTTCGAATTAGCTATTCCCCAAGCTGTAATAATTAGAAAACCCTCCTCGGGATTTTTTTTATATTTGGCTGGCTCCACTCAAGTCATAAAGGTCATGGAATTACTATTACTACTACTAACTAATAATAGCATAAATGTTTAGGAGGATGGTCAATTAGCCATCACCCCTTAGGGCACACAGAAGGGAGTGACCTATCGAATATCCAGGTTTCCTATTTTATACAAAAGTATCTTCCGAATACTTTTTGGAATTTTTACATTTAAGATCAAGATGGTACAGTAACTAAATATGTAATTACGCTTGGTCACCCTTAGACGAAAACGTGGGACGAATTCGGTTTTGATTTTAAATAACAACACTTTTATTCCACTTTCTAATTATACTGCACTCAAATAATTACCTTAAAACTAAAACTTTTTGACCACTATGATCACAAGTACTCACCTAAGGCTGATCAAAACAATTTTCAACAACCGGAGAAAAATGTACCACAAAATAGAGAACTTGATCAAACCAATGGAATCAATGGATGCTTCCTACTGTGAACTACAGGACAGGAGGCTAATGACAGTGATATTGGTCGCTCTGTAGTAACTACAGCCTGGTTATACAATACTAATATAAGTAATAATAATAATAATTATTATTATTATTCTTACTGCAGGATGTAATTACGTGTATGTGTGTACTTTTGAAAGCATATTGTTAAATTCAAATACCTTCAATATTATAGAATTAAAAAGACAAGCGAGCAATCAGTTCCAGAAGAAAGTAGTTGTAGCTAATTGTTAGGATTCCCGAGGACTGAGATCCAGCCAACCTGATAAGATCCAGAATACAGTACCCAATGGGGCACATGTGGAAGGAGGTCTAAAATTCTCCAAAACCCAACTGTCCTATGTTTACAGAAAAGCTTCAGAACCGAGGTGAAACATGAACTACAAGAGTAATTGACAGGTGTCCAGGTGTGTGCGTAGGTATATGTTTACACTTTACTTGAAAGTTCATCACCCTCATAATGAGAAATCAAGGAGCTCAGGATTCCAGCCTATTATTTCATTTGCAGGAAAGTCGAGAGAAACCTTAAAAAAATTAAAACATTTATATTTCTTTAAAAAAAAAATCTTGCCGGAAACAAAAAAGCCAACAGTTCCAGAGTTTGTTTAGCAAAGTCCGTCAGTACAGGCTACGAGGCTACTAAAGTCGACAGAGTATATAATGTTCTCTCTGTACCGAAATTGAATAACTGGAGTTTAATACGTACAAAGATATCTATAATTAACTATACCATCCATACATACTTACGCCCTATAATAATTATACTCCCACATACTTTAAAACAGGAAAGCTGTCTTACAGGAACTAGCCCAATTATCCGAGACTGAACCGCTGAATAGAAACAATAACCTGATCGCTTACATGTCGGATGACGGGGGAAATCAGCGATAATGATTATAAAAGGAGCTCGTCCTCAGCCACGGACTCTACTACCCACCGGATTCCCAAAACTCTTTCCAGCTACCATTCTAATTACCCTTGGAGCTCAGGTACCATTACCATTACTCATACAGCCAATTAGCTCAAATATTAAAAATCCAGTGGTTCCAAGTAGTATTCCCTTACAGGGGTTCCTTTCAATCAGATTCAAAATCTCCAACCACCTCTGCCAGCCCATACAGACCGAGAATAATTAACTTTGAGAATAGTTCTCATGAGGTTTACATTCTACAAGCCATTACAGTACAACAAACTTAGAACCCAGGTCCCGAACACAGTCACACATCTCTTGGTAACATTTTACAAATCAGTACAATTTTCAGTCAATCATAGAACGAGAAAATAACATAACGGTACATGCATACATACAAGATAACAAATTTCATCGAACACTACACTCGAACGTTTACATCATTAGGTAGGTGGATGTTATTTTTTGAAAATAAAAAACTGAGTTTAAATGGAAAATTCTCTCCATGTGTCCGCCTAATATTAAGAGTTCATAATAAATCATAAAAAAAATTAAGCTCAAACCCAACATTGACGAAAACCCGACCGTAGTGACAGCGAGGATTTTTTCAAGTCCGTGTTTAAAAACATAAACGAGCGAAACTCATTATTGACATTATTGGTAGTGGGGAGGGAGGGAAATGAGAGGAACTCACGTTAGAAAATTGGTAATTCGCCTGGAAATAGATTGCGAATAAATTGAATTGGGAAGGCATTCACGACCACTGCTCAGAGCATCTTCCCGGTCTATATGTCGATATACACACACACACACACACACATGTACGCACATCCCCATAAAGTGTGTACTTATCTACTAACTTAGCCCGCATATAGTTTCTCCCATGTGTCAGCTACATAACACATAAATAAGAATATAACCTCTAAGCATTCCTCATGCTTGACTATACCCCATACATACATACGTATGTACGTACATACATTCTTTGATATTTCTGTAACTCATATTTATTCTCCGTACCCAGAATCATTTCCAATTCCTCTCACTTTGACAAATTTTTCCAATTCTCAACTTTGCTCATCTCCGACAGAGAATCCTCCTCCATGATTGGAACACTACTACTACTACTACTATATCTATACATACATAGGTACAGACCCAGAGTAAATCTCCGAATGGTCCTCCCTGCTCACACATGAGTTGTCTGAATCTCATCCATACCTTTCCGACCTTATCAACAGAAGGGACGTGAGACGAGACTCGCTAATGTGTAATTATCACAGTCAAGACAATTTTCAAGCCTTCAGCCGCAACTTATTCGTGGGATTCTCATGAATTTATGCCCCTCGATCCCGCTCACAATCAGTCAGGCAACACTCCACACTCCATACCTACAGTATACTTACATTTTGACAGGATGTAAGTATTCCTATAAGTATATATCTATATCTATGTAGATATGTATATATACCATGGAACAAGCATTTATATAAATATAAATTCCTATGTTATTGTCAGTCCTGCGTCGACAAGTAACAACCAAAATGCATGAAATTTCGTCTCAAATGTTTCAGTTCAATAAACTGCAAAATCCTTCTCAAACCCATTGCTGCTATCTATATATCCATATAAATACATTTATACATAGAACATACATACATACATACATACATACATACATACATACATACATGCATTACTGTCTTTAGAATGTATTTTCAACTTCCTCTTGTGCAGGTCTCTGTCAAATAGCTTTTGAGTATCTCACAACTGAGTGACCTTGAGATTTGAAAATAGGAGTCTGGTTAAGTTCAGCTCACAACACATTCCTGTAGTTACATATATGTAGACAGACGTACAGAGGAGTAAGAGATATCAATGTATAATTACATACATATATAATTATATATATATGCGCACCTACTGATACATACCGCTCTATGGGAGAGGCTCAAAGAACCTGACACGTTTCACAATTCAATGAGGAACTCTCAAAATCCCTCAAATCATTAAACATTCCTATCAAGGCAAATCAGAAGAAGAGATTGGTACATACTAACGTACATATATCCCTCCATTTTCCAGCAATGGCACAAAGGAGGCAGGAAAGCTCTGGAATCCAAACAGAGCTATTCAGTAGAGAGAGAGAGAGAGGGACACACACACACAGAAAAGGAAGGTTTTAGAAATTAGTACCAAATAGTCCAAGAGGAGGAACCTGGGTTGGAGAATCTAGGAAAGGAAAATACTCTGGAACAAATGAGTTTTAAACAAACAAACACGACAGACAGAGACAGAGGTAGGAGACTGAGAGAGAAAGAATAGAGGAAAAAAATAAATTCAACTGAACCACTACCACCAACTTCAAAGGCCAACGTAGACATTTCACCGTTAATGAGACCTTCGCCTTTCTTTTCCTTTTCCCTATAAATGTGTCTTTTTCCCCCGACCATGTCCCCTATATACCAATCTCTGAATGACATGAGAACAACGGAAACAAGAAAGCTACAAAAAAAACAAGAGGGAAAAATAATAGGAAATCTCTCCATATCCTTATCACATACTCTCAAATACCGGAACAGGCAAGGAGAGCAGCCCGCAGTTAGATTTTTTCTCCTTTCCTGGAAGGTAGAGTTAATAATCTACTGCCGTAAATATAATTTCTCTTTGGCTTTCTCTCTCTCTCTCTCTTCCTATTCCTCACATATAATCCCTACTCATTATATCATAAAGTTAGCAAACCTCGGTATCAACAACAGACAGACTAACAAACTTAAACTAAATTCATTCCAATGTAAATCTAGTCCTCCATGTTTCCTCCTCGGTTAATGAGTAAAACTTTCCCCATTTCAAGTCACATTGACATACAAATTTTCTCAAACAATCCCTCCATTGAAACAATTTCTAGGAGAGTGGCACAAGTAGTAAATACATAGAAACAAAAAAAAATAAACCGTCACGCTCAAACAGTAAGTATTATAACACATAATAATAAAGGACACATAGATCCACATTCATTGCACATACAGACAGCAGCACCTCTGTATGACTATCACCTTTTACAACTCTTACAAACTTGCATTTTGTTTCATGATACTGAGATATTTTTAAAAACAAATCACACTCCCAAAAACCTTGTTGAACAGAAACATTGTAACTATGACAGAGAAGCTCAAATTATAGATTACAGAATAGAGAGATAATTATCTACAAATATAATGATTTAATCGTATGTTAAATTCGTTACTGCTCCGCCACAAACACGTACATATGTACATAGAAACATAGAACAACTAACTTTAATCACTATCCTCACTCTGATGAGAATGAAAAGTTAGACACCCTTAAGTCACTTGAAATTGCCCTTGGACATTTGAAATATAAGTATATAATTTATTATATATAGAGAATATATATGACTATATGTAATTAAATGAATACAATAGTATATTACTAGAAAAACACCTGAAGGAATAGTGATCTATGGAAACAGTTACCTATAGTAAATTAAATATATGTAGATATACTTAACAACACATTTATACATAGTAAATTACAGATATGTATTTCCTGCTGAAGTTCACCACCCGGGCTCCTGTAAACTCAAGCTCCAATGTTTTTCTCCAAAAAGGTAAAAGCAAGCGGATCGAAAATGTTCAAAGGAGAAAGAAACTAATATGTAGACGGAAGTAAACATGTGGACTCAAGCTTGTTCTGGTTCGGAGATGATAGTAGTTTCACCGTACACTTCATCGACTCTGCAAATATCTAGCAGGGATTTCAAAGTTTAGCACCACCCAACAACTTTCCCTTCCGTCAAATCTACCTTACTTACTATGTACGTACACACACACACACACAGACCCACCGGTACTCTAAATACTGTAGGTAAAAAGTACACTATAAATTTGTGACACGTAAAAGCTGTACACTATATATTTCCATTGCTACCATATATGTATAATTATACATGCGTGTACATATTGCTCCTGGATATTATGTACCTACGTATGTATGTCGACATTTAAATACACATTATTCGAACCCTATATATGTACCTGCAGAGTCTGTAAATATTACATCGAGAAACTTTTTAAACATCAGTCTGAGAAGGAAAGGCCTACTGGAAATATATACTCCATATATTTATATATGTATAATTATATCAATGTATGTACAGATAGTACTAGTATGTAAAAAGGAGGGGGTTATCCCAGCACTTCCTTGCCCAACAGCAACAGAAGTTTCCCTTTATATAAAGCTATTTATCTTTACATATTCAAAACTATATTAGGGTCATATGTAGACGTTGTAGTTCCTATCAACTGACTCTTACAAACTACTCCAGTCTCCCTGTTCAACCATACAAATACACTCTCGTGAGTCTTTCATGCTAAAAAGATTTAACTAACATTTCACTTGTATCAAAAATGTCCCCACACGCATGTATGTACATATGTAGATACACAAACACATAACATGGATGCAAAAAAAAACCACAAAGAAAAAACAAACAGTATAAAGTACACTTTAAAATATGAGATGGAAGTCTATGAAAAGAACAAATCCAAGGAAGACAGTGTATATACATATACAAAGTATTTGCGAACAAATGATTCCTTTCATTTCCGTCCTCTACTTTCCCTTTTATAACTTTCTCCGCACTGTACAGATAGATATAGACGCATCATACATAAGTAAGCATTCTCTTCGGATATTATTTCTTACTTCCTACCCACAAGAGGAAAGTTGACAATAATTCAAGAGAGTGGGAGCTTGATATGTACATATATTCAAAGAGTGTACATATGCACTGCCAGATAGGAAGAGAGAAAGAAAAAGAAAGACAGATAAATGTGTCCTTATAGATACCAATTATTCCGTAATTGCTCTGTTGCCTAGCATTTTCTGAGGTCTCAACTTTTTCCCTTCCCCCTTTCCTTCCAGAACATACCAGTTGATTCCAGCCCCAGTACTGGCACATGACCCCGGCACACCTACATCAAGCCCCTATAATATTACATAAACTTGGAGATTTTAGCGCTAAACCTCAGTCTACATATATATGGAGTGACAGGGGAAAATCGACAAAGAAGAAGAAAAAATCACTCGGTTTCGCTTACCGCCCACGAAAAAAGAAAACAATTACAAAATCAATACAAACTCTCTTTTTCCCAGGCTTAAAAGTTTTGAGGTTGAGTAAAACTGGAGGGAAATAGTGATTCCTTATTCAATATTCCCACACGCAATGCTTTCCTTAAAGACACAACATACAATTTATTATAGATATTACTTCCTCCTGTAAAAAAAACGGAATAACTTGAAATTCTACATATAAAAAAACCCTTCAATAATAAATCCCAATTATTTTTTCCCCTGTAAAGGTTAGCAGAATCCCATGCATTAGAACCAGGGGAAATCGATATAACTTGGAGGAGGATTAGCATAAATGGCATAAATAGATTTTGAAAATGAAAGTAAGTACTCAAAACCTCTTAAACCCAACAATTGACAATGGGAATTTTCTTAGAAAAGCCTAGCCTTCTTTTTCCTTCAAAAACACCGTGAGAAGTGTAGAGCAAACAAGAGAGAGAGAAGGAGAGAGAGAGAGACTGAACTCTGGCATTTCAAGTTACATACCGTACAGGACTTTATCGATAGGAACCAAGTGTCAGAGAACCTCTTATTGTCATAAGTAGAGAGAGAGAGAGAGAGAGTTGAATGGTAACATAGAGCAAGCGTTTCGCGTTAAATGTATCTTAGGATAGCCTCATGATACTCTTAAAAGTAAGTACCTTTCAAGTCCCATTCTTAATGGGATACATCTAGATACTTAATACACACGTATATACATACATAGATATAGATATAGACTCGTGTAAAATGATCCAAAGAGAACTCCTGGCGACAACAAAAAGGAGCAGGGCAAGGACAAAGCTACTAAATGTAATACTTATCTCAAATTCTCAAATCGACACAGCAAGTACTTACAAAAGATTTGCCGAAGCACAAGAGCCCAGCAGATTACAATGTTATTGGGGAAAGGACAAAAAGGAGAAAGTCTATGGAAAGTTCAGAGACTCGGGAAAATACACCACCGCCATCTGAGCGACGTGGAGAGATTCCATTCATCTGAATTTTCTCTTCATCACCACACTGGATCGCTGCAGACAAGCTCCGTGTATCAAAAGCTCTCCTACTGTATATAGGCTTGAAAGGGGTAAAATAGAAATCATCTCTGTTTTCCCATGATAGACTATCATCATCATCAGGAGAAGCATCAGTCCCTTTCACGGCTTGATGATGTCAGGACGCCTTACTCAGTGCTTGGGATCCCATGAATATAAATAAATGTTGAGGAGTCCAACCAGAACTTCATTTAGAGAATCAAGACGCCAGAAATGACATGATTATCCAATTGTCTTTTTGGAGCTAATTTATACCATCATCCCTCCAAGCTCCGGGATGGTAGTGGTAACATAATAATTAATTATATATAAGACATTATAAATTATACATTACAAGACTCTCCACAAACACAAAGAGTTTATCTTTTATTAAATACTGGATGGAGTAATTACTATAAATCCCTCTCAACTCATGAAATCTAGCCAACATGGTAAATATAATTATTTTATCTGGAGTTGACGTGACTCCATTTATAATCCCTGACTTGGGCACTTGAAATATATTTATATAGGAGACGTCTGTCAGCACATGGTTTAGCATATGCCTTCCCTGGAGGACCCAATGAGAGTACAGCTCTGTAGATGAGGAAGGGAAATTACATATTCCATTTCCATAACTTACTTTCTCCATTCCTCCAGCATCTCCTTCTGTATGTAGATACATAATATGCGCCACTCTGGACTGTAATTACTAAAATTACTCACACAGATATAACGTTCGGCTTCGTACACGTACAGCCGTACGTCATTACATACGACACATGCATGTGTCTGTACAGTGGCAAAGGAAGCTCTGGATTCCCCGACTTACAATTAGACTACACGTAGGCACTTCAACTACTTGAAGATCCAGAGTCGTCACTCATTAAAACAAGGAACTTCTTTCTATCAGCACTCACAATTCTTAAAGCACTACTTTGAAAGTAGTACACAACGAGGCTCTAAAAGCTAATTACAGTAGTATTAATTGTATCATTTAAATAAACTTTGTTTTTCAATGCTTGCTTCCAATCCTCAATTACAGATTTCCATTGAATTTTTACAAAAGCTATAGGAGTCGGAACCCTAATATATAGATATATAAGTACATACATATATAATTATATATACTTAGCCTAGAAGGATATTTTATTTCAGTATATTTATCAACAACAACAAGTATTTTAGATGATTCAATATACACACGCAGTAACAGTAACGGAGCTCATAATAGCAAACAAACTACATACATACATACGATGTTCAACAGCTCAAAGGAATATGATAGCTTGGGAAATAAAAACGATCATGTCTGTTTGCCAAATAATTCGAAATGCCGCAATAATACATACATATGTACGTATACCTATGTACTTATATATTTGGTTGGTTTACCGCTTAAGTAGATACTGGAAGTACATATTATTATTTAGCCATAGTTGATATTTATTTTCGTATATGCAGGTTTTTATAAAGTTGACTGGCATTCAAAATCACAAGTTTACAAGAGACTCCGCATGAAACCCATGAAATTACTTAAAAGAAAAATAACGAAAATAAAGTTGTAAGGCCTTGCCGATTCACAGGAAAATTGATTTATACAAACACAACTGAGGTTTCATTCTTCCAATATCTACAAGGTTTTGAGGCGATTCCCCGAAAATACAGTACCGCTGACTAGTGAAAATAAAACTAAAACAGAATCCATAGCAAATAATTTTGACGATGCAGACATAAATGATAGGTACATGTGCATTTTTGTAGTGGTAAGGTAAGTATCTATCTATGTACGTTCTCAGGGTAAGTTAGGTAAGGTAAGCCTATTTATATAATTAATTATTATGTACGTTCTCAGGGTAAGTTAGGTAAGGTAAGCCTATTTATATAATTAATTATATCTAAATAAATAAATAATAATATATAATTACGTATCTATATACTTATATACACAAAAATATATAATTGGACTTCTATTCCGTATAATTCTAATTCTTTCAATTGCAAATAAAAGTGGATATCCGGTACGTACATATGTACATATTTCATTATTCTGTGTTGGAGTTTCTTATTATTTTGTTAAACATAATGTGTACTTATTGTTTACTGCATACTGTCATAAGCTTATTCTTAGATTTGGTAGATACATTTATCATACCAATGAGCTTTCAGCTGTAGAATCTCCGTCAAGGTGCCAAACTGACCAGCTTCCTCAATATAATCTTGACGAACGAGCACTCCGTTCTAATCTCCCTGAATGCTCCACTTCACCTGCCCTCGTGCAAGTCACATCGAGTAGCATCTCAACTGGAAAAGTGTCGTTCCTCTAACGGAACAACTACGAAATGGTTACGAACTCATACTCGACATGATCATGGTACGAGTTGATTCAACTTATAGCCCATGGATTTCATGTCAATTATTCATCTACATACATAATTACATTTGGTTGTGTTCTTTGCACCTCATCGTAAACTTGACCAGTCCAAGTTCTGACACATGTACAGTTCCTCAGTACTGCTCACTTTTTCCAAGCTCCCATCAACACACCATCTTTAGGTCACCGTGAGTAGTGGGCCTAATTATTTACCACTGTAATAATAATAATAATTGAAGTGTATCTTATAGCTAACTGTACACCTATAATTTTACTCTTTTATATAATTCTCTCTATATTTAATTACACTACTACTTTGCTACTTCAAACCTGCAGTTTTTGTGTGTCCTTGGGCAATTCACACACATAACAATTTCTCATCCTCCGCAGACCACACACTCACTATCTTCAAACCTCAACTTCTGTGATTAATTAATTATGTTTGCTTCTTTTGGTTGTGTATAAAAATATATTGCAGACCATAGATTTTGCGAACATTTAATGCACCCTGAATTTTGCATCATCAACAGGATTATGTATCTAACTTGATTATTCAACCCACTTACGATGACTTTTGACCCGCATGATTTTACCATTGAATGACCCTTTTGCTTTCGAATAATGTAATAAGTATATATTGTACTACTATGGAACACAACGAATGTCCAAAAAAAATCAATTTATTCCGGTTTGCATGTGTACCCCTTGTACATACGCAGCTAATGGAAACCTGCATGATTTGATTACGTCCACATTTCTCAACATTTAGGAGCTCCTTTCAACTACAACAACTCTAGAAACATCCCAATTACAGTCAAACTACGAGCTTCTGGGCAGGAGCACAAGAGCGAGCAACAGGGAGCAGGAAAAATTCTGGTCAGCGATTAGGTCAGCAATAACAATTAATCAAATCAACCAAGAGAAATATTGAGTAGGGTCGAAGAGCAGACAAGCCAGAACGAAAGAGAGAGAGAGAGAGAGAGAGAGAGAGAGAGAAAGTCGAACTTCAAAGGGATTCCAATGTTCCATTTCCAGAATACATACTGTGCATAAGTACACATACATACAAGAGGTTGTACTCTGCAACCACGTGAAAACATACCAATTGTATGTACATTACATGCAATCTATGTATTTATCTACAGAAACATATATAGGTATATAAGTATGATGTATGTAAATATCCTGCATATCTATATATATATACATATGTACACGGGAACATACATATGTACGTATATAAAAATGTACATATTTGAGTAAATATTTCCATGTACACATTACAGTGGAATCTATTCACGTTCCAACATCACATTCCATAGGGGGGGGGTCCGTATACCCCAAACCTATACAGTCGGAAGAAAGTAAGTGGTAGTGTGGTATACATGATGCTGACTTTCAAAGGAAACCCCAATATTTGCTCAAGTGCACAATACATAAGTTACTACTACACATGCCCCGTCGTGACAGGAAGATAGAGTGAAAATACCTCGGAAATCTTATCACATACACTATATACTCACGTAGACACTAAACAAGCTTTGGAGGGAACATGCACGATCAACTTAGCAGTGTGTTGAGTCCGGGGGAGACAGAGAGAATTCCCTGAGAAAAATGACTCTCATGACTACAGATCTAACATTCTATGTGTAAGGACTAATATCCTCAAAAACCCATCAAGTGTGCATATGGAAAGCCATAGCTTAGGTCCGGCAGTAAATGTAAGTTGCTAGGCAAACCCATTTCCTGTTTTAAAAAAAATCCGGGCTAATAAAAATGCACATAAGTATACTACTCCAGAGACCAGAGAGACAGAGAGAGAGAGAGAGACGGGCATATGGATAGAGGAATCTACGTACTAGAAAAGGAACCTGGACAATATCACAGACCAGGGAGCCAAATGGAGGCAAAGGAAACGACCGACCTCATGTGTGTGGCCCTCGCAGATAAATATAAGGCGCCAGGAAAACAGAGGAGATAGAGGAGGGCTGAACAAATGAGCGGAGAAAGTAAGCTGTAAGAGGAGCGGAAGACCTGGCACATCTTACAACAGCCTCGAGATTATACGAGTTTTTCTTACAGTAGAATAACTAATGGATTTTCACTGACCTCATCAGTAGTGGCGTTAGCTCGCAATTGCAACTCTGCCAACTCTGACCCTCTCCCATCCTGGTCCAAAGGTGGTGGTGCCGGCATCTTGTCCTCTTATTTAAGTATATGTGCACCTGGAAAAAAATCATATATTTATTAACACACAATGCATAACTACAGTACATAAATATAGTATAATATAAGGTATAGTTACTTAAATAGATACTATATATACGCTCCTGTACTATCTCATAGTAAGAGCCCATATAATTACACATACACACAGGATAATTTCCTATATCCAGACACTACAGGCGGGACTATCCGCATAATCATCGTCCGTCAGAGTAGGACACCACAACCATTCATCTCCCAGCCTAAATTCATCACTGCTCCCCAACAACAGCTTCATTTTAGCAAAATAATAAGCGGCTATCTCCCGTCATGTCATAACTCAGCCCCTCCCCAAAATATTCCAACTTCTCCCTCAGCACACAAGGCACACAAGGTTTTAAGAAATAGGCTCTACATAGGACTCTCTTGAAACAAGTATTAAGTTGGAAGGGAGTCAGCTGGAATTAATAACAAGGCTCTCCTTTAGAATTCCATGAAAGTACGGCATACGTCTTAATTACGTTTTCTTCAACTATGAAGATAAGACCAGACTTTCCCCGCCCCGACATTCTCTTCAGTATTTTAGGGCCAATGCTATTATCATCGTTATTATTCCTTCATTAATCAAGACAGAGCCCTCAACATACAGCACTACTGTAGCCAGGGATGCTTAAAAGTAGAAGTCAATGACCACAAACCCTGCATTGATTAAAAGTCAGATTAGAAAATAATAACAATAATAAGTTACTACTAGTAGTAGTACAAAATGTACATATACATATCGACTAATCTCCCTATAATTTATCATTTCAAAAAGTACTGACAATATAAAATTAATACATGGATCAAATTCCTAAAGGGTATAGCTACTGGAGCTACTGGAGGTACATACATATAAAGACCCTCGTTAAGAAAAAAAAAATACACGGCAGTAGTTCCATTCTGGAAAAAGCTCGAAACGTTCCTACCCGCTTGACGCTCATTCCTATATGGACGCCAGCACTTCAAAAGGAGAGGAAACTTGCCCTAATTTCCCTCAATTTATAATAATTTTATGAGAAGCCCCCTGCTCAGTATTACTAACATCATCTCCACCAAACGAGCAATTACATTTATGATGATATAACTACATTTTTTCCAGAGAACAACAAGCGTACATATGATTACATATGCGTACATACATATGTGTATGTACTTACTATTTAGGAAGGTTCTTTTCCCTTCACAAAGATAATAAGTACATATTCCAGGTGAATTCCCCGCCATGGTAACTCCTAACTCATTTAAAAGGAGAGCGAGCCTCAGCGTTCATACCTATACAATATGAATGCATGAATTATTTTTATGCTACCTCTCAGAGCCCGTACTTACATACATTAGGAAGGAGTTGCATGGCATGTTTGCACGAAAAAGGGCGGAAAGGAGATATTAAGAGATAAGAGAGCGAGAATAGCCCAGAATCCACAAATTACTTCCACTTATTATATCACTCTTGTATCGTGTCCCAGGAACCCTCTGAGTGCAAACATAAATGACAAGGAGGAAACTAAAACAATTGTGTAGACGGGAGATTACCATTTATTTCTTATTCCTCCACTCAACTTCCCCTACTCGATCACCACAAACAGACGGAACCTGGGGAGAAAGGAGAGACTATTTCGAAAGAAAAGGAGATCGACTCAAAATTCCCTTCCCTCATTTCCAATGAATTGCGGGCCCCACAATTAACCTCTTATACCGACTATCCTTAAACCAGCTTATGGAAAGACATAAGTACTGTACATTACTTATGTACATAAGTTGATACCGGTCCACACATATAAATACACATACATATGCAGTATGCACATAAACAGCAATTATTACCGTTTGAGTAGCTACTCTTAAAAATGTGCATGTGCTCTGATGTAAGGATCTTATTTACAGTGTGTGGGCACGGTATGAGGGATACCCGGCTCAAAGTGATTACGCAAGCATTACGAAATACACATTATATGCAATAAGGCTGTATATATTAGACAGATATACATTATATGGGAACCTTCTCCAAATGCGACTGTAGTAATTATTATACAAATGGCATGGGACATACATACATACATACATAAGAGAGGTAAAACCGTTGAAAAGGCTTTGGTACTTCGGTAGCTAAAGTTCCCTTGAAATAAAAAGGATTAATAGTTCCCATAATCTCCCCTACTTCGCATTAGTTTCCTACAATCTATTAGCACCTTCACCTATACACACCTACACACATACATTATCCTTCAGTTAGATATGTACTGGACATATTTTACCTAACCTAAGCCTAAGGTTATCCTTCCTCCACACAATTTAGAGCAGTTTCTATATAATGCATCCCCCTCCTTACTACTCCCAGAATTCTGAGCGAGTCTCTCTCTCTCTCTCTCTCTCTCTCTCTCTGACTGCCTCTATTTACATTACGAAAGGTAATGTAGCAGGAATTTTTAGTGACAGGTGACATAAATTGATAACTCCTAGGTTTTTTTTCTCTGTCCCTCTCTCTCTCTCTCTGGGTAATCTCGCCAAGGCGAGCCTTCACCCATGTAACACACAAGAATGGTAAGAAACTATAAGAGTGAGCGCGTCATCCAAAATGCCATAGATACTTTCCCATCGAATTACACGAGCCTTTGTGCTGTCTTAGAAATTGTTGTTCAGAACCAACGGGGAAGATAACATCCCCAGGCTTTCCCTTTTTCATCACACACATTCTTCACCTACGTAGATACATATATACATAGAGGTTCACACATATGTATCCACACATGTATCTACCTAGGCTTTCAGAAATATCAATAGTGGCCAACTTTCACCTGCATCTATTTATTCACTAACTAACAATAAGACAGAGTTAGATATATCTCCATGATATGTAGATATGTGAGAGCTCAACTTGTAAAAATATTTTCCAAAAACAAACTAATCTGACAAAGCAACTTTCACATTTGAGAAAGTACCGTGACGAAGTCAAAAAGTGCAGGGGAGCAAGTTTCGGGACGACAAAAAAGCAGGAGCAAAATCCAAGATAATTCGCTAAGTGTGTTCCAAAAGGGACACCATTAAACTTTTGAGAGCACTGTCACGCATACGGTTAGTGCCTTTATGGGGGGAAGGGAAAAATCCCCAAGGCATCGACACAGAAACACTTAACGTATCTGTAAAAATAGGCGTCCATACCAAACATGTCCTGACGTTTTCAAATAAATTAAAAACTTCAAGTTTAGGTAATAATTTCATATTGTAGATGAGGTGTTTGATTTAGAAGGAAAGGTGGGTACATATCTACGTATGTCAAATACGTGGGATCTAGCTCCTCAGAAACAGAATTTATTCCCTAAACAATATAATGTTTCGTGTAATGCAGTAAAAGTTTTCTCCTCCATTTTAAGTAAGTAAACTATTTTTATTTATTTTATGAGTCACTCCCTTGTGTGGGCTAGAGTTGGGAGGGGGGCAAAAATTCTGATCACCCTGTACATTCGCATACCTTCACAATTTTTTTAAATGATTGTAAAAGGAATCTAGAGGAAAGCACACCTTTTTGAAGAATTTCCATAAAAATACATTTAATGTCATTAATTTCCCAGACAACGCATTCCCATTCACAGCTTTCTACTTTCTGTAGGGATTTTCTTCCCAATACAAGGCATCCCATACATAATTTAACAGCCTGGTGGATACCATGTAAGTCATCCAATTGTTAATACAAAACAGAAAGGAATGGAGTAGCACAAAAAAAATAAGATAGATGTTTCTTCAACCATACACACGCTCCCATCAAATAATAAAATGTAATCTGACAGACGACAAAAGAATCCCGAAAGTCAGGAAGGGACAATGGGAGTGGGACACCACATCAGACGAAAGTAGACTGACAAGTCTTTGTCTCACTTCATTCGTTTCACAAACACTTTCCCATATACGTAACACAAATATTTCCTAGGACTGAGGAACCTCCCCATAACAAACACAGTGTCCTTATATGTATGTACATGTTGAAAACCTAATTACATGGAACCTCCGGGGCAAGGAATCTGCAAGAAGGAAAGTATACTACTGTATTAGTACATACACCAGAATGGATTCTCTTCCACTAACAATTATCCATCCTGGACGCCTAAACTCTACAGAAGCCTCACCGTGATTTTAAAGGGAGAGTAAAACCTAAAATAAAAATCCTTCCCTCTCCCTACCTCATCATTAATTCATCTAAGGACATACAACAATTATCTGGGACAACCAGGAATGCCAGAAATAAAATACATAGTCCTAACTGTTTGCACGCAGACACAGACAAACAAACACACACACACACACACAAACAATTCATCCTCCAGTTCCCAGGTAATATTTTGAAAGTAAATAAAAACCCTTTCTCCTCCCAAACGAACAAAGGGAGCAAGCTGTAGGGAATCAAAGCCAGCTAATGGATATAGCGGGGGAAATAATCAAATAAGAATGGAAAAATAACGACCGACTCACATCC
Source organism: Allacma fusca (assembly GCA_947179485.1). Taxonomy (NCBI): domain Eukaryota; kingdom Metazoa; phylum Arthropoda; class Collembola; order Symphypleona; family Sminthuridae; genus Allacma; species Allacma fusca. Next base: position 4,430,830 of record OX359247.1, on the reverse strand, counting down.
CAAAAAAAAGAAAGAAAGAAGTCCCTAAATATTGAAAGTAAAATAAAACTCCATGAAACAAAAATCTAGTAAATTTTATAATTCATAAGAATGTAACCCTTAAATCTCATTTATTATAGAATTATTATTATTACCAAAACTGCACACAGCGTTCACAAAAAAGTGCATCACAAAGGCAGGCATATACATATGTATGTGTGCATTTGAAGAGGAACCCCTCCAGAATCCCATTCAACTTTTATCCAAAATTGTATTGTCCAGAAATCATTCTTGAGTCGAGTTGTATTCAAGTTCATAAAAAGCTCAACACCCTGACCCACGCGCTTACACCAGTATTTAATAATTTAAAAAATAAATATTTGATTTATGTATTTTTGGAGTAACTACAAAAGGACAGACAAATCCAACAAATCCTTGACAATTTGTAGGAGAAAGTTTGTAAGGAAGACGAGTAAACGATATGACGAAAACAGGTGACAGGAATACTTAATTCAAAATTATAACTCTGCTACGTACATATGTACATATGTCCTATGTCTGAAAATAGAACTTGAGCATGTCAAGCGTCTCCTTCTTGAGCCCACAAAAATGTAGGTTTCCATCTAAAAAATATTTAACAAATAGATCCCTAACAAAATAAATAAAAAAGATGGATAAAAATATCATGAATATATTTACTAGTAGTTAAACGGGATCGTATATGTGACGTATGTGTAGGCAATTACTGAAGCTTCACATTTTCCTACTCCTAGAACCCCCGAGTAATAAAATCTGTTAATGGCTGGACCATTACATACACAAACTTCCACTTGAAGCACCCTAAGAGTCCGCCTCACACACAGTCAATCTCATCAAGTCAATTATCATTTATGAACGTAAACACTAGAATTTATAGCCCACACAATATGTGAACCCCATAACGTTGCAATTAACACTGGCACACAGAGACGAGAGAGAGAGAGAGAGAGACAGAGAGCGAAAACAATAATTACTACATGTAGATATACACATGTTCCTTCCTAGTAGCTCTTATTATTGTCATAGCCCTCAAAAACACTAATTAAGTTACATCCACCAGGAGTGAGTAGTGACTCCAACAAAATGAACCGCCTCTGGTTGAATTCGTTTATAACTCTTCATACAACCCAAAATAAAACTAATTACTTTCCAATGCACACACAGAGACACACACACACAAAAGAATACATACATAAAAAAGGAGTCAACTAATTACAGTCGAGCGGATTTCAAACAAATCAAACAAAACTCCCAGCATATCAAGTCCCCTCCTGTCATAATTTGTTCCCACTTACATCTCCCCTTCATTCATGGACTAATTACACCTATCTCCTACACTCCTGAGGAGAGCTACCAAGCTGGAGGATGTAATATGAAAAAATGTCCGAAGTTAGAACAACTATACCCATGTCATGAATTCCTGATTGCTCCCAGCTTTTAACACCCATTTAGGACGGAGAGGGCAAGAGGGAATTAAGGAAGAAAATACGACCCTAAGACCCTTAAGTAGGTTCCGTCTATATAGGAATTTCCGACGGTCCGACGTGAGCAGAGTCAATAATACAGGATCAAGTAGGCTCCACAAATAAAATCCAAGGGAAACAACATACTCAAGGATAAAACACACCCCCATATATCAATAGGAGATGACACACTCGAAATAACTTAAGTATTGATTTTTGTCACCTTTATTCCCGCAGAGTTACTTATTCCCGGTCTGTCAGATCTAGATATCCCTTCCCCGAATTTTTTGTTTCACTACCCCTGGATTCTTCGAAAAGAAGCTGGGGATTCCAAGGAGATGAGAAATGCTACCACCAGCGTCCACGGATGATCAAAAAGTATCAATAACGCACCAACAAGTGACTCGAAATGACGGGAGGAACAAGGAAAGACAGTCCCCCCCACAGTATGTCCCGGGTTGACCAATTTGTTATTTCTTTTTCAAGCAAATTGAAAAATCATTTGATCACAAGGGAATCAAAAGGAATAGTTTTCCTGTTGTAATCAAATGCTTAACAAGTGAATGGGTCCACTGAGTGTAGTTACTTCACACAGGATATGTATAGATAGATATATAATTACCTATAGATAGATATAAATGTAAGTATACGTAGAATATATGTAGTGTGAGAGGAAAAAATGATGATGAAAGACTTTTCCCTTATTATTCTGTCTACACTTGAGAAGGGAGGAGGGGGAAATAGCGAGGAGAAAGTCAGAGAGAAAACTTCGGATTGCAAAAGAGAAAGGTTCACTGACTACTCCTTTGGCATTTTACTCAAGAATGTAGAACGATCGGAATGAAAAGAACAGTAACTGATAGAAGTGATGGGAAAATAGCTTAAGAGGAAAGTCAGGACTTGGGACTTTTTTTCCCCCCTCTCTACGATATAACGAACCACCGTCCTCGTCCTTTCCCTGGGTATCTTGTACACACGCTAGCCTTTTCTCTCTCCCTTGTAGTAGTAGTAGTAGTAGATAGTAATAGTAGTGCTGGGTGAGTGAGTGAGTGAGTGAGTGAGTGAAAAGCTGCTGGGACATACGTAAGTGTGGGGGGAACATAGGCAGTTTTCTCAATACAGCCACTCGCGATCAGTCACACGTTTTGTCTCTCTGTTTCCCTCATGTTCCTCTACAGCAAGTTCGAAGAGAGGAGTGTGAAAGTACGTACTATGTACATAGTAGTCACCATGCAGAAATGTTATAGAAGAAGAGGAGAAAAAAAAACGTTCACACACAGACAGGAAGGAAACTTACGGGAGACGAGTACTGCTGATGGTGGTGGTAGTGTGGTTGTACGTGTGTAAAGAGAGACAGAGGGAGAGAGAGAGAGAGAGAAAAAGAGAGAGAGAGGGAGAGAGAGGGAACGTTGTGTATGGAAGAGATGCCTTGCAAAAAAGAAGTAACTTCCCGTAGTGCTACAGTACATACATACATAAAATCCGGACACCACTGCCAAAATTTGGCTGAGAAAGTCTCAACCAGGAAGGTTGTGTAACCTACCCATTGATCGTGTTTCCAGTCCGGCAATGCAGCACACCATGGAAAATCAATACTTGGAGGCGAACAACTCAGCAAGAGGAATATACATATAGATAGGTACTTAATAGTAGCCATGTATATACAGTGCAGACTATCAAGCTAAGCCCTCCTATAGATTGAGCCAGCTAACAAGCATCTTCTCCTATCTATCTACTTATACATACTAACCAGCTCAGGTCTTAACATTGCCCCAGAAATATGTGGCTATATCAAGACAATCTTCCTCTCACCCTGCACCTCCTTCTCACACGACCGTACGAACACACTCCTTTCTCTCTCACTCTCTCGTCAACACAACTCTTTCTCTCGCCGTAACATCTTCACGTAATCTAGTACAGAGCAATGATTTTCTACGATTTTCCTCCACAATTTTCTTTTTCCATACTCTAGACCTTCCCAAATGAATCTAATAGGAATGCTCTCCATTCCGAGTCTTGCAAAGGTCATTTATTCTTTTCTCAATGTTCCCATCCTCGTTTGCATTTCCCTCCCAAACCCCGTCCTCCTTTCAATCTTCCAAACTTTAAGAGCCCAAATTTTGAAAGGGAATTAACTTTGTGTATCTATACTATACAGTTTAAGAGGAAAATGCTCCTACACTTTGGAAGGAGTACCCTAATGGATTCACAAAAGTGCAGATATTCTCCAAGTCTCCAACAAGACCCAGACCCAACAGCCTCCCAATTTAGTTTGATATTTTTAAGGGATTGTTCAGAATTTGCAAGGAAATTCCCAGGAACATTGTATATACTAAAGTTCCATAAATTTGTCAAATAAGTTCAATGATATTAATATTGCACCGTGGAAGTATCCCTCGTGCCTGCCATAAAATAAAATGATCAGCTGTGTCGAGGACAGGCTGACTGAGAACAGGTCAATGGATGTAGCTTTCAACCCCTTTGCTACACATTATCTAAAATACACAGAACCTACATACATACTGCATTGAAGAATCCCCCTCAAATTTAATCTCTTATGCTACCCTGTTTTCATTAAGAGCCTTTCCAAACTACCTCGTTCCCAGTCAGCATGCATACAATAAGTACACACACTATAGAATAAAGTAGACGAGTGGAGATATGGGTAATATCCATCTCGTGACTCGGATACCTATGTATATGAGTAGCTCCACGGACTGCACTCACTCAGTATTATCAGAGAAGGGCCAATGGGGTATTTATACTTATGTATATATAGATAGGTAGTAGGGATAGGTCTTCTGAAGGAATCTTACACTCGTGAATTCCCAAAAAGGCATGCATTAAATTTTTGCATAGAGGTTACAGAGGACGAAGGTTATTTGTGTACTTGGAATATTTACAGAAGGGCTTCGGGGAACTTACAGTAGACTTGAAATTCTCTCAGATGAGAGGAGATCTTGTGCGTGATAAGTGTAGAACAACACTTTTATGAGAAAGCAAACGACACCCACTTGAATTGTTCAACACAATCCAATTACGTATGCAATGTACCCCCAACCACTCGGCTCAACTCTTGTTGATCTTAATCTTTCCTTGGGATTTGTTCCTACAAAAAATATATATAATTATATATCTATAGATATATAGCAGTAGCCCCGGTGTCTCTGGAATTGCTAGCCGGAGAGCATTAAGACACTAAAGTTAGAGGCAGTCACTTTACCCCGATAAATAAAAAGCTAGAATGTCGAACAGAAAGGAGCAAAGATAATAAAGGTGTGAGTTGTTAGCCAGTAGTTAGTAGCTACTACTAGTTTAGTATGTCATACAAAATAATACAGGAGTAGCAGAAACTTGTTAAACTTCATAGAATGGGAGCCTAGAAAAATACAAGGAACATATCGGAAGAGATAAAATGGGATGCCCAAGAATGACTACCTCCAGCAGTGCTATTATAACGGTCTGGAAGGCTGGGGATGCAGGAGGGATGAGGACGTGGGAAAATTTGTGGAAGTAAACGGCCTGTGTGAAGGAGGTTATGTGTTAGCAAGAGAGCCATCATTTTAATACTATTCTCATTTACAATTGACTGTTTTGATTTATGACAATTTTTATTATCTTTTCCCACAGCAGCAGAGGAGACGTTTCTCGTTCGCTCTTTCTGTGTTGGCATAGAACATTATCAGGAGCGTATTGCTAAAAATATAGATACTATGTGTGTGCTATATCCTATTTAGCAAGATGAGTATTTCAATAGTGTAATAAAATGTCAAAGGCATTAATGATACATGGTCCAGGATATTCTTTTAATACGACTCACATGGAAAGATAGCGGTGAAATCAAAATTCATGCAACGTCATATATCCAACAAAAAAAAAGGATATTTAAATATGTACGCTGTTCGGATCCAGTCTGCATGCATGAATTATTTGATAGTTGAGAGTACATAACGTTGATAAAAAAAAGAAGAAGAGTCTAGGTTGAATGTCGATAATAAAAAAAAAAGTTGAAATCCCTGAAATACCATAGAGAGAGATACCAAGTTCAAGGGATATAGTCAGTAAATCCTGGGATTTAATATTCACATTAGTGTCCAATGATTTAAATAAAATTACGTGTAACATTGACTGGAGTGAAAAGGGATGTGAGCTTTAGACTTGGGTAGTTTTATTGATCCCATGGATTTTCAAAGATAGACCTTATTCCCCTGTCTGATTTTATACAGAGACTTCACCAACAAAGTTGACCTTATTTTTCTTCGGTACTATCCCTGTACATCGGCACGCCAACTTTTATACTGTGCTGTGTTCATATATGTATGTATTTATATACGTGTACTGAAACTTTCCGTTCCATTTAGGAAGGTCTATACAGAATGAGTACAAAGGCAGGGGGGACAGAATGAGAGCCAAATCGAATCATACAAACCAAGTTTCAAGGCACTTTAGCTTACAATAATATCGTTAGGATTTTCGGGATACGGGGAAATGTGGTTTTCCTAAAATCACATTACCTTCAACTCACATGTGTACAATATAGAGGACTATCCATTTAGTCATAGACCCCTTCTTTCCCCACATTTTCTAGCATGGAGTTTTTGGTCGACATTATGCGGGAAACTTTTTAAGTGGATTTACGACCACCAACAACTTAAAAATTGAAAGTTTTCCCGTGTATACATTTTTTTTAAATCTTTAAACCAGGAAATCCCTTTGTTCGAAGCATACGAGATAAGTCTTTTTTTTGTGTTGAAAGGAAAATCTCATAAATAATTTACTCCCATGACTCCCCATTTACCATTCACTTCAAGATTTGTGTCAACTTTAAACGTCATTAGTTCAGGGAACCTGGCAAAATTTTTGACAGCATATTGAACAATGTGAGCAGATGAGGACAGGATAAAAAAAAAGTAGACGGTTAGCAAACTTGTAACAAAGAAGGGAGATAATAGTCTAATCCTCTCCATAAATTGTGTCCATATATGTAATGTATGTATGTGTGCAGCTACAATTATATTTTGCACGCAATAAACTTTAATGAAAAAATTCAAGTGGAAAGGATTCTTCGGCTAATAAAGTTACATGTACATATAAAATGTAATGGGCGAGCAGATATAATGAAAGGGATACATGTAGAGGAAGTTTCAGAGTGCTCAGTGGGTAGTACACGGATATAGGGAAAGAGATATTTCCATTTGACGATTCCAGACAGTACTATCATGCGATACCAGTCAGTTGAGCTAATAAAAGTTGTAAACCCAGTTGGCAAAACTCGACTGAAAGAATGTACTAAAACGTATGAGGATTACCATAGTTTTCATTTTAGCTGATATGAAAGTTCCGAGCAAGTCTGAGTATAAACCTGGACAAGAGAATACTTTGTTGCTACTCCTGGAAGCTTTTTCACAGTAAATACCACATGTTGCATGCCACTCTGGCTTTCTACAGAAGGGCCATGTATTTCAAGGGGGAAATGATCTCCACCCTTTTCTTTTCCATTTACTCTCTCTCCCTCCTTGTGGCACATCAAGCCTACTTGAGTTTATAGCGTAAGGAAGGTTTCCCGAAATAAATTTGTATTAGGAAAACAGAAATCGAGATTTCAACTACATAAGCACTGCAGTTGGAAGAGGATTTTCGGGAGATAAACTCAAGTGATGACTGTGTAACAACAACAACAAAAACACATCGAAAAGGACTTAATGGATATTGTTCTGGGAAGGAAGCCATGCTTTGCTGAAAGACATATGACAAAATAATTGAACTGGTAGGAAATCTAATAGCAAAATCGGGATTTATAATGACTCAGTACCTAGGGATCATATGCTTAAAAGCTATTCCTGCTAGTCCCTCCATACAGACTAAGCTGGTGGTTACCCTCAAATGGAACAATATTCAAGAAATGTAGTGGAAACTCGGAAGTATCAAGCTCTACAATACAAATATGTGGCAATATTATACACTATTAGATATCGATGAATTATTTCGCATGATAGACATTATCCTTTTGCTATTAAATACCAATACGGGGACAGGCCGACTGAGGAGAGAGCAACTGTACTAGAAGCGAATTTTGACAAACACGTCCTAATCCGTACAAGGAGCGTGCATGCAAACACATTTCCCACTTCCTACCGTAAGCATATCAAAGCATTACTGGATGTCCCACATTTTCCAAAATTCGCCCGTACTTTCCTCTTCAAAGTCATTTCCACGAGACTGACGTCAAAAGACTGTTCCACGTAGTGGAAAGTAATAGAGAAGCCTATGCAGTTTGGAGAGATTTCAAAATTTTGGTCTCCGACTGTACTAGAGTAACTACATCTATCAATCTATGCCTGCCTACAAACTAACCTAATAACAGACCCATCTCCACATGGAGTTGATAATGCCACTCCGACAGTTGGGCGTAGGAAACACATATTAATTCAAATGCAGCAAGTACACTCACTCAGTTTGTTGGGAATTCTGGAGGAGAAACTGAATTAAACCATAGATATATAGGGACAGCAAAACCAAAGCACGCATTGCTTTCCAAGTGTGTCGAGCCATAAATTATTCAAGATTCATGTTTCAACTTCCGCCTTTTCAACGCGTTCCAGTTTCATCACGGACTCCAAATCAGTATATACTTATATCGGATTGTGAGGAGAAGACACTTCCACTCCTGAAGCCCTCACATGTTCCCTGTAGTTGTAGTACAAGATGGGTAGGGTTGGGACTTGCGACCATATTACAGTACATTACTGCATGAGATACACGAACACGATAACAATAAATAATAGATTGTCCAGAGCATATTTCATCCCACTGAGTTTACTAACTTATTTACGGGTTAATAAAATTACATCCAAACGTACACAGGAATACTCCCACAATACTCCATAGCTGTGTAACGTATACACGGCAATGACATTAAGTTACCTCTCCAATAGCTTATATGCACTCTATCTGTATACCATTCCTACAAGAAGGAACGCTTTGAGGAGTGCCTACGGGGGAAACTCCTGTAGGTATACGCAGAAAAAAAAGGTCTGTTACTGTAGGATCGGAGATCCTGATCTCTCGTCTATTAAGAGTCATTGGGCTGCATGAACCATGACATGACTGAACACTAATGTGACTACGTACCAGTTTAGTCTTTTTAGATTCGTGCAAGCACATAAAAAGGAAGTTCCATATAATTAGTATGTATGAGGAGGCTACAGACAGACTTGTACTGAAACCGACTCGGATAGAAACTCCAAGGCTGGAAATGATTCTCTTTGTCCGCATGGAGTCTCCCAAATAAGGCAAGGCATCTACAAATGTACATACATTACATACACATCCACATTTACGTAGTCTACCCAACTAGAAATAATAGACATAAACTTGTGCAACTAACTAAACCTAATGGAAAGAGCATTAGAAATTACTACTCCATGTACTCCGACTGACTCTTCCCCCCCCCCCTAACCAGCTTACGGCTGATTTCATTTCTCCCAAATTACATATTCCAATTCACCTGGAAACCCCGAGCGGAGAGGCTTTCACACCGCTTCTTTCACATCCCTTTTCCAATTATGTAAAACTTGATACCAAAATCCTCTCCGAACAACTATTACCAAATTATTTTGAGCCCATAAAACATTATTAGCCATTTTCCAGGATGAATAAACTCCTAAAAGCAACTAATACATACCAGCACTCCCCCTCTCCCCGATACATCCAGCAAAGTTCTTACGTATGCACTCACTACACTCACTTAGTAACAGGATTTATTCTCCAACCCGAATTACTTTCTCCCAGCATTTGGAAACGTCCCTTATTTTTACGAATGCTCCCCTCACACTAAACTTCCGCCAATTTATCTCTTTCAGTTTAAAACAACAAAACAATTAGTATTCATTCTTAGCTTCATTATTTACATCTACACACACACTACATATATTCATACAATATGATCAATGAACATCTGCATACTCTACACGACGGAACAGTCAACACATATATAATAACACCATTAAAACATACGTCATATACAAAACCCATCAAAAATAAATAATCCCTTTGATGACCACCTAGGAAAAGATCCAGCTTACTTATTATAACAAAGTCCTTCCTTTTAAAAGAATTCAACACTAAGCATCCGAACAACCTAAAAATAAATAATCATTCTTCAAGTACTCAACTATTGTTTGTAATAAAAAAATAAGTTTCTAAACAAATCCCAACTTTTACAAACTTATTTAAAAACTAATGAAGGAATAATAACTACAAAGATATAAAATTGACTCACCAGTTAAGTAACTGAAACCTAGATTTATTGCTTGTGTCCAGAAGTTGTTGAAGATAAATTTTTCTGGAACTTGGGATTGTCTACTTGCGAAAGTACTGTGAATCAGCCGGGGCCAGAACAATATGAGATCACTATATATATATAAGTATGTCACGTTTAGTTCCTACAAAGCTTGTTGTATGGGGCGAAGCTGATACAAAAAGTATGCTGACCTTGATAAATAACACTTGTGTATGTTTCACGGTGTGTGTGTAATCCCAACACGGTCGACTCTCAACTGTTCGGAGAAACGCCTGCCTATGCACACAAATTAATTTTGTGACTGATACTACAAAAGCGAAGACTATATGGTGAATGGTGTTCGTGTGACTGGTGAATATCTCCAATCTCCCAACCCCAACGTCACTCGTTTTGTCTCTGCACAATGAAATGGGAAGCTTGAGACTGCACTTGCCTTGAGGTTTCTTTCGTGGGTGATGTCAACAACCTAGAATGCCCACATTAGACGTGATGATTAATATTTACGTACAACAAAACGGGGCTATAGGGAATAACGAAAGAAATGACTAAGGTAGACTTCAAAAGGACGTCCTAAATAGGATAGGTAAATTAAATTGTGAGTATACATATAAAATAATAATAATGGATTTTTAACCCCTGCAATTTAATTCTCAGGCTTACTTACGAGGAGCAAAGCCTGCGCGACAGGATGTGCATTATGTGCACCCGCAATATGAGTACGCCAATGTTATTACGTGAACTTATTTATGCACACCCGTGTATTAATACACATATTAGTCAAGTGTTTGTTTCCAACGGAGGGACAAGGAGCGAAGTGCAGTTTTTTTTCTAGGGCAGAGGCAGAGGAGATCTGTGCTAAATTCCTTGTGCTTTATACGGACAGCCGACAGCCCCGCGTATCTCCTTCTTTTTCTTTTCATTCGGGACACGAACCCCATGAACCATACACGAACGAACGAGCAAGTGTAGTAGTGGGGTCTAGTCCATATTTCCCGCAAATTTATACCACATGACGGCGTCACAGGTCGATATATTGTCACGGGTACGGTATGGATGTAACTGATGAAAGTTTCGGAAATGCATTTTTTTTTAAATTTCCAAAGAAGTTCAAAACCAAAATAGGGATTTTTGTCAAGCAATTTTTTGACAAGGAAATTTTATGAGCTTTCCGGTGGGCTAATTGGTAGGTCTCCAGATTGAGAATTGGGGACATAAGAGGGAAACACCTGGAGCAAGATTGGAGAAATTCAACGTCATTCAGTTTTTAAATGGAGACACATTACGGGAACATCACTTTATGGGAAAAAATAATCATCTGAATAGTAAGTATTACCAATTAAGAAAGATACAATTCTTCCCCATTTATACTAAGGACCGACTTGAAAATGGGCTTCTGAATTTTAAATTTGATTAGACATTCATATTCTGGCCATGAAATGCAAACGATAATCTCAACATCTCAAGTTTCTCAAGTAAGAAATCGGTTTGTTAAATTGACATTTTTGACGTAATTTTCAAACATGATCAAACATACTAGAGGTCTAGAAATATTGAATATATGAAGCACTGAATGTATGAAATGTGGATTCGGGTTCGACTTTTAAAATTTTTAATCTCGGGTTACAGAGTGATAAGAACTGTTTTTCGTGATTGGAAATAATACAGTATTATTTCCAATCACGACATTTGGAGTATTTATATAGGGCACAAGGTGAAGTTCCCGTAATGTGTTTTCATTTGAAAGCTCCATGCCTCCGTTAATAATGATGAAATGTGGTTCGAAATGAAATAGTTTACTGCCGAGTTTCAAATTTTGAATCGAGTAACAAATCGTGTATACCCTAGAGTTTAAAGCCTGCACTCGAGTTGCAAATTTGCACAAGATTTTCAGGTTTGAATTAAGTTTCATGTTTGCACTCGGATTTTAAGTTTATACTCGAGTTTTGAATTCTTGCAAATTTTGGAGTCTAACTGGAGATTAAAGCTTGTTACCTTTGAAATTCAAATGGGAATGCTTACTCAAGATTAACTTTAGAATTCTTGACCAAAACTTGAGCGTCTAATCAAACTTGAAAATTATACACGCTCATTTACATTGGCTCTTCCTACTACATGGGAATCTGAATCGGGTCCTTAAACTGGAATGATGAATTTCAGCTTACTGTTCGACTTTAAAAACTTACTCTCGGGATACAGATCAGTCTTACTCTATATTCGCTGTATGTTTAGGGCTGTTTTTCGTGAGTGGAAATCATAATTGGAATTCAAATAAGATTTCTTACTCGAGATTATCGTGCATTTCATGGCCAGAACTGGAGTGTCTAATCAAACTTAAAAATTAAATGCCCCGTTTTAAGTAGGTCCTTAGTAGATATGGATGGGGAAGAGTTGTTTTTTTAATTGGAAATAATACTCGGACCAAAGATGGGCCCCTTGCGTATATCAAGGCCCTTTTATAGGCAAAACTTCTCGGGAGGAAGCCAATAAACAAGAATCTAGGCTAGGATTTAGGCAAGGTTCAATCGGATTTATATGCAAATAAAATATTATAGGAAGTTTGGGGAATAAATATAGGCACCTAGGAAATTTAGGCTAGGGGCGTCATAAATAAATATAATATGAAGGGAGCAGGTATACTACTGATGCCGAAATGCCGACAGAGCTATGCAGTATTTTCAAATACAGTATTTTAAAATACGTATTTTCAGACGACAAAGTATTTTGTATTTCAATGTTGGCAAGCAGTGGGCAAGTATTTTGTACTTAGTATTTTAAGAGCCAGTAAGTACTAAAGTATTTGGTATTTTTACTTACTCTCAGTGACATATGACATGTATTTCAAATAAAGTATTTGGCTCAAAATACTTTTCACCTGTATAATTTCTGACTTTGACATTGGTTGTAGCTTGTATGATGTGCAGTATCTACGAAAATTCCATTTTAGCATTGGAATAACATGTTAGAATGAATCCCTTTACTACATTATGTTCAGGTTCTTGATATTACCCATCACTGAAGATGCAAAATGGTTTTCTACAACCAGACATGTGTAACATCGTGTAGGTTGACCATAAGCGACGTCCCGTGATGAGGACAAAAGTGTCCCCTCGGGCTATTTCTGAAATACTGTGTTTAAGGCCAAACTGATGACGCAAATGTGTTCAAAACCATACCAGGACCTTAAATAAATTTTTTGGGGCCATTCGGGTAACGGGATACCCGGGTTAGGTTAGCATGGTTAGATCACGAATACTGCCGTTTGTGTTGACCAATTTGGACCGGACAAATTGGAAATCCAGTTATGGCTTGTAGTCAGTTGCTCTACTGCTAACACAAATACCCGGCGGGTATGGAAACCGGGTAATACAATACCCGGTATTCATAAATATTCAGAAATTCGTGACTTTCGCTGCAGAAATTTGTTTAAATGGTTGTTAGGGGTTAGACTATTTTCGTGCCAATGACATTCGGGCATTATACCCGGGTTTTATAACACCCGGCACATGTAAAATGTGTAAATTGCAAAATCCAGGCGAAGAGAAAAAATCGTGTACATGGGTAACATATTCAATTAAAACCCTATATCTGCTACTTTGATGCATCGATTCTATTAATTTTTGATAGCATGTTATAGTACCGGGTATTATGTTACCCGTATTGAAGACAACCCTACAAACTTAAAATGAAATTCCTTTGGCAAGTGGCGATTTTTTCTCTTCGCCTGGATTTTGCAATTTACAAGAAAATTTACAAGAATTTTTTCTAGAAACCGAAAACAGTGAGCATTATATAGGTGGGTATTTTAAGGAAAGTATTGTATTTAAAATACAGTATTTTGTATTTGAGTATTTTAAATTCCCTACCATCTATTGTATTTTTATTTGTATTTTACCAACGTAACCTGAGGTATTTTACTATTGTATTATGTATTTTCCATATTTTATTTCAGTTATTTTATTTTGTATTTTGTCATCCAAGACCAAGTATTTTGCATAGCTCTGCATGCTGAGTAGGGGTATAGTCATGCAACTGATGCACTGAACAATAAAACGTATGCATATAATTTCGAAGAGGAATGTATAAGTTTGCATGGGGAAATCCCTACCTTTTATACTACAACAAATTAGTAACAGTTGTAAAAATGCGGAGAAGTAAAGTATGTTATAGCACGATTGTTAGGACATCTGGTCGCCAATGATGTAACAAATTTTCAGCGTGGAGCAGACCAACAAACCAACAGACCAACGTAGTAATAAATAAATATAGTATTATTAAGTACAGGATATTTCGACATACACTAATGCGGGGTTTTCGGTTTTCTGTAGGGACTTTTTAGGGTGTACTTAAATAGGGAAGCAGTAGTTTTGAACTTCCTAATAGAGTATAGTTGCATGATAGTCCCAAAAGGAATATTATAAGAACATTTATAGGGATATACGTAGGTAGGCATCTCCCTATTTCCTATATTATAGGAAGGAACTTCGTGTAGCTTTAGCCTTAATAGGATTAGTACTCGGACCAGCTCAGTTCAAAACCGAAAAATTCCGATTCGGTTCAGTTCAGTTCAGTTTGATTCATTATAAATAGAGTTCAGTTCAGCTGTTGAACTGAACTGAACAGTTCGATTCAGTATTTGAATCGAACTGAACCATGTAATGCAAACTGCAGTTCAAACGGTTTGCAAACGGACTCCTTGCTGGAAATGTCACCAGTCGCCACCAGAGCTTCTGCCGGGGACGGGGACGGGACTTCCCGGGGGACAAAATAATTGTCCCCATTATATCAGGGACGGGACGTTGACAAAACAAATTGTCCCCATTATATTCGGGACGAGACATGCTTTTTGGTTGCGTGTATAACGGGACGGGACGAGCAAGCATAGCAGAACAAGGATAACGTTTCAGCATTAATGCTCATGAGTAAACTATTCTGTGAACACTATTTCACCGAATGTAAGACATTCGATTTTAGGTTGTAGAAAATGAGACTTGTTGCTCAAAAACTTAAGGAAGAATCTTGGAGCCACGATTCTATAAATGTGTTTATGTTTTTGGTACAAATATTTTTTGTACGAAATTTTCCTCATGTTCCGATTTTCGGTATGAGAATGTCGACAACTGTTTTCAGTAATTATTGGGACGGTGCAGGAATTTTGTTCACATGCCACGATTTTCGGGACCGGGGACAATATTTTTTTTTAATTTTGGGGACGAGGACAAGATTTTTGTCCCCATGTCCCGACTTTCGGGACGGGACCAGGGACAACGTTTTTATAATTTTTTGGGGACGGGACGGGGACATGGTTTTTGTCACCGTGTCCCGATTGTCGGGACGGGACTGGGGACAAAGGTTTTGAAAAAATATCGGGACGGGACGGGGACGGGACAAGAATTTTGCCCCCAACAGAAGCTCTGGTCGCCACCAACGTACAGTCTTATCTTTCATTCTCATATATAGTAGTTATTTAACGAATAATGAACAGTTTATTAGCTACTTTATTATTTAACAATTTTTCTTTTAATAATTCCATGGGACATTGCTATGTTGCTGGACCAAGCTACGGGCTAAAGAATTTGCATTTCGCACTACTTTCTTTAAAACTTCAACAGCTACTTAAAATTCTGGTTTGATTACGGAGCTGAAAAAATTAAAATTCATACGAATCCTACGGAAAATGTAAATTGTAAATACTGAATTCGCCCAAAGCTGCAATACTAAAAGGAAGCAATGGATTACTAGACGTAGATTCTGAAACAGGGCCATTCCAGAGTACTTTACCGTCATCATAATTTGTGCATTCTCCAGTGCACTGATTGCTATGGTGAATGCGATTAGGAACAGGTTAAGAGGAAAAAGAAATAAGATTTTTCTGGGATTGTCTCGAATGACTAAATTCGGAGCTCTATGTGTGTACACCCGCAATTGTTCTTGTTTACCAAACACTGCGACTGAATTGTTTGATTCACCGATTCAGTTCAGTTCATCGGGTGAAACTGAACTGAACTGAACTGTTTTTACTTGAACTGAACCGAAACCAAATTTTTGTTTCAGTTCATTGCTCAAACTGAACTGAACTGCAAATTTTGAATCGAACTGAACTGTTCCGAGTACTAAATAGGATTTAAGGAAGGCGTTTGGTTGAGCATTTCCTTAAATGGGGGAGATAACTTGGCGAGGATTATAATATAGGCAAATAGGGAGGCGCATTATGTTAGTTTAATTATAGGAAGGAAATAGGCTAGGTGAATTAAAAGGCCCATCTTTGACTCGGACGATTATTTTTCCTCACAAAGCGTTGCTCCAGTAATGTGTTTCCAAATAAAAGTTGAATGCGCTGTTAATAATTGATGAAATGTGGCTCGAAATGAAATGTCGGAATTTCTGATGGGGAATAGCATTGAAAAATTGAGCTCCAAACCCGAAGTATCACCCTGTGCCCTGTGGACAGAACTTTTAGGGCGTAAATATTTGCGCGCGCTGCAGGGCAGCTCTAAGCTCTAACCAAAAGGTGGCAGCAACAGAATGTATTACTGAAGTCATAGGTACTAATTATAAGCGAGCAAAATTTCAGAAAAATATCTACGGGACAATTTCGGAATGTTCCTTGTAAGTACAAAATATTTTTGTATCAGGGATATTTCAAAATACTAAAAATACTTTTGTATCAGGGATATTTCAAAATACTAAAAATACTTTTGTATCAGGGATATTTCAAAATACTAAAAATACTTTTGTATCAGGGATATTTCAAAATACTAAAAATACTTTTGTATCAGGGATATTTCAAAATACTAAAAATACTTTTGTATCAGGGATATTTCAAAATACTAAAAATACTTTTGTATCAGGGATATTTCAAAATACTAAAAATACTTTTGTATCAGGGATATTTCAAAATACTAAAAATACTTTTGTATCAGGGATATTTCAAAATACTAAAAATACTTTTGTATCAGGGATATTTCAAAATACTAAAAATACTTTTGTATCAGGGATATTTCAAAATACTAAAAATACTTTTGTATCAGGGATATTTCAAAATACTAAAAATACTTTTGTATCAGGGATATTTCAAAATACTAAAAATACTTTTGTATCAGGGGTATTTCAAAATACTAAAAATACTTTTGTATCAGGGATATTTCAAAATACTAAAAATACTTTTGTATCAGGGGTATTTCAAAATACTAAAAATACTTTTGTATCAGGGATATTTCAAAATACTAAAAATACTTTTGTATCAGGGATATTTCAAAATACTAAAAATACTTTTGTATCAGGGATATTTCAAAATACTAAAAATACTTTTGTATCAGGGATATTTCAAAATACTAAAAATACTTTTGTATCAGGGATATTTCAAAATACTAAAAATACTTTTGTATCAGGGATATTTCAAAATACTAAAAATACTTTTGTATCAGGGATATTTCAAAATACTAAAAATACTTTTGTATCAGGGATATTTCAAAATACTAAAAATACTTTTGTATCAGGGATATTTCAAAATACTAAAAATACTTTTGTATCAGGGATATTTCAAAATACTAAAAATACTTTTGTATCAGGGATATTTCAAAATACTAAAATACGTTTGTACTAAGGAATATTTCAAAATACTAAAATACGTTTGTACCAAGGAATATTTCAAAATACTAAAATACGTTTGTACCAAGGAATATTTCAAAATACTAAAATACGTTTGTACCAAGGAATATTTCAAAATACTAAAATGCTTTTGTATCTTAAATGTTTTTAATTTTAATTGTAAGTACAATATACTATTACAAAAATATTGTTATCCTTAATTAATATTATTTACCCTAAGTCAAAATTTCCACCCCTATAATTCACAAATGTGTGGCAAACTGGAAATTCAATTAATGCTTGAAACAAGTTCAGAAAAAATAATTTATACTTTATTATACCCAGCCTCACTTTTTCCGTTACTGCTGACAGGATATTTAATTTATTGTTAAGAGTTATGACAAAATTCAAACGTATACCCATGATGTAGGTCAGGGTGCAAAAGCTAACAAAAGGTTTTGAGTATTTAGATTATAAGGAAATACTTGTAAAAGTTTAAAATGGGGAAAATCAATTCATTTGACAGAAAAATGGCATAGTGTGAAAAGAGAATTTTATAAGAGTAGAAACTTCAATACAAAATAATTAACACAAAAAGTGTACGAGTTCTTAAAATATTTTTTCGGCATGCCTACTGTCTGGAAATATTTTTTAAATGCCGCTTATTCAGTAACACTATCATTCATATAAATTTCTCCTTCGGGTCCTCGTTTTTCGATTGAGATTCAATTTCTGTGGGGTCACGAATCATCAAGGTTAAACTTTATTTGCAGATGGTAACGGTAAATAAAGGGGAGTAGGGTTCAACAAGTGCTTACGCAAACACTTCTTAAAAAATATTAATCATGAGTGACCATGAGGTTAATCTCGAACAAAATTTACGATATCGTAACCAGTAACGACCAGGTCGTACGATTTTAAATTTTCCGTATTCTCGATCGAGATCCCACAAACATCACAGCTACGATGGGACCAACGAATCGTAAGCCCCCACGAGGCCTGAATGGGGAGCTCTAATTTGTCGAACGAACCTTAAAATATCAAACTGGTAATTATTACTCGAAGTCCGTGACTGCTCCAACAAGTAAAACATTGCTGTACCAGAACACCAGAAATATTCACCACAACGTTGGAACAAATCAATCCTTACATGATCTTCATCGTATCTATCACTATGGGTTCATGGAAAACTCGAATAACCTTTAAATTATTACGGTCAAAGTTTTAATTTTTAACCTGCATTTTCGAATCATTTCACTCTCAGTACTATATAAACACACATTTTTGTTCACCAACATTTTCGATTACGTTCTTTTGGGGAAACGCTCTTGAAAATTTTTGAAACTCATCATTGAATTTGTTAGACACTATTAACATAATAATAATTCTTATTACAGCAATAAATTAAAGAAGAATCCGCAAAAAACTTAACTGCTTGATGACTTCGGGTGGTACAACGGTTTCAGAATGATCCTAGCCCTTCCATTGCTTTTGATAGGGTCAACTAAACGTTTCGTATGTAGCACTGAGTCTTTAATAGGAACGTTCGGCAGGTGTGCATTGGCTCCACATGAAAAAGTAAACTGATTGTGAGACTCCCAGTTTCAGGTCAATACAACAACGTCGAGAGGAAAAAGTGAAAGGGTACTTAATGTTTTGGGACACTTTGAAAGCGTCCATGCGGTGTACTCAACTCACGCATGCCAACAGCAACCTTTCCATTGGAACCTTGAGTTTTCCATAAGCAGCAGGGATTGACATATAGATGGTATACTCGCCCCATTAGGTATAAGTACAGATACTGCACTTATAACTTAAGAGTATTATTTTTCTGTAGGGGTAACAACAAGTGCACTTATTCCCGTTAAACACAACCCTTCATGTAAGTTTCATTAAAAAACAAGCTAGCACACATAATTATTTCAAAGATCACATTCATACGTACATGCTTATACATAGTAATTTGATCATGAACAGAATGAGATTTGATGAAATTGGATGTAAAGGAATTTGATCCAATAAAATATTTTGCAGGACAATAGTAGCCTTCCGGTCCTAACTGTGTCACCCAGAGAAGGGTCCACAATAAAAACGATTTTAAGTTTGCAGGATTTGGACTTCAATGTGCACACTCATGCAAACCTGGACGCGCATCAATACTTGGACACTCAGCAAATGTGAGGGAATAAACTATGAATACAAATTTTTCCAGAAATTTCAACTTAGCCTTCGAAGTACACTGTGCGGGGGTTGCCTTAAATAAGTACAGGGCTCTTTATGTTTTTCCTGACGGTTCCTTCAATTTATGGAGGTGTATGTAAAAATATTTATAGTATTTTCAATGACGGATGAAGATCCCCTCTTAAGAGATTCTACACGTGGTCATAATGACCCACGGGGAAACAATCACATTTATGTTAAGGATAGGACTCTGATCTCAGAGATTCTCGGCTAAGTTCTGCAATCCCGGCCGTTTCCACTTTTCAACCTTTTTTTCCACCTTGTCCACTTTGTCCACTTTTTCCCACTTTGTCCACCTTTTTCCACTTAAAATTTCAAAATTCGTACTGCACAATCAACTTAAACTAACGGTCCCAAAATGACCCCAGCTTCACCTAGAGCATCTCCCCGTGGAATATTTTGGGACCGTGGACCGTAAATTCTTACCCGTACCAACCCGGCCCGAAATTGAAGTTCAACGACATAGCCCGGCCCCATCCGAAAAAATTTTAAAAGCCCATAGACGCCAGTTTATACTAGTTCAGCTTGTAAATCCTTAGCTAGAGCCTCAACAATTTGGTGGTTTTCAATTTACATATAATTACTTGAATGTATTGAACGAATTTCAAACGTTTGTAATTTTACCTTTAAAACAAAGTACGACATGGTATGCGGGACTTCTAGAAATTACTGTTTTATTGCATGCCTGCCTTTGTTACTTAGTACTGGTTTCATTCCGTTATTTATTGCTGGGGAAAATTCCATTTAGTCTCGAAGATGAATTCTGCTGCGAACTGGTATATACTGGCTGCTATGCGCTTTTATAAATTTTTTCTGATGGGGCCGGTCTATGTCGTTGAACTACAATTTCGCGCCGGGTTGGTACGGGTAAGAATTTACGGTCCACGGTCCCAAAATATTCCACGGGGAGATGCTCTAGGTTAAACTGGGGTCATTTTGGGACCGTTAGTTTAAGTTGAATTAGAGCTTCTATTGGGGACAAAATTCCTGTCCCGTCCCCGTCCCGATATTTTTTCAAAACCTTTGTCCCCAGTCCCGTCCCGACAATCGGGACACGGTGACAAAAACCATGTCCCGTCCCCAAAAATTTAAAAAACGTTGTCCCCGGTCCCGTCCCGAAAGTCGGGACATGGGGACAAAAACCTTGCCCCTGTCCCGTCCCCAAAATGTTTAAAAAGTGTTGTCCCTGCTCCCGAAAATCGGATCATATAAATAAAATTCCTGTCCCGTCCCGATAATTAATAAAAACAGTTGTCGGCATTCTCATACCGAAATTTGCAACATGAGGGAAAATTCGTACAAAAATTATTCGTACGAAAAACTTAAGAAACACATTCAAGAATCGTAGTTCCAAGTAGAGCTACTTGTGGGAGCGAAAAGTTTGATCCCATTCCCGAACCCGATCCCGAAAATCTGGGCATCAATATTTTCGGACTCACCCGAACCCATTCCCAAAATACTGGGATCGGGTGCACGAAAACCCAGACATAAAATATGTTTAAATCGTTGATCTCAAACCCGATCCCGAACCCGGAATCAAATAAAATTTGCCCCCAATTCCAATCCCGAATCCCTTGAACCCGGACTCGTTCCCGGGACCAGTGCAATTAGTGTAAGCCAATTTTTTTCTTCACATTTTTATTGATTTAACAATACTTATGCATGCGTACCGTGCAACAATAGATGTAGGCACTATTAAAAATGGTGATTATACTAAGAGTTTGGTCTGCGTTGGCGAAAAAGCTGCAGGAAGATTGTTAAGGGAGCGTACACAAATTACGTCACCCACAGGGTGGGTAGGTAGTTGCAGTAATTGGTGACCATTGATGACATTGTAGTGGGGTTCACATCAGCGAAGATGACGCCACCAAAATTTTCCGCCGTTTTTGAAGGTCCCTTACATTTTTCGCTTGTATTATGATGACGCGAACATAAAAGGATAAATTCATTCCTAAATTCAAAGCGCAGAACCAAACGATTGTATTACACAGCAAGTTTGTCTGTCTAGTGACATCATCTCTGTACAGGGTGGGTGGATTCAGCAATAAATGACACATGGTGATGATGGGGTGGGAGGGTCTGAAATATCGTCCTTTTTGGGTGACGTAATTTGTGTATGCTCCCTAAACGATTCCCACCATTCCATTTTGCAATGGCTTTCATCTTGCAAGTTAGAGTAGGTGGAAGTCACTACTATGCGATGCCTACTGACAAAATACGAAACTATTATGATATTATTTCAAATCTGAACACTTTCACGAAGCAAGCCGTGCATGCTTTGTATTTTTTTCTCCGCTAGATGGATGCGTAGTTCCCGGGAACGAGAAGCGTGTAACGGGTGTGGGAACGAAGATGCTCCCGGTTCCCGACGGGAACTAAAATACCTTCATCAAACTTGAACCCGTTCCCATACCCGGTCCCGTTCCCAAAATCCCGGGTCTGCTGACAATGTTCCTGAACCTGGTCCCAAAGAATTTGGGAACATTAATTTGACACACGAACTCGAACCCGTTCCCGATCCCAATTCCCGGGTGTATCCCGATCCCAAAAGTAGCTCTAGTTCCAAGATTCCTCCTTAAAGCAGCTTAAATTACAGCCATATTTCAACAATTATTACTATTCTATTCCTTTATCTACTATTTCGGTCACTAAAATTATTCTGCCAATCAAGTTTCGAATCCGTTTTCAAATAATGCTTATGATTATGTACTTGGCTCAATTATCATTTTAAATATATATATCTAGTCTTTATTCGCTCTAATGCCAAAATCGAATAATCGTAATCATAAAATCATTATGAAGTACCAGTCATTTTTTGAGCAATAAGCTTCATTTTCTCCGAAAAATCGAATGTCTTACATTAGGTCAAATAGTGCTCACTTGCTCACATAATAGTTTACTCATGAGCATTAAAAGCTTAAACGTTATCCTTGTTCTGCTATGCTTGCTCGTCCCTTCTCGTTATACACATGACCACAAAGCATGTCCCGTCCTGAGTACAATGGGAACAATTTTGATTGTCCCAGTTCCGTCCCGTCCCGAATACAATGGAAACAATTTTGTGTGTCCCCGTCCCGAGTATAATGGGGACAATTTTTTTGTCCCCGTCCCGTCCCGAATACGATGTGGGGACAATTATTTTGTCCCCGGGGACGTCCCGTCCCGGTCCGTCCAGTGTCCCGACGGGACGTCCCTGTCCCCGGCAGAAGCTCTGAGTTGAATGTGCGGTAGGAATTTTGAAATTTTAAATGGAAAAAGGTGGACAAAGTGGAAACGGCCGGGATTGTATAACTTAGCCGAGAATCTCCTCTGGAACGAATTTGAAGCTCACACATGACCCACGTTGGCCGTGATGCCGAACATATTTATTACTCCATTGTCTATCTTTAATATTGCTAGTTTATCGTAAAAGATTGTTGCAAAAAAAGAACATCTTGAAACACTAACTTTACTCGGACTCCAGTTTCTTGAAAATGTAAATTTATTAGAAACGAATAAAACTTAGCTGCTTGGTGACTTCGGGTACAAGAGTTTCAGTTCCTAGTCATTGCATTGCTACTGTAGGGAGAAATAGACGTTTCGAACGTAACCCCGATTTACTTCACAATAGATTTTAGAAATGATCGACAGGCCAATATTAGCTCCATATGAAAACGTAAACTGACAATGAGACTTCCAAGGCACAGGCTACGCTAACGTGGAAAGGAACAGTGAAAGGGTACTTAACGTTTAGGGACACTTTTAAAGCGTCCATGCACCGTACTCTGTACTCACGCATGACAACAGTAACCTCCACGTTGTATCGTTCAGTTTTCCGGAAACACCAGGGAGGGATTAACATGTACAATACACAGTAAACTCCCGCCATTAGTGCCCCTTTTCAGACAATTTTCTCTGTAGGGGCAAAAACATGTGAACTTAATTCACAATAAACAATCCTTATTTTTCTCTCCACTAAAGCATTTCATTTTAAGAGGCAAAGTTTAGTTTTCTTCTAAAGGGTGAGTGTGTCATGAAGCTGAATTCCTTCTATGTACCTTGCTCTCTAATAATATGTTTCATGCTCATCAGAGGTCTCAATTAGGCATATCAAGTACGGTATTGCAGTACGGAAGTACCGTAATTACGGTAAAAATTTGAGGTACGGTATACTACGCTAATTTTCGGTTTTTTGAAGCGATATCATATCGCCATACGATATCGTCAATCTGGCGGGAGGCTCATAAACCTATGGTCTAGTGCTCGGGCCAATTCGATTCTGAATTGGAAATTTTCAGTTCAGTTCAATTATTCAATTCGCTACTTTTTGGATTTAATTCAAGATAAAACTTAACCGATTGATTCAGTTCATAACTTTGAATTGAAATGAATCGTTTTCCTTGAACTGAAGTTTAAACGATTCATTCTGCCCCAAACGTTTCAATAAAAAATCCATCGTTTACAAGCTCTCCGGATCATTCAAGTAACTGTTTGTAACCTTAATTTAGCTTCCTGCTGTTGTGCGTTTGGAAAACACTGCCGTCGTTTCTAGAAAGCGTATTTCTAAGCATATATCTATGTGGAAACCATTGGGTTTCGATTCAGTTCAATTCAATTAAAATTTTGAATTGAATTGGTTTTTAATGAATTGAATCGAAAATCTTGTTCAGTTAGGCACGTAAATTGAACTGAATTGAACCGTTCCGACCATAAGTTGTGCTGCTGCCCTGTACAAGCCATGTTCAGAGCAAAAACAGCAATAATAAACCCTCAGCCAAGTCTCTGGATTTCTTTGTTGATAAAAATATGCGTAATTATACATGATGCACTTTATTAAGTGTGATTCATTTGTGTACATTACATGTACCTTTGTTTAGCTAACGTAACCCTTTTATATTTTTTGCATCACAAGATTTTCATATTTTTCATACGAATGAAAATTGGAAAGTGGATACTAGATTTGTCTTCAAATTAGCCCATTATGCAAATACATATACGAAATTTCTGCACATTTAATACTCTCACATTAATTGCAATAAAAGACGTTAAACTGATTGTTGAATAATTATGTTGGATTTTTTACTTCATATCTTTACACGCATACCATAAAAATCGATTTACATTCATGTTTTTTCCCATAATCTGATTAATTTACGATAACGTACCTTAAAAATATTACCAGCGTTTTCCCACTTTACGGTAACGGTAATTACGACATTTTAAAAAAGAGCGATATGAGCACGCCTAGTCTCAACGGAAGGGCCATCAATGAGTCTCAATGAGCTTCAAATTATCTTTTGATAAAACTTTGCAATTTGTGTAAATAATCTTAGATTTTCAAAATCCATGTTTTCCCAAAACAAATTATGATACTTATGCTCCACAGTGCGTTTCACTATAATATTCGTTGCTTTGTCATTATAAAAAGATTACTTTGTTTAAGTAGTAGCTTCTATTACAATTAGCACTGGATTGAGGTGAATGTTGTAAGGAAAAGATCATTGTGTTGTGTAGGACTTTGTCCAACAGTTAGCACGTGCTAAGGGAGCGTTCATAAATTACGTCATTCAAATTTTGAAGATTTCTGACCCCCCCTCCCTCTAAATCCCATACAATCAAATTTGACAACCCCCCCCCTCCATCATAACGTCATTTGTCGCAGAAGTCATCATAGGTGTGTATATACTGTGGTAACTGGTTACCAGAACTGCTTTCAGGTTAGCAAAAAATGAAGATACGCACCTGAACCCGACCCGTACCTGAAATATGAGGCTAATTTTTTTCGTCGAATAGTCTTAATTTAATTGGGTCGATAATTGAATCGAAGGGTGACATTGTTAAAATTATCTGCTTAAGAAAACTACTCAATTTTCCAAAATGTTTACGAAATTCTCACTTCCAGCAAGCTATTGTTGCTGACATCATGTTTTCGTCAACCCCCCATTCCCCCCTCATCATTTTCTGTCAAATATTTTCAACCCCCCCACTGTACCAAGCACATGACGTAATTTATGAACGCTCCCTAACGTGTTTGCTGCAGGGACCGATGTACCTCGGACATCGCCTCTGTCGGAGCCGTATGCATAAGCATGTATTTAAATGTAACCTATATATTTTGATTTCCTCATGTCAAACGGATGACCCGATCTTCTCCAAAGTCAACAGGGTTCTGACACATTAGGTACCGTGTCATTGTAAAAAGTTTGAATTGTGTGAATTCAGGGAAGGAAGCGCTTCTTTCGACAGAATTGAAGGGAAGGGACGGAAGGGTGAAAAAAATTACGAAGGAACAAGTAAGGCATCAGCGCATTGATGGAAAAATTGAAGTTAACGGAAGGGTGCTTCACAATCACCCTTTACGCTCCGAATGTACCTTTCATGACAACTCACTCTAATTCTGTCATTACGTGCTTTCATTCACACATAACGTACCACGATTCATATAATACGATGGAAAGACAGTTTCTGGCGGGTACTTTATTTTTTCGTGTCTTGACTTTGTTGTCTCATATATGAAAATAAAATAACACAGAAGACGGAATGTGGTGCAGGAAGGATATTAATTATTACTGAAGCCTTGAGGAAAGATCTCAACAAAACAGCTGTGAAGGAAGGGTGAAGGAAGGAATTTTGTCTTCAAGTCTTCAATCTGAAGATATCTGAAGGAAGGAAATGAATATATTTTTTAGTATTCGAAGGATTGAAGGAAGGAAAAATCATTTGAAAATCTCTGCTATGCACACATTAAAACGACAACTATGTATAGAGAACTTCGTTTCAATTCGCCCCGAAAAAGTCGTCAAGCGTCATACCTAACCTGATTGGTTTTAGCACACTAGATTAATATCCCATTGCCCCATAAGTTCTGCATTTCCTTGGACAATGAATACAGTATCAGCATGAATATTTTTCAATTTTTGGTTTTTTAGCAAAAACTACCAGTTTTCAGATTTCGAAATTTTAAGGTTCAAAGTTTTCCCTTACAATTAGACACACATTCATGCTTGCAGGCACAGTGAATAGTCGTCCTTGCATTCTTCGTCAGTGTTAATTAGTAACTTCAACTTGTAGAAGCCAATCCACTATGCCTTTGAAAAAATTAAAAATTTTTGTACTGTACACATAAAACAAGTAAAATATATGGTATTCATACCCCGGTCAAAATTTATAACCAAGCACCAGATTTATTACAACATTTCAAGTAAGATAAATACAAGCTCTGGTTTTACATGTATGTACAGAGATGGATCCAAGTTATCAGACATTAAGTTGAATTGATAGCACATTATCACTTTGAGATAGATTTTGGTACAAGAACAGTTGGAAAATGTAATTATGTTCATACGTGTAGACACACTAAAGCTACATTTCATGAATTTTGTTATGAGACAATTCTGGCACCTGTATTCCTACATCATGACAATCATAATCAGCCAGTTGAGCAAGGTTTCCAGGAGCGTCAATACAAGGTTGAGGAAATTTATCTCGAACATGATAATTGCTAATATAGTAATATGCATACGCGTAATCTTTACGGGTGCGTATACATTCGAGATTTTGCTATTCTCTACCAACACACGAGTGATTGAGTTTGTTATGTACACTTCTACGATTCACTTTTCTCAAGCAGCCTACTTATGAAATCCACAAGAGTAAATTTTGTCGCTTTTTACTCCTCTCTAGAAATTACTAGCGTCAGTAATCCAACATTTCAATGGGTGCTTCATGTGGGGAAGCATATATACATATACCACATTTAAAATAGTTTTCCGTTACTTGGAAGTAGCTGGGCTACTTCTACAGTAGTTACTAACGTTTTTAGAAACTTTCAACATTGGATGTTTATTTTCAAAAAATATCATTGGCGAAGACTCTAATTTTCTAAAGGGTGTAGTAGCTGTCATTACAGGCAGCTTTTACAATGACATTTTATTAAATAAACTAATGTCAAAAAAATGATACTTTCGAATGCACCATGCCTACACATGGTATTAGTTAAATAGTGCTACTAATTGAAGTACATACCACCGAGAATAAAAATACAAGTTTGCTCAAACGAACTAAAGGGAAATGAAGACATCTTCTTCTTTTACTTCTGACTACTACATTTGGTATGGATTAAAAAGAATAAACAAAATGTGATGGGTTGACTTCCAGAAATTGTGGTTCATGAAGTTAACTGAACAATTTTTACTTTACTTTAAATTCTATCCACAGAAATTTTCATTTTTACTTTCAATATAGGGTAATTACGACAGAAATATTTAAATTTTTTCATGGACCATCCATACGTATGTATGTATTGTACTCTACCTACGTACTCTGTACGTAATTTCTACCTGGTAATTACAAATAGCACAGGAATCACACCGGCTTTATAATTGATGAGAATACTTCTGAATATGAGTAAATATTATGATCTAATTTAAGCCTCAGTTCCTATACTGGGTGCATGTAATAATACTTTTTATATGTATTGATCCTGATAAGTCCCTCCGCTGGCTCAAGGAGTTACGGTTACAGAATAAATTCTGTGATTATAAGCCTTTTGTACATTACCTGAGGACAATATGGATAAAATGACTTGACCGATCTCCTGTTGAAAAACTGGCAAAACTTGACTTTCAGGCCTTTTCTAAAGGGTAGAAAGCAAACAGTTAAGGTAGTAATACTATATTGTAGATACAGTACATCGACCACAAAAAGCTTATGTTCCTTTATCGACCCCAGAAACCTTGGCAGCATTCCTCGTTGTGAATCAAGAAGACTGACCAGGAATACATGAGTTCACAAACGAGCTAGCTGAGAAGCTCTGGCTGATCATGGGATATGAAACACTTTTAATAGAGAGTTTAAAGGAATTGAAAAGCCAACACTGATTTGTACGGATCTCCTTCCCTCTCAGTACTTCTTCATTCCTTGGCCACTGTCAAGAGTCAGGACCAGTGGGATCTCTTCAATCTTTCAGAATGGTACAATTTATAGGTACTTTTAGACAACCACCATCAGTAAGCTTTCATGTCTTCATATTGGGATCGGAATAACATTTGAACGTTTTGGGATGGTGTAGCCCGTAGGTACTTTATGCATGAACTCAAACCTATGAATTTTGAAAGCAATTTATTTTCATGAAATTATTCTTAAACTCATTGTGTGTAACTTTTTTAAACGTAATTTTTGTATAATACATTTTTTAAGGTAGATATACTTACATGCTTGTAGCTGAAGCATCCTCCTTTTTCTCTTTACCCTCATTAAGCCTGTTGAGACTCTTGGGAGTGGAATTTTGTACTTGAAAGGTAGATTTTGTCTGTGACTCACGGGCTTGTTGCAAACGACCTTGAGATTCATGATTAGGGTAGTCTCGACTTGTGCCGCCTACCGATTTGGCATTTAAACCCTGACTGGTCGTGGACTCTCTGTTTGGAATAAGATCTGGAAGTGTTGGTGATGTCTGACGGACCGGAGATTTTGTTTCATGAGATTCAGTGCTGTGATTCTTGCCATTTGGAGATTGACGTCTCGGAGAGTCCCGATTCCCAGAACGTCGGGATTGTATGTCCGGTTTCACTTCACTTCTTGGAGGGGAGTTACTTTTCGGACGAGTTGGATTATGCAAGGGACGATTTGTGGACTCCCGACTTGCTCCCTCACGTCCTTGTGGAGGTCTTGTGGCGTGACAAGACGGAAGAGACTGAGTGTCCCCAAATTTCTGTTTTGTTTTAAACCAGTCAAAATGTAGCAAAAATATTTTCTTCAATTTCTTCCGTTTGTTGGGCCCGGCCTCTTCTAGGAGCTCATTTGACCGCCGCCTTGAACTCTGACCGGTCCTGGACGCCTCTGGTTGGGAATTGTTTCTTTCTGGACATTCCATTTGAATGGGGTTGGCGGGCGCGGGTTTGGGTACGGGATGATAATAATCAATATCAGGCAATTCCTCCTCTTGCTCGCTCGTCTCACCGGAGACATCCGCAGAAGAATTCGGATGATCTTGCCCGTGAAATCCAGGAGGAGCATCCATTCTAATGGAAAATCCTACAGAGTCAAATACATAAATGATGATATAATTGAGAATTATTGGAAATATTACCAATACTTGAAACTAACAATTACGAGCTGTATAATTGTATTAAAAATACCCTGAACATATTCTAAAATAATATAAAATATTACATTAAATTCCCTGTGATTGTTTTGAATAAATGAGATCTATTACTACTATTGTGGCAGCCATAACTCTCAATCCGACGTACCTTTTAGTACCTGAACAATCACATGAATTTATATGAAATTAAAATTATAGCAATAATGGAAATACCAATATTGACCCTCAGCTATTACCTCTTAAAATGTATACTTAACTTACGACTGGAGAAGAAACTCTTAATAAGTGGTTTCTTTCCTTAAAAACCCACGAGCCCTATGAATTACCTCAACTTTCCTTGAACTTTCCTTAGAACTTCATCCAGGAGTGAGGATGTAGTTGTTGCCCAGGCGAATCCAGATTAGTTTTAAATCTGCGCAGATTTAATAGGTGACAGCTCTTCTATTGATTTATTGATCTTGAAATCTTGAGAGATTCTCATGCAACAGGTATTTAGTGCGCAAAAATATTTATTCGTATGTACTGTTTTGCTATAATGTAATAATTATTATTGTCAAATCACCACAGCCCACGCAAGTTTCTTCTTCCCAGATGGATCAAAGCCCATAAAAGTACATACGGGTTGATTACGTATGCACGAAATTATGGGCGAAATCCTTTAACAAGTATTTTTGAGGATGGACGCACAAAACAAGACAATAATTTTGTATCAGTGTTATACCTTCTATCTACTAGTCAGATGTCTAGACAATCCAGAAAAATGGTCTCAGTGGGACTATGACAAAAAGGAGTGGGTGGGTAGGAGATACAGATACTGCTTCCAGAAGAGTAAACAACTCGGGATTTCTCGGGAGTCTCTTGCACATAAACCTGCCAGAAGTGTTGTCATTTGTCGGGATGGAGTCGACCAATCTTGTAAATTATTTAAGAATTTTGACCGCATCTGTCTGAAAACTTTAGTGTTGCCATGAAGATGCAGACAAAATGGGGCATCCATTCAGTCCGATTCTGTGCATGTAATAAATCAATTGCTACTGCTGTCTGAAGATGTAGTCATTTATATTGTCAATTTAGTGAGAAACGTCCCTTGGTCCTACTGACAAGCTTTTTGGGAATATTTACAAGCTCATTAGAGATGTATCAATTTAAATTCAAAACATTTACAGCACAGACTGTAAATACATATGCCAAAGAAAAAGAATATATGTAAAGAAAATGACATTACAGTATTCCTGATACCTGACAGCTCTTTACTATATTACCATACTCACGTGTGTCTCATCTTTCCATGAAAATTTATGAGGTTGGTTTACTTCCTACAATTCAATATCAATTGGGCAGACTCCAATAACTGTAGCTGTGTATATGTCATCCTTATGTGTATCTATGTCTACTTATGTTGAGAAGCAGTGTCAATAGTCTTTATACATAAGAAGGTACATATTAAGGTGCATACGCGAAAAGCACAATAAATTATTGACACGGTTCTTTAAAGAAGAGACACTCGTTCAGCAATCCGTAGAAAACTAACCTTAACCTGTGGCATGTCTGTGTTAACATATTGAACCTCTATGTAATTATGTAGATACTGTAATTACATATCCTTATTGAGTTCGACAGCACAATTGCTCTTGAAGACTCATGAGCGTTCAAATAATAAGCATATACTTAAACTCTTGTGTATTTGCATTGGTGTTGTAATGTTTTGTACTTATGTATGTGCAATTAATATTTTTAAGAAAACAGACTGCATGTGGAATTGGATATAAGAACCTGTCGCACTTTCACTTTCCCTTTCGTTGTAGTAATTATCATATGAGGGGATGGTGTTGGCATGTAAAGTGTTCGCATGCTCACTATCAGCTGAAGCTGTGGCTGACAAAAAACTACATGCTGAACTTGACTGTTAAAGTTGTCTCATGACTCTAAAGTGCAGTCCCAGAATTTCCCTTGTTATTCCCCATGATTCAGGTCTTTGAATGTGTTAAAATCATACGATGGGCTCTCGTTACATGCACACATTTCTCATGTAATGACAAAGATCATCCCGTATAAGTTCCGCTGGGTACATGCATACTGAACTCTGAGCGTGAGTTGCAAGACCTGATATCTCACTATGCACATGTCAGTCGTTGAAATCCCATTGTATCATACTCTTTTGGTTTAATTTAATGACATCTGACTTCGTATGCGTAGGGAAATTTTTGGGAAAAGTCCTCGTGCTTACAAAGCTATCGAAAGTCACTTCTTGGATCTATGCGATCAGTAAAGGGAGGTATGAATAGATGAAAGCGAATCATAAAATAGGATGGCAAGATTTTCTAAAGACACTACCATAAATGGTAGGTATGAGGACAAACATGCATTTCCTCATTATTGAATATCTCAGACAAGGTCTTGTTTCATAAAACCCTTAAATACAAATATATCGCTTCAAGGGAAAATTAAATCTCAAGTAAAAAAAGTCACTTGGGATTTAATGTAAAATCTATGGAAATTCAGCCAATAAAAACTGCGAAGGAAGAATTTTCCCTTGGTAGAAATTATATAGTGTTTTATTCTGTGTTGTGAGAGTTTGCAGAGACTTGTAACTTGTTGACATACTGTCATCACACGGACATAATGGAGTCCAATGATGGGACAGAGGGAGAGTATTTTTTCTAATTGTCGGTATGCAATCATGAGTCTACCAGACAAATATTTGAGTATCATTCAAACCACACACATACACATGCATCATTCATAACATTCATCACATTCATACAACTTACACACAAACCCTGCATACCAGATACAATCACTATCTAGAGAAACAAAATGGTAAAAACAACATCAACATGCTTCAATATAAAATAGGCATGTAAAAAATTAATATTTCAAGTCCTTTCAAGAAAGTAGTGATCTAAGGTTGATGACAAATCAAGTCTTTCACTTCCCATCACTAACTATGGACGGTATGACCGCGTGAGAAGATTGGAAATTGTTCGGAAAATCGTTTGCGTTGTCCTACCAGATGTGGTTCCGGCAGGTTGTTGATTATTTTTGGAATTCGGGTAGGCCAAGCTCAGCCCTGTCACTTTCGTAACTTCTGAGCCGGAGTCAGTGGAGATGGGAGATCCATACGCTGGTTGCGGCTGAGCTCTGCTTGATTGAGCTGCCTGTGAAATGTAGGTATTTGGTTGTTCTTCAGAAAGTTCCTGATCGACTTGAGACGATTGTTGTTGGTTTCTATAACCCTGAGACTGTTGGTTACCCAAACCAGCCTGCTGTGATGATTGTTGATTTCTGTACACAATTTGTTGAATTTGATCCTGCTGGCTCCTGGCAGCTGGGGACTGTACCCGTTGCTGACTGCGGTAGGATTGCTGTTGAGAACCTTGGGATTGCTGATTTCCTACAACGTTCTGGGATGATCCCTGCTGACTACGATAACCCTGTTGCTGAATTTGGGATTGCTGATTTCCGGAACCAGTCTGAGAAGATTGGGGCTGGTTACTGTAGCCCTGTTGCTGAATTTGGGATTGTTGGCTTCCTAAACCGAGCTGAGATGATGACCGCTGGTTACTGTAGCTTTGTTGTTGCTGATTTCCTAAACCATTCTGTGATGACTGTGGGCTACCGTAGCTTTGCTGTTGATTTCCTCCAATATTTTGTGATGACTCCTGGCTACTGTAGCTTTGTTGTTGATTTCCTAGACCATTTTGTGCTGACTGCTGGTTGCTGTAACTCTGTTGCTGATTTCCTAGACCATTCTGTGTTGACTGCTGGTTACTATAGCCTTGTTGCTGTGACAACTGGTTGTCATCAACATTTTGCTGAGAATATTGCTGGTTGTTGTAGCCTGACTGAGAATTTTGAATGCCATTATCATTACCACTGTTTCCATCCGAAGCAGCCAACTGAATGTTCCGAATGTTTGGAACTGGGTCCCGGAAAATGTCTTCTGCTGCCTCTTCAGTGGGAATGAATACCTGGCTCGGAGAAACGGAGAATTGGGTGGAGACTCCATTTTGAGACCCGACCACATTTTGTCCACTGACTTGCGACTGAGCAAACATAGCCACAAGATTTATTGCTTCTCGCAATGTATTTTGTGGAATGGCATTATTTACACTTTCTTCGGGTTGAGAAGATTGGGGCATACTGAAAGCATCAGGGTTCTCAACTCCAACCAAAGGATTTGAGTTCGAGTTGGCATTTTGAGAAAATCTGACCGTCATAGTTGCCACTGGGGTATTTGGGGGTTCGTATTCATCTGAGAATTCACCGTCTGACTGAACGGGTCTTTGATTTGTAATGCCATTATCTCCAAATTGAATGGATCCTTGATTACTGTTTGGATTTCCTTGAATACCTTGCCCTGAGGACTGCCCTTGAAATCCATACTGTCCATTGTTACTGCCACCATGGTCGATGAAACTTGGTACTCCATACTGAACGGATGGGATGTTACCATTGTTTTGGAATTGAGGTCCCTGACCATTGATTTGTCCACCAAATTGAGATCCCTGACCATTGCTTTGTCCACCAAATTGAGATCCCTGACCATTGCTTTGTCCACCAAATTGAGATCCCTGACCATTGCTTTGTCCACCAAATGGAGATCCCTGACCATTGTTTTGTCCACCAAATTGAGGGCTACTAGAAATTTGTTGCCCTTGATTTTGAATCGGTGCTCCATACTGATTTTGATTTATGGAATTCTGTTGGGAGATAGGGCTCTGTGTCTGGTACTGGGATCTGATTTGATTTGGATTTGCTTGCTGGGAAGACGGAATTAACTCCCCTGATCCATTGTCAAGAGAAGGAACAATGTAGTTACCATTAGCTACCTCATAACTCAACGCTGGTACTACTCGATAGTCCCGTTCTGAATCAACTAGGCGATCTAATGAAGGAGAAGATGACAAACCTGAAGATGAACCGCCGCTGTTGAGATTGCTAGGTGAACCTTGTTGCAGGGGTTGCCGGGTATTGCTTTGAATCTGCTGCGGAACATTTTGTTGAGGACTAGAATAACCACCGGAAAGAGCTGAAACTTGAGCAGGGGTGCTGGCAGGGCTGGCTCCAGCAGGAGAAGGTAGTTGTGAAGGAGAGGCACCACTGGTGGATATACTGGTAATGGGAGCAGTTCTTTGTAGAGTAGTAATTAAGTTACTCAAAACCTGATTTTGGCTTTCAGGACTGATAGTAGCCAATTGAATATTAGCTCCTCCAACTGAAGAACCATCGATGCTGTCTCCAGGGGCAATTGTTTCAACGGTTGCTGGAGAAATTGAATAACCACCTTGATTTACCGGATCAGCTGAACTCGGAGATTCATTTTGTGACTCTTCATCCTGAGCACGCTGAGGTTTCCGGGCTCTTCCAGATTGTTTGGATTTACGTGTAGTTTGGCTTCTTGAAGTTTGCTTTCTAGAGCTACTGGTCGTTCTAGTTCGGCTGACCCCATATTTCAATTTGGGAGAAACACGTTCCCCTATTTCCTCCCGACTGCTAGATCGACTTTTACCTGAACGTTCCTTACCATTACCAGAGCGAACCCCCTGCTTAGATTTACTTTTGGTCCTTCGTCGTGCTTGTGGTTTTGCTGTTGTAGTCTCCTCTTCTTCCACAGCTTCGTCCTCAGGATCCTCTCCTTCATCCTCAACTTCTTCAGGTGCTTGAGCAATGATCTTTTTCGGTCTTTTAGCTGTCGTTGAAGAACGGGCTCGGCTAGTTTCTTTCTTAGATGAAGATCCCCGCGGACGAGTGGGTTTGACCGGTCTTGCAACAGGTGCTTCAGCTTGACTTTCATCTTCGTCCTCAGCCTCCTCCTCGTCCTCTGCGGGACCATCGTTGTTTTCTTCATCTGTGACGGTTTCATCAATATCACTGGGGCTTAGATCTTCGACGTCGTCTTCCTCTGCTTCTGGAATTGTTTCTTGATCCTCAGTGATTTCTTGTCTGGGCTGGTTCCTGTAGCCACCCGCAAGGGTTGAACTGCTTCGTACTAATGTATATTTTACAACATTTACTGGCTGCGTTAATGATACTTGACTTTGAGGGTTAATTCTACCCACTGAGACCGGGCTCAGTTGTAAGGTATTTCCTGAGACTGTGTTGACGCTGTTAACTTCTGATGCAGGTTGTCTGTTGGAGTCAAGGACTGCAGAAATTAACTGGGACTGCTGGGCTGTGTAGGGGGAAGGTAGCAGATGTTGTGGACGGATAACTGTCAAAAACAAAAATAAGAATGTTTATCCCACGAGCTAAAACCATGTTCACATTAGTTTGAGTTTTTTTTCTTGCACTATAATAATTACTCCATTATTTATTCTAAAAATGTACTTGTCTTTGAAAAATGGACAGACTCAGCACTACTGGACCACGTTCAGATAAACTCACCATAGTATGATCCGGGGTTGCTGGTGTCCTGCTGTATAGACAAGGTTAGTGGAGATGCCAATGAGTTGGTATAGGTGATCTGGGCGAAGGAAGGTAGAACGGTGATAGAAAGCACGAAGAGGATCCCCCACTTTTTCATGTTGGAAAGTCCGTGGAAAACAAATTTCAATATATCTATATTCCTTGTCACCAGGCAAAATTACCACGAAAGAGAACCAAATCACTAGGAGACAAATTTGCAACTGTAATCAGTCAGTCATCTATTGACTTGAAAAATACAGGAGACTATTTTGAAGAGATGTGTGCAGATCAAGAGGAAGACACAGACTATGAGAATTCCCACGGAGATGTCAAGCTTTATACACCACCAAAACTAGTATAAACGTAGCAATCCTTATAATCCTGATGCTCAGATTTTTCCTCATGCATATCAAGCCACACTAACCCCTGGCTTGCCGCTACCCTTTGGCTCTTGGGTACTTGGGAAATTAATGCCCTGACTGTTAATGCAGTCTGGGATGATGGTCTAAACTGCAAATCAATGTTGCATCCAAATATTTATTTTCGTCAGATCTTTCCTCTTTCCTTCTCCAAATGGTTAGTGTTTGTGGGACTGACAGGTGTATGTGTATGTGTGTGTGTGTGTGTGTGTGTGTGTGTTTGTGTACATGGGGCACTGTAATATTTCTGATGCACTTATCTTTCCTTGCAAAATGAAATGGAAATCTTTGTGAAAACTTGATTTACTTAAAGTATCAGGATATGCAGGGTTCTGTGGTTGAGCACTGCTCAGGTGGTTTGGCTTCTTGCTAATTAATTGCTGACACCCTGATCTTTTCCAATATTGTAAATGCCATTTTGGTGTATCGGTTGTCATCGACAGGTTTTAGCCTTGTGATGATGACCAATGAGCAATAACATCCAACTCCACATCGCTCAGACCCAGTCACTCTCCATATTGTTCTTTCAATTCAAATACATAATTGAATCAAGTCGTAGTGCATGTGGTGAGTGTGCAGAGGAGAATGCCATAATTTCTGGCAGTATCATGAGATCATGACACTGGGTCATCACCAGTGGAAGAACTTTTCACCCAGTGATAAAAAAGCAGGTTGCTAATAGTATTTTTAAAAAGGATTACTTCACGAACACTAGACTCACTCAGTAATGCATAATCTACAACTCTCTGCTCTTCCTTCAAGAAATTTACCCAAGGGTTGTGGTTGGTTCTCGAGATATATACTTAATCGAAAGGAAATTTTTTTTACCATCCCAACCGGAATTTTATCATAAATTCACCAATTATGATGTGTATTCGGTAGCTAAGCGAGTAAGTAGCAGAAGATGTAAATAGCGTTCCCTGTCCACCACCTTAACGTCTCCCACATTAAAGCACACAATGCTCTTGAGTCAAAATACTTTTGTCTCTGAATGTCTCCGTAGCTTTTACACGAGATGAGGCAGTGGATGTAGCACAGGGAGGAACTACGTACATATTGAGAAGAAGAGCCAATTTTTATGGGGAAGATGGACAAGTTTCTAACCCTTTGTATACTTTTGTGCAAACATTTGTAGCATGTATACGCAGACGTAGGATGACAATACAAGGGAGAGCACACGCTTGCAAAACAGTGCCTTATGCCGTAAGCGTGAATGAGATGTGAATGCAGAGATTAGCCTAACGGTTGACAGTGTAGTTTGACAGCTTGCAAACGGAAAGTTTAAAAGATTGAAAAATTGTTTACATCTTACAGGAGGCTTTGCGTTTCTAGTGGAAAGATGCAAATATGCTACATTTTATTACCCTGCCAAAGCACTAACGAATATTGCTCGTAAAATAATTTTTACAAACTTCCTCAAAAATACTCGAGTATCCCTCACTGTTTCACTTTGTTATTCTCATTCCATGAATTTTAATGGTAGAAAGTGAATTTTCCATTAATCTATTGGATTTATCATGAGTGTCAGTGAGTCCCTAGAGGGATCCATTCAATCAATGCTATTATTGCATGTTGTGGGTCATTAGCGCGGTTAGTTTTATTGATTGAGGACATTTTAATCAATAATCTAGTGTATAAATTAGGAGGGTTATTGCTACTCTTGTATTTACCTTGAATATCACCTGCTTTGAATTTCCATTAATTTACGCTTCTCACTATTTATTCGGTCCGATTCAATTTATTATTTGCATTGTGCTTAGCAAGCGTATAGCTCACATAGTTAAATAGCGTGACAGTAGCCGTGAAATGGAAGTAAGGTAAGTGTTTATTTAGCTCCCGGAATAACCATGGCCACCATTTATTGTGCTATTAGTCAACCTTACTTGATATTTTAGAACACAGAAGGAATAACTGGTACATGGCTAATAACTGAATAATTTACAATATATGGGAAATATTAAATATTGTTTATACGGTTCCCAGAAGTATCATAGCCGTGAGACTATATGAGACTCTGAAGGAATGGTTAAAGCATGTATGTAATTATGTATAACCCATGGTTACACTGTGCTAGTACTAACGTTCGCGAACTATATCATGATATTTTTAAATTATTATTAATCGGATCCAAAAATAATTATATTTTAAAATTGTTCCTCAAAATGGCTCCAAGGACTGAAGTAGAAATAGGAACGATTTCATTCTTTACTGGTTACCAAGTGACTCAAAATTCATTTATGCACACTCGTACTTCAACTCAAACTTCAACTCAAACTTCAAATTGCTTGTTTTGTATATCTTATTAACATGACTAACATGAATTTTAGCTTGTTCCTTAACATCTACAGGAACTTGCCAATAAACTAAAGGCGGGACTTCAACATTACATGAATTTCTTACAACTGAAATCCATACCTGAGCATAATACGTGACCTCACTTACCCTAACAAGTTAAATTCGCCTTCACATTAAAGTTACATTTAATTC
This sequence comes from Allacma fusca, assembly GCA_947179485.1. Lineage (NCBI taxonomy): Eukaryota > Metazoa > Arthropoda > Collembola > Symphypleona > Sminthuridae > Allacma > Allacma fusca. The sequence continues at coordinate 4,391,821 of OX359247.1, read as the reverse complement.
AACGGAAGTCCAAATTTGAGCTTCTCCCTTACCTTAAACCTGGCACCGTACGTTAACTAATAATAATTAAATTGAATTTTAACTTTAGCCAATACCTGAACTTGGATCCTAACTGTAATAAATCCTTGAACGTCGATCAAAACTGTATTACTGATATTCGATCTTAGATGTAAAATTTAGCTTAAACTTCGATTCAAACTTCAATCTGAATTCAATCATAAATCTAATTCCAAACTTGCAACCAAACTGGAATCCAAAATTGAATTTAAATTTGATTCCAAACTTGAATCCAAAATTTCTGTATTTATTCTGTAGTCGTTGTTTACACATTCACGCTAAAATATTACATTATAACATTATAAAACAGCTCTTCTTAGAAACTACTCCATCATATCCGCTTAGCAATGAAGCATTCAGTCTAGATTGAAGAAAATTGTACGTACCTTTATTCCGTCAAAACTGCATCAAAATTAAACCTCGTAAATATTATACATCTCCCGCAATTCGTTCCTTTGGTTATCAAAATCCAGTTTGCTCCAGTCAAACAAAGTTGTTTCGAATTGTTGAGAGACGGACACCTAGTAAAGTCATTGCACATTTCGGCCATAAAATTTGTATAGCCTCGTACAAAATATTTTTAAGCTTAGCTTCAACGGTTATACCTATATTTGTTTCTTGTTTCGTTTGGACGTGTCAGAATTTTAAGAACGTGTTGTAATTTTCCTCACACGCGTTAAAGATGGAGACTCCAAATCATATTCAGAACACGTTTTCAGAACAAAACCATGTATACAATTGTTACGAAATTTCGTTATGGCATTCAGTATCATATTTTTATTTTAAATTATGCAATGTGAATGAGGACAAATTGGGGTGGTACAATATCTGTAAAATAGATAGCATAATCTCAAACCAATATATATGCAATTGAAGTAAACATTCAATGTAATTCTAGCAAATTTCAAGTAAGCTCTATTTTTGTAAATTACTATAACTTCCAAACAGTGTTCCTTCAAATAGTCAACGTATATCTTTTTGTATTCGTGTGTATGTATTTAAATCTATCTTAAAGGAGCCTTTGTTTCCTAAAATATGGGAGCCTGGTTTGGCAACAGAATTATTCGTCTCGGAACTGATTGCCCCTTGATTACTTAAATATGTACATGCTGTTATGAATCACATCAATTAATTTAGATTTTGAGCGAATGCTTCTGATTGGTAATAAAAATTAAGATGAATTTTGACAGAAGTGAAGACACGTTGTCTTCAGCTGATTCTCTTCTCTCTGCGCAGGACCCTAATGTTTCGCATAATTCCTCAAAGATGATAAAATGAAGTCATTCTCACCCCACCCCCGCTATGATATTAGTTGTATCAACATGACATTTACAGGATTTGCAGAAGAATAATTATGGCTAAACCCATGTTCATAATATACATATGTAACTATGTCCCTGAAATAAGCATACCCATTCTCAATTCCCTGAGTTAAATTTATTTCGAGACTTCTATGAACAATAGTTCACAAATCTTATTTTAAATCGTTATAACAGCCTGTGTTGATATTTCTTTGGCATGACATGCCTTTATCTCCTATTTATGGCATGTTAAACCCGATGGAATCTACAGGACAAATATCCCGACGAGTTATTACTTTTACATTTTAGCAAGAAAAATACACTCGACAGTCAGAGAAAAATCTTGTTTTATTTACAATTTAAGCGCGGCATGTGGTAATGGCGGATTTCTACCATAATGTCATACAACTCAGCATTCAGGGAAATTATTCTTTAAAGCTAAACTTATTTGTGCATACATTCCAGTTTATTTATTACTAAAAATAGCTGTTCATGCATCTTAGGAATAAAATTATGCTGAGATGGGTGTATCATCATTAAATTACGTATTCATGGCTGAAATATGTCGATTCAAATGGGAGAGAGAAGATAAACTTTATTTACAGCTGACACCATAATGGTGATCGCCAAATGACACAGTGGAACAGACATCTGCGGCAAAGCAACTCGTACTTGTAAATATACATACAAATGTACTGTACTCAAAACAATGGAACAGAATGCTTAATTTTAATATTATTTTACAATAGTTTAGGAATCGACATTAATTTATTTTTTGTGAAACGATTGTGCATGATCAGTGCGATCTCACAAATAGTGTTCCTACTTCTTTAATAAGTTCGGCCAATAACCCGAAAGCCCTCGAAGAATTCCTAGAAGCATTTTTTCCCCATGAGCGATTTTTGTTTAGGGAAAGGTCTAATTTGTACTTTAGGAGGAGCGACTTATGTATGTATATGTATCTCCTGTTGGATTAATTCATTGTACTAATTACAATGAATGCCCCGCTGTGGTTTCCTTCTTTATCAAGCGTCAGTCCCCAAGTAAGATACCCTTCTCCGTACGTCCTTTGACAAGATATCTCAAAACTAATTTAAAGGTTTTGTATACAGTACTTGTGTTATTATTAAGAAGGAATTTGTATTTGATTGAAATCCACCGGATAGTTTCTGAGAAAACAAAATCATAAAAAATTGAAATTCAAACTAAATGACGGTTAGCTCACAATCAGAAACTACTCGAACCTTGTTTGATGAAACGTGTAGCTGCCTGATAAGTATGAAGGATTTACGTCCGCTATTGGAGGTTTCCATGGAGTTGTGTTGCTTGAATATTTTTGTTGAAGTTCGATAGACTTAAATAGTTTACATAAAATCTAAATTCAATAGCCCTAAAATGCTATAATTGATAGGATATATTTATTCTATAAGAAAATATGGCCTGGGCAAAAAGAATTTGACTGTCAGACAAGCTAGTTGTATGTAATTATTATTACCTCCTTGCTAGAATATCAAACACACTTCGCTTGAACTATACGATCTTTAGAAAATAAACTTTAGCTATAATAATAATAATAACTACAGTTGTTCTGTCTTATTTACACCTGCAACAAGAAAACTGATTGTGCTAAATAGCAGTAGTCCTTGGCAGAATCGAAAGACCCAAACTGACATATAACAGTGTTGGACTTGAATTAGCGGCCAAGCTACAAAACGTTTTGCAGACATTACTCCTACTCGGGTCAGCACTTTAAGACTAATTTCGTATTTGGTTGAAATCCGTCTGGTAGTCTGACACTTACTGGAATTTGTCCAATTAAAGGAGTTATCAATAGCATTACTACACGAACTGTACCGCCAGGAGCTATTTACACATACAGATAGAACTCGCCTGGCACACATCTTACTGCGACGGCCGTAGCTGACGCCAACCTACGCGCGGCCTCCCATTATCAAGTAACGTAAGGTTGTAAGGGCCAAGGCCAAAAAATCGACCTGAATAAATATCTATCTATCTTATTACGTAACGATGATTTTTTAGGGCAGCGTAGCGCAATAATACCATCCCCTGGATATCACTGCCTGTAAATTCATAGCCACATAAATTCATAATTGGAATTGATTTAAATTAATGACAGTACTTGTAAGAATCCTACTGATTTTGGTGTAAATTGGTAGACCAATTGGCCTGCAAAAAATATTAAGGGAAAGGTCGTGTGCCTGTAGTTACCATAAATTCTTCGACAATTCGTCTCAAATATGCTAACGAAGAAATTACGTCACTGAATTTCGGGGAGTGAAATTGTGAAAATAAATGCAGGAGATATTTATAAAACTAATATCAGTCAAATAGGCTGTAAATGTACATTGACATTAGTGCTGGAATGTTCCGGTCTCTTCCAAAATTTATGGTCTGGTCTAAGCACAGGACCATTCTTGATTTATTCATGTTACGGACAGTGACCACAGTAATATTCTTATAGATATAAACATACTCAAGGAAATACAGCAATATTGTTTGTTTAAATTGTGCTCTCCTTAACATCAGAACTCAATGAATTCCATTTGTTAGATACCCGTAGAGTTAAGAAATAATTCTAAGTGCTCAATTAAATTATCTGGGGTGGTTTTGCGACATTCATGTGGACATTTTGAGTCAATGTCACAAACTCCTGTTAACACTCAAGTTTATTTTAGTGTTAGCTTTCCGACCCTGGATTCAACAGATTTCCACTCCAACGCCCTGCACCTCCCCTCGTATCTCCTCTTCCTCAGGAACCTTAGTAACTTGCTATGTAAGGGAATTTATATGTACACGTAACCGAATAATATGTATATACAAATTATATGTAAACTTAAACTACCAGCCCTTCTACCTGGGAATGGTAATTAGGGGTCAACGCTATTGTAGGCTAATTGTAAGTCTAAGATAAATTATATGAATACTCTGCTGAGTATATAAAGAAGAGAACCACTGTGGTTCAGGGTTCAATTGTTATTCTTCCGCACTAAAACTCTGTCGAATAAATATTCGAAGTCCATAAAACTTACTCATTAATTATTTACATTCTTATTTCTCATATATAACCTGGAGCTATTGTAAAGGACTAGGGACAGTACCAAAATCCTTTACAAAAGTGGCGATCCTGCCAGAATACAAAACATAGCTAGTAAAGAGAAGAAAGAACTTGAAGGTTTCTTTCTCAAAAATTCCCAAATTTTGATTTTGTTGTTGTTAATGGGTAAAGGAAAAAAGACAAACACAGAGCCCAGAACTATGTCTTTGAGAAGTGATGTCGTACCCAATCATCCCGAGAATTTAGAGGACGAATTTTCCTCTAATAATCCTGGAAGAGTCCGGCATTCTCCTCCCATTGTCACACAAGGCTCTTTCACAATGTCTTCTAATCCTAGTAGACCCGTTGTTACAACATCAAGTTACCCCACAGACTTTTTTACAAGTCCGCTGACATTTCCACCACAAACGGGGACAAATGCAGTGTTTAATACTACGCTCACTCACACTTTGCCAAGCAGTACAACTACCACCTCAAACTATACCTTTGCAAGTGGAAGCGGGCATTCGTCCATTCACATTCCCACTGCAACAACAGCTTATTCTGTCCCACAGAATACACAGGCAAATGACAATACCAACCCAGTGTGTAACAATGAGTTTCATGAGACAATGAAAAACATAACTCAAGCCTTCAATTTAATGGAGGAAAGACTGCAACGTGTTGATCAAAATTACGATGGTCTTTTTCAATTCACAAACTCATTTGCTGCTACCACAACTCAGCTACTGGAAAACATGCAAAAACTTTCCAATAGACAGGCTACACAAAGCCAGTACTATTATCCAACTGTGAAAACGCCAACTTTGCCTACAACATCTCAGGTGAATTTTAGAGGTCGCTCACCTCAAAATTATCATCAGCCGACACCCGCTATTCCAGCTACAACTGGACCCACTATGACTTGTCCGATACATTCAGCCCCGCTACATACATACTTCCCAAATACCCCAGTATTCAACACGTCGGCTGTTACACCTTCCCTACCACCACAACAAGTCAGAGGAAGTTATCAGCATTTTGGGCATTTTGGGCATCTATGGCAGTTTGGGCATTTTGGGCATATTCAGTCTGGGGCAGGCATTTTCGGCATATTCACTCCAATTTTTTAAATATATGACTTTAGCTACCTGCTAATTTTGCAAAATAAGTCACAAAACAGTATGTTGCAAATAATTTTCATATTCAACTGGATTACATGATAAAATTATAGAAAAAAACTGTTTACAAAAAGGTTGAAACCTGGAGCCAGTTGATATAGACATATTTATGGAAAAATAATAATAATGCTATTTTCCTTATTTTGTTGTAAAAATTCGCTTGTACACCGTGCTTGTAATTATTTAGATTTCAAGAACAAACATATTCGGGCAAAGATGCAACACAAAAAGATCAAATAGTTGTTAAAAGATTAACAATATCATTGTTTGTGAGCTTTAAAACTCGTCGTCATCTAAATGTATTTACTGTTACATTTTGAACTCCTAGAATTATTACACTGGTTTACTACGGCTGATTAAACGCAGTTTTCAAAGTCGACACAAAAGCTACGGAAGCTCCAAGGTTTGACATATATTATAACCGTCGCATTTGTTATCGTCGTAAAATTTTCTATACTTTACAAGCCATTATCAAATACGGAATTTATACTGGCACTGTGCAAATTGTTCTTTCCAAATCCAAACGTTTTTTTAATGTACAGCGTTGAAGGTTTGCAGCTCCGTTGGGGCTTATTGAAATAGCCATTAGGGAATTAGACGAATTAAATTCGTTTTTTTTAAATCAAGTATAACATTTTCTAAAACTGGATGGGTTTGATCATACTATGAAAAACTCCCTCATATTCGCTAAAGGAGCAATACTGGTCATAGTGTATAAGTTTCTGTAAAAATGCCTAATATGCCCAAAATGCCGGGCATTTTCAGAGTAAGGCATTTTCAGGGCATTTTCAGGAGGGCAGGCATATAACCGAGGGCATTTTCATTTATGCAACCCTGACACCAATACATTACATTCAACTGCCTAACTAACAACCGTACCGCTAGTCGTATTGTTATTATGGCTTTGAAGTTTGTTAACATCAATCTTTTCTTATAGGTGTTTCTGCCAACAAGGCTTATGGACCAAACGGAAGAATCGCGACGGAGGCGTGCAGCCGCTCTAGAAGCCGCGTCCAGGAGGCTTGGAAGGCCTCAAAGCCTCACCCCAGTACTGGAAGCAATTGGACGGCTAATCTGATGGCCAATAGCCTTGGGTATTATATGTTGATGCGTTAAAAGTAGTGTACTGAACATGAACATATTTTCGATTGATGTGCTGTGTTTAAGGTACACTCCGGAAGTAGGCCTAGGGCGTCACGGTGAGGGTCAGACATCAATTGTAGAGCCTCCCTCTAATTTCACTCGACCAGCCGAAATGGGCTAGGATAGGAGGCTTGACATGTAATGAAGAGCGTTGGGAAAGCGACGATAAGCGAACGTCGCCTCGGCGCAGTCAACTACCTCGAAGGGATAGGTTTCAAATCGGGTGGAATGGTAAAAGAGCAATGTGGCACAATGTAGTAAGATGGAATAATACATACCTATTACAATGATTTCTGGTTCTTCCAGTCTACAGGTGAACCAAGCCTAGACTATAGAAAACTGAAGGAGAAAAGGAAGAAGGATAGGGACAATGGAAAACTCAGAAAACGTAGGTGCGAGAAAGTTTACGCCAAACGGGCAGCGAGGGCGGAGGAGAAAAAAGTCGACTCTACGTCGAATTCTGGCCGCAAAACCGCCGTATTTCTCTGGAAATCCGAACCCATATAAATTACATCTGTACTAAAGAATTTAGAAAATATATGTCGTTATGTAAACATGTAATCGTTGATTTCTTGGTGACCAACAAATTTCTGGATATCAGTACATAACTAGAAGCACTAAGTGCCGGGGGTTACGAATCTGTACTCGGATTGAAATTCCATTGAAAATTGCGGAAATGGTAGTAGGAAACGTGCTTGTCCCTTCAATTCAAATCTCTGAATCGAAATTCATGAATCATCCTTGCACCGGTTCAATGTAATATGAATGGCAGCATTTACTTCTGTGGATGGGAATCGGTTAATGAACGTGATAATTTATTAGAGTGAGTGATGAACAAAACGTGAGTGATGAGAAAGTGGGGGATAATTGAACACCCATAGTAAATTGCTTACACGGGTCGACATCTGTTACGGCATATGGGATCGTTGTTCCACATCGACAAATAAAGTGAATACAAAATTCGGTTATTGTATCAAATATCAAGGACTTTTTCGTAGGGGTACGTTTGTTACCGTCACAAACCATTTGACTGAAACAAATTTATTCTAGATTCAGAATTTTAAATGCATTTTAACATGTGAATTTACAGGGGTGCCCGTATGTGAAAAAATCCAACTTTCTGAAATTTTATCAATTTTACAAACATCGTAGATTTTCATGACAATGGGATTTTTTTAAGTTTGTTGAATTTTTGCAAACAATTTGATTGTTGTCTTGCATTTTCGAAATCTCCATTTATTGTATTTTTTTCATTTTAAATAATGATCAGCCATCCACAAGGATGATAGAAATCCTTATCTTGTAGTACGTACTTACTGCAATAGCTATTAAAATTATGGATTATGCCTTCATTTTCATGATTTCTTTTTGTACATGTAATAATTATTTCCAAGTGTAGTAAACTACAGTTCTCTCCAAACTGTCGACGTTTGAGTTAAAATACGTTCAGATGACATCATTAGTTTCTTACAACAAAGCAGCTTAATTTTTTACATGAAGCAATGGTAGCAATTATATACTATTTGTAATGGTCAAAAACCTTTGTGAGTTGATATATGCTGCTAAAGTATTTTTTTCTAAAATGATTTACGACTTTTGTCTTTATTTTGAGTGTCATCTCAACTCAAACACCCCGCCGACCTGAAACAACAGCAAATACGAATATTTCCGAATCTTTATTTAGGAAAAATTAATATTATGTTTTCCAGCCACCAAAATTGCATTTTTGAACTTTTATTTGAATAATACGATTGATGTATACATAAAGTCAGAGAATCGCTAGAATGTCATTCTATACATGTATCGGATGTCTGCCAGCAAATACGGGATGGATTATATTTGAAAACCCTTTTTCCATATGTACGTAAAAATTCCCTAGTCAGTAATACTGTAGAATTATTAACGCGTAATTTGAGTACCCAATCTCCCACCTCGTAGTGCTTCACTTGTGATATATGTATCGGAATAATTGCATCTTTAAGCATTGAAATTTCTTGAAACAAATTGTTCCAACCGATATAATCAGCATGAGATCAGGAGTGCATTACGAAATGTTTGGCATCGATGTCGTGAAATATTTGTGTGCAATTTCTCTCTCTACCGCCACTACTGGCTAGGAGCTAAAACTAATGATTCGGTTTACAAATTCCCTCAAAACTACCTATATACCTTCAAAGGACAGTTGGAGGAGTAAATTATTTGTAGCTTTTTTCAAATAACAATTCAATTTGAAACCCAAAATCTCCCACTTCTTAAGCCGTTACCACTTGAAAAAAAATAGACCAGAATTATTAGCTAGGAATTCCGTAGTTAGAGGAGGATCCATGACCAGAAGCTTTGAAACCAGACGATGATCCATGGCCAGAAGTTCCGAAACCAGAAGCGGATCCGTGACCAGAGGTTACGACCCCGGAAGAGGCTCCGTGGTTAAAAGATCCGAAGCCAGAAGAGGATCCGTGACCAGAGGTTACGAAGCCAGAAGAAGATCCGTGACTAGAAACTTTTAAGCTGGAAGCTCCGTGACCAAACGAATTTACATGACCATTCAGATTTGCTCCAATAAAGTCACGGGCTAAACGATGTAAAGCACCTCCAAGCGTTTCCAAAACAAACCCTTTTGCGTCTACAAGGAATTCTACCTTAGTTGATAACATTGTTAAAATATTTGAAATTGTTTCTAATTTTTCCTTTTTTTTATTAATTGGCCAAACTAAGATGCCAGCAGCTGTTTTAAAAATAGTTCCTACCGTTCCTAACTTAGCTCGTTTCTTTTCGATTTTCCGAGCCAGCGCGACAATCAAAGTTCTTAAATTCCCTCGAAGACCTTGTAATTTGTCTAGTTTCCTGCCGAGTTTTGAAACTGTCTTTGTTGCTAAATTTTTGAACAAATTTCCAATTCGCTCAAATTTTTCCCGTTTCTTATTGAGGTTCTTAGTTACCGATTTGGTCAAGTCTGTAAGTAGTTTAGTAATTATTTCTGAACCATGATTGCTATTGTATCTCCAACTAACATCTTCATTAATTAAAGGTCTGTTAAATGAATTTACTGGTTGGGAAGGGTAAGAATTGAAAGATGGACGGGCAGAAGTTCCGTAGAATGGTTTGGCTGGTTGATAGGCTGAATTTACTCCGTATGTAGGCTTGGGTGGTTGTAGATTTGGGGGAACTCCATAATTAGGTTTGGGTACTTGTAGTTTTGGGGGAACTCCATAATTCGGTTTGGGTACTTGTAGATTTGGGGGAACTCCATAATTAGATTTGGGTTCTTGTAGAGTTGGGGGAACTCCATAATTAGGTTTGGGTGGGTGAAAATCAGGAATTCCATAATTAGATTTGGGACGTTGAGCTGGTGCAGATATTCCGTATGTTGTTTTAGGTGGTGGAGGAGGTGAAATGACTCCATATGTATGTTTGAGAGGCTTATGGTTTTGGGAGGTAGCGTATTCAGCTGGAGGGGGTGCACCATATGTAGAAGTCGGTTTTTGAGGGGGTGGTAGGACACTGTATACAGCGGTAGTTGGTGGAGGGGATGAAGGCACTCCGTATGCAGAACTCAGTTCTTGATTGAATGAAGGGACCCTGAATGTAGGTTTGCGTTGTTCATGGGGAGAGGGATCTCCGTATGTGGTACTGGGCCGTTGAGAGGGTGCGAACACTTCGTAACTATTAGAGTTGGGTTGCTGAGGTGATGGTGGAGGGGCTCCGTAATTAAGTCTTGGAGGTTGAGATGGAATATGGGCTCCATAATTAGGGCTTGGGGGTTGAGATGGAAGTGGGGCTCCGTAATTAAGGCTTGGAGGTTGATATGGAAGTTGTGCTCCGTGATTCGGGTTGGGGGGTTCAGAAGGTAGCGGGACTCTGTAATTATGGCTTGGGGGTTGAGTAGGCAGTGGGGCTCCGTAATTAGGGCTTGGGGGTTGAGTGGGCAATGGGATTCCGTAATTCGGGTTGGGGGATTCAGAAGGTAGAGCGACTCCGTAATTATGACTTGGGGGCTGAGTAGGCAGTGGGACTCCATAATTATGGTTGGGTGGCTGAAATGACGGAGAGATTCCATAATTAGGGCTTGGGGGTTGAGAGAGTGGAGAGACTCCCTGATTAGAGTTCGGGGGTCGAGGAGGTGCCAGCACTCCGTATGTTGGCATGGGTGTCTTGCCGAGTGGGACCGCATAAGTAGGTTCAGAAGGTTGAGGGGGCGAGATAATTCCGTAGGAAGTTTTGTGTAACAGAGTTGCTTCGCGTTGTTTATGCCGTTGGAGATCCATCCACCCAGGCAAGACTTGTTCTTTCTTATAACCCTGTTGCTGAACTTCAAATCGTTGATTTATCAACGCTTGGTTATTGTTACCAAGTTGTTGGTGTACCATAAAATTTTTCGATGCTGGGGGCTGAATACTGTATTCATAATTTTGACTGTCCGGTCGGCGTACACCCCTGCTAGTGCTTGGGGTTGATTGGATCTTAGGTATGTTTTTAATTGGATTACGGAAAATGTCTTCTGGGATGTCGGGCATTTGAATGAATTCCTGGCTGGAGTAAATAGAATATTCGGTGGATCCACCATTTTTTGAAGTCTCCAACTTTCCCCCCTTGACTTGAGAATTAGAAACTAAAGCTGCAATATTTAAAAGTTCTTTGATATCACTAGCAGGAATTCCGTTGTCGTCATCCTTTCCTGAGTGAAATGGAGCTCTTGATCCGTATTTATTATCCTTGGGATTTAGATCATCAAATATGGAGAATGAAATGGCTTTCGTTGTAGAGATCCCCTTGTGCGCATGCTCCCTTAGTAATTTTTCTCGCTGGTTTGAGAAACCATTGGGCTTGAGGTCGGTGCTGGCATAATCTCCATAGTTAACAGAGCGTTGATTGATGGGTCTATCACTTGCTCCCTCTTGCGGTCCTTGACTATAATAATTATTACCAAAAACCTGATACTGCGGCGGCAGATTACTCCTTTCCACATCTTCCAAACCTTCGTTATTGAATTGGCTTTGACCCTTGGAATTCATCTTGCTTCCACCATTTTGTTGAACTTGTTTCGGTTCATTTTGACTTTGCTCATTATGAGAGGTGTAGTGCTGCGCGCTCCCTTGCGTCTCGTGTTTAAACCGTACTTGCCCTGGTATGTCTTGTTGAAACAGTTGAAATTTCCGGGTTTGATCTGTAAGTTTATCTAGCATTAAACGTTCCACATTTTCTTCAGGGATGTGATCATGCGCTGCCTTTTTTACGTCTTCTTGAACTTCGGATTCCTCTGGTTCATTCAGGATGGATCCCTCTGGGACCTGAAATTTATTTTCAAATGTTGGGCGTCTCTTCCAGGAATCTCGATTAGAGTTCCTATACTGAAAAGCTGCATCAAGACTTCCGGTTGGGGATGAATCCAACCCTTCATCAAATAGTCGATCGTTTCTTTCACTGTTAAGCTCAGGCACTCCTATTATGGAACCTTGGAGGGCGGTATTACCTTGTGGTTGCCGAAATGTGTCTGCGGAAGGAAGGAGTTTGTTAGGTGAAGTTTTAAGTTTTTATTATTAATATTTGTCATTAATATTGTTTCATAAAAATTAGGTTACGCGTAAACTTTCCCACGTAAAAAAATATTCAACCACGGATTTTGTAAAGCAAGTGGAAGCCACATAATTTTGGATGTAATAATTAAATAGCTCACCATAGTATGTTCCATGATGGCTATCTTTCCCGAGGGATATAATTTGAGGAGCCCATGAGCTTCGAAATGATCCAGGATGGGCAATTAATGGAACAAGGATGAAAAACAAGAGGTACAGAAATCCCCACGGTTTCATGGTAAAGGGGTCGTTCTACTCACCGGGAAAAAGGCCTAACTCTTGCTCTTATGTACGCACTTGTTTGTACATATCTGAGAGTGACTTGGGTAATTATTGCTCCGAAAAAAAACCCATAACAGTAATGCAGGTCCTTAAAGATCAAATTACTAATTTTACACTTTAAAGAATTGTGCACAGACCAAGAGAAAAACACTGAGTATGAGTCTTTCAAAGACGTGTCAAGCTTTATACGCAACCAAAAGGAGAATGAAAGGGAACTATATAAATATTTCCGCATTCAACTAATCTCTCCTGGTGTCCTGGCACGGTGCTCAAAGTATTTAGCATTTTGACATTTTGAGTTCCCCATATTTTTACCGTCTGATGCAATAAAATGCTAATAAAAGGTACTTGGTTTCTTATCAAATCTTCCTGTTTCTTGCTACTCAAGTTGTTTCTCATGTGGATGTGACGGCGTGATTATGATTAATCTACTGACTCCCAAGTGAATAGCAAGTGTTTTGTGAAAACTTGATTAGCGCGAGGAAAAATCTATCATTAGGGACGTTCATGCCACCAATGATTTATCCCCATCTAAACTATCATCTCAAATACTTTGAACCTGAACTCCTATATTTTGGTAACTATTGTAATAAGTTTAATTGTAAGTACAACAGCTACAGTTGGAGAATGTAATGACATTGGGTAAAATTATGACATTGGTTATTTACCCCATCCCATACCATTATACACTATGTGGCCTATAGGGGAAGAATTGTTTCCCCAAAATACAAATATTATGCACACGTCAAAAATTTCTATAGATTAAACTTTGAGACGCGATGGTACAAATAGTAAAAAAATAATAGCATTCAATGGGCGCATATGTGACTTACGAAAAATGTAAACAAAGTTTGTTGGCGTTGAGGGAATATTTGTGAAAATGAAAGTTTACCGTGTACAAATTCTGTTGTCTATATACTTACGCAAGTAATAAATGGGAAGGAAATGCATCTTGCAGTATTGTGACTCAAGTAGGACTGCAGAGTGGTTGGAGACATATTTAGTAGATATTCTTCATCCGCAAATAAAACAAATTGTACTTGTTCTCAAGGAAGATGCGCGGAATCCCGTTAAAAACAGTGTTCTTACTTTCCGTTCGTTGAAGATATGTTTGGTAAATGTATTTGTGCCGGTGTGGCTCTCAATGAGCTATGAAGCTGCGGACATGCCAACGTTCAAATGAATTCAAACCAGTCCGTATAAAAAGGCTTTATGAGATGCAAAGTTTTATAGGGAAGAGGAACAAGTTTTTTTTTTAACTTGAGTCTTCAAACAAGTAAGGAGTAAAGATCCTCCGTGAAGAGCCATGTAATTTACTTTACCTTAAAAGTAAATGCAGATTCAAGTACAAAAAAACATAAATCAAAATCTCCGCCGACATGTATAACAGTAGACTGAAAGACGAGTACAGCCGATCACACAACAAGGAAATTAAATCTATACGTTTCTACATGTAATTTTATATACTAGGGTAAAAGCGGCCGGTTTCTAAATTAACTGCTTCTTAAATCAGTCCCTCACATTTCTATTATTAACAGCATCAATGGCAATGACCACTAGTCACTGACCGGAAGGAAAATGCTGGTAATAAAATCATACAGATATAATAATTCTTCCATACTTTCCTCAATTTCCCACAAAAATCAGTATCGTAGTTTCTCCATCTAAAGAGTTCTCTCAAAATAGCATTAAAGGGACTATGCACCACGTTGGTAGATTGCAAATATAGGCAACTGGTAACTGGAAATATTGAGTTGGAAAAGTCGCTCTTGTGTTTAGTAATTTTTGATCTTTTTTATTTTTGTCTACGGTCTACACTGACGTCTCTAAACTATACTTGACTAACCTCTTGAAGCCTGTTAGAATTTGCAGAAAACTGTTACTCGCAATGTTATTTATGGTATAATTGATATTTTTGATTGACGTATTGTACAAGACTTTCCGAAGATTTCCCCCTGCCTCTTATCTCTGTTGTACAAGATCGTTAAAACTCCAACGCTTTGAATAGGAACAGTAGATAGATTTATAGTGTTGGCTAATTTTTGAAAAACAAACTCAACTTCTTACAGACGGGGTTGTTTAGAATAAAATAAAAAATTGGGTTGTTGAGCCGACGACATAAACAAATAATGTAATGTATGTATAATTATTACAAACAAACCTTGTAGTCATGAACTTGTTTTTGGCCTGACACAATATCTATATCTAATTCCAAGTGAAACTACATTTGAGGGCGGTTTGATTGACTGGTTTAATCTAAATGGAACTTCCTTTCTCTTGAATCTTTACCAAACTTTCTCGAGATTTAATTTGGATTTTAGTTCCATATTATTTATATCAATGTATTTGAGATCCCATGAAAATTGATTATACTCTTACAAGTAACCCTTACCCCATGCCCACTCGGGATCGGAATGAAATTTTGTGGGAACTTAGGCACCTGGCCAAATGTCCCAGCGAGACCAAAAGTTTGGGCCATCTCGCCCTGGTTTGCGCGGGAAATCGTGCAGGAGTTTTAAATTCTAATTCGTGAGCAAAGGGTCCTCCCCCTCCCTGTCCAACTTAAATTTTGCATGTTATATCCCATAAGAAAACTTCATTTTCAAATTTCGCGAAAAAATAAAAATGCTCAAAATGAATAAAAGCTCATTAATATACCTTATAACACTAGCATGTTTACAGACCTGGTTTGGGCCATCTCGCCCTCATTTCCGGTGGAAACCGGATTAACATTAGATTACTTTTTTAAAAAAGATAAGGGTCTGTTTTAAAATTTTGCATGTTATATCCCATAAGAAAACTTCATTTTCAAATTACGCGAAAAAAATTGAAATGCTACAAATGCGTAAAAGCTCATTAATATACCACACAACATTATAGCACATGTTAACAAACTACACCAATAGAACAATAATAGTGGGCATTTCTTTATTGATTTTAATTTTGTACGGTGTGTTTAATAACATTGTTTCCACCCAAGCCCATGTAAGAGACGATGAAGCAAAATATGTGATTACGCCATTTAAAATGAAATTGTCCTGATTTTCAAAAATTGTTTGATTGACTTAGGCCGAGAGTTGCCGTCACAGTCATCAACAACGTGATACAGAGACAAATGTTTTGTTCCCAGTCAGAATTTTTCCTCAAATATCTTTTAAGGCGCGCTTGTAGAAACGTCCATTGGCTTACAGAGTAGCAATTCAGCAGGCCTCTACGTTGCGAATTGTGGTCATGACCCGTTAGAACAGACGACCAGTTTGGGGAAATTCATCTTCAAGAGTAAAGACGTCTACTGAATAACTCATCTGAACACCCATGAATTGGTGGCATATTAATGAGCTTTTACGCATTTTTAGCATTTTTAGCATTTTTATTTTTTTCGCGAAATTTGAAAATGAAGTTTTCTTATGGGATATAACATGCAAAATTTAAGTTGAACAGGGACCCACCCTTTGCTCACGAATTAGAATTTAAAACTTCTGCGCAAACCAGGGCGAGATGGCCCAAACTTTTGGTCTCGCTGGGACATTGGGCCAGGTACCTAAGCTCCCACAAAATTTCATTCCAATCCCGAGTGGGCATGGGGCGAGGGTTACTTGTTAGTACGATAGTACCCAATAAATACCTAATAAAAAACGACTTGAGGAAACATCGCAAATTCTGTACTGACCAAAACAGGAGTTGGATATTTTAATAACAGTTGTACAATCACACATTTGTTTTAACAGCTAATAATTATAGTGTAGTCTGAAGTTAGTTCTGCATTTTTTGTGGTAAAAATTCGTGGTCATATAAGATATTGGTATAAAATATTAAAAATGCATGATCACTTCTTATTTTTAGCGTCTTTCTTGTTTTTCCAATACTCCAGATTCTTCTCTTCATCGTAGAGGTCCAAATCCTTGACGTGGTACCAGACCAAGCAGTCAAATGTAGCACCCGTGAAAGTAAAAGCCGCTGCGGTTAGGTTAAAGACGTACCGAAGTTGCTCACCATTATAAAGCCAGCAATTCCCCTTGCCTCCACATTTGGTGCCCCACAAAAGGCAGACAGAGTCTGTTAAGGTCATAAAACATTACTCATGTAGCAGTTCACTCTCTAAAGCTGTGTATGTCACGTACACATAATAACACACTATAAATCTCCACAAAAGCAACGTTGTAGGACCCATCAATGAATCATAAAAATAATAGTTGTTTTGCAGACAAATCTTACAATGCGAAGGAAAATTCTATTACAATTTTAGCATTATTGTTTTGTGTTAAATATAAATTTGTAAGCTGCATTTTGCTTTTAAATATAAAATATAAAAAATATATGAGAAGTCACAAGTTAAGTGCTACACCACTCTGTCAATTCATTTACCCGGCATGGAGTCAAGAATCAAATGAAATGATATAATGATTTGTAATACACAAACGAGGGAGATTTTATAATTCATTGTTAAATGGGTTTCCGTGGGAAATTTCCCTTACCAAAAATATATCCAAATAAGATTGGTCCTGGTAAGAGCGCAAATGCACTGAGGACACCGATGGATAAAGCAATAGACAATGCTTTGTCTTTGGGGTGTACGCATCTGAACGAGAAGACAAAACAAATCATTTGTGAGATTTTAAAATCGAAGAATTCATGATGAGGCTTTGTACGAAATGTATATAACTAATTAATCTGTCTATGTATAGCCTTATCCTACAAAATTGAGTTTTGGTGTTTACCTGTACGACACCAGTAGATTTCCAACACGCCCTGAACCATCGATTAATTTGATGAAAGCGTTCATGCCCAAGAATACAATGAAGGTGTAGAAGCATCCCTCATTGCAAGTGCCCAAAGTGACGGTGGACTCTGGCGAGGCCAGGCAAGCACAATTAGAAATAGTTCCATTGGCATAGGATGTGCATCCAGCATGACAAGCGGAATAAAAGAGTTGATTTGAGACCTTGTCACAGACTGGAGCAAACTTATTATTAAGACAGTTACAGTCCGTGTTACAACTCGAGGTTAGATTTAATGTCATCCCGTCGGATGTTTCAGTGAGGAAGCTAAACTTCTCTCGATTACATCCCATCTGAGTAAATGAGATCTTCACAGCAACATACAGAAATCCAATGAAAACGTTCCATCCCGCCAGGACCCTTGCACTGGGTTTGTACTTTGATATTAACCACCCACTTGTGAGCAGGCCCACGGATTGGGTAGCAATTCCAACAGCTCCTATATTTTTATTTTTGAGAGTGACCTTCATCCGGAATAAATATCTATCTATATATCTACATATACATTTATACACACAGTATCCCCAAAGACCTGAGTACCTGAGATAACTGAAGCCTGGACGGCCGTTTGCATAAATATCGTCTCCAGATATTTGGGCATGTAGGTCCAGTAGCCGATAGCAGCAAAAATGTAGAAAAGAGTGGATAAATTGTTGTAAAGATTGATCCTATTTTGGATCAAAGACTTCACACGTCTAGCAACATCTACAAATTACACACTTCAATCCTATACATATTCATTTATTATTTATCTGTAATTTAGAATAAATAGTAATTGTGGCTGACATGCTCAAAGCATTAGTCCCAACCTTTCAGATTTGGAGATTCTTCAATTATTACTGTATCACAGATAGGCTCAATGGATGAATTTGATTTGGAATTCTCAAGCTGGGCTAACTTCTCTGCCCCTTTTTTCTCTCTTTCCACTGTTTTGGGCAACTTTTTCGGAAATAATGAGATGAAGAGGGCTGTTATTGCCATCAGGATCCCCAAAACAATCCAGCCTAAAAGTTACAATTGATGAGGACAATTTTCATAAAAATATTTCACATTGTAATTCCTTCTATCATAAACGTTCTGGGACGATGTGCATCTTCCACATTAGATTATATATAGATAAATTTGCATGCAATATTACTTACCTAACCACCAAGCACCCACCCATCGAGGATCATCAGTTTTAATATAAGGAGTAAGTGTAGGGCTAATAAAAACCTTCAGACAAGCTGAAGCGAAAAGAAATCCCAGTGTTGGCCCAACCAAACGTAACGAGCTGGTAATGCCTAAAAATAATAAATTACAGGGTCAATTATTATGCGAAATTGCTCGTCAATCATATAAGAATGGAACGTGGTTATACAACCACAGCCAGCCTGACAAGAGGTCTAAAAAAAGGTTTGCAAAATATACCAAATAACATTGGAGAATTGGTTTTTTCAACGTTATCATCCAAATAGGGCCCTCCGAGACTAAAAAATAAAAGAACTCCGATACCAGCAACAAATTGAGAAACGAAAATAAAAACAAGGGGGATAATTGAGGCATCTCCTTTGTCACAGTCATCCTTTTCTCGGATACGAGTTTTCATACAAAGTTGAACCTTGCTCTTTTTAGCTCCATCTGTCAAAAGGAAAGAGTCACCGGAAACATTTATTTTAAATTCACTCTTAATTGTTATTAGGAATAATAATTGAAATTAGTATTTTTAAGAATATTCATTGATAAATATACAAATTATTATGAGAATGAATACATCTATTCAAATTGCAAATCAAACTCACCAACAGGAGCCTTAGTCATATGACTAGCAAAGTTTTTATCAGGAACTTCAAGAATGTGAGAGTATTCTTCAGTGAGACTCAGGGCATCTTCACCCGCCCCGTAGAATAAATGAGGGGATGCAAGGAGGAAACAAGCCGCGGCGGAAAAAAGGACTCCAACAGCTATCCATCGAGGTCGATGACCCTTCCCACCATAGTATCCCAAGACAAGGGAGAAAATGATTTGACTCACTTCATTACCCGCAATCACGATCCCTGCAAATATATTTAAGGAAATGTACATTAAGTTATAAAGTCTCATCAACTTTGCTAAAAATTCCGATTTTAAAATGTGCAAGTACAATGGAAATCGCTAGCATTCAAATTCCTTCCTACTATTTAAAAAATCTATTACATTATTTACTATTACATTATTTACTATTTTATTTATTATTTATTATATCATCTGTTATTTTTATTCTTACTACCTAAGGTTTAAAATAATAAGTGTAGACAGTTAAACATTTTATGGGAGACTCCAATACAAACTTAAAGACCACAAAGTTGTAATCAAATGGAGCTGTATTGTAATGAGTTTAGTTCAAGGTGTAGATTATCTGCCTTTGAGTACTTACGTTAGCGTAGGATTACATTGGACGTGATGCTGTACAAATATACTTCAGTTACCTCAGAGATTTTAAAATCTTAAGACCATTAGGCCTTGTTGTAATCTGAGAGATCAGTTTTCATAATTTAGTATAGAGGTACAGTATAATTGTCCTTGTAATCTAGAGTCATTAAGTGGATTTCCAAATACATTCAGATAATTAACTCATTAGCGGCTAATGCAAGGGTCAGAGGAGTATTTTCAACATACTATGTCTGAGAAAGACTGGGTTTTACATTCGTTGCTAAAAGTATCTAATCATGTTTCAGTTCCAGGAAGTCGGAAAAACAAGCTAATATGTAATTATGTAAGTCTGCTGCATATCTCAAATAAAATGATTGCTTTCAACGGCAATTAGAACAAGGTAGGTACATGCGTCAAAATATCACTACCTTTAATTAATCACTGATATATCTTTGTGATATTTATCCCATTAGTACGTAAACGGAAATAACGAATCAGGGAGTCCTGACCACTACCTTGTCCCTGATTATGTCAAACCGTACTACTATACAGTATCCGTTTTGAACGAACAATACAAATAACCTTCATTAAAGAAGAAAGTCAGCGATGATACATTTTTCCTTCTTCCCTTGCCCCTTTACAGTGAATTTTGCGAATGAAGACCCTCTTGGAATAATTAATTGTGAGTCTGGCTGGGAATAATTGGAAGCATAATCTTTTTAACCAGTGACTTTTAATTTCTGTCAACAAGTTTCACATTCAAATCTAGAAATTTCTCTCTCTCTCTCTCTTATAAGATTAGCAGTTTATTTTGTTAAAGAGAAAAAAATCCATCCGGAGATTAATCAAGGAAATAGATAACGAATTTTTACTACTGCCCTCGTAAAATATGAAAATATTTTCTTATAGCTTGTACTGCGGGCTCATAATAAAGTAATGAATTAATTTCAACTCCACGTTACTCCATTGTTGACAAATATCGAAGGAAAATCCAAGTGGCTCAAGTATTAAATAAAACATTAATTTACAAGATTACCCCTCAAAATGAAATCAAACGATGTACTTAATCTCTGAAATCTCTATCTGAAATAATAATTCCTGAATTTTTTCCACAACTTAAGCTCCCACAATGGTAGTTTATTTTGTCCCCTAATCTTTTATTACCATAAAAAATATAAAATCAAATCCAGAACTTGCAAAACCCTACATTTATGGGACATCAAATAGACCGATTAACCATGTCCTGTTGCATCAATAAATAAATACATAAATCGACGTAATCAAGGAAATTAAATTGAAAACAAGCAGGTATTACTGTCCTATGGACTTATTAGATGGAATTATTGTAAGAGTTACGTAATAATTATCGTTCAAATACCAACATACTACTATTGCATCAAATTGTACTGTGACAATGGTTTTCAAATTCTTAATATGTTATTGACACTACAGTGGGTCAGTACTCATTGTCAGAGCCTATTAGGAATTAAATAGAACTGACCAGAAATGCTGACGAGTGGAAGTTCATGTGTCTGATGCTACTAGGTTGCCCTTTATGATTTTCACAAGAAACAATAACAATTTCATAAGCATAGTAAAAACCTTCAGAGCACTTAAACATTAATAATAATTACGACGTCGTCATGCTGGCTGCATCCTGGAGATTTAAATGTGTCATTTCATGAGGACTGTAAACAACTGCAACCATATATAAGAGATATGTACATATGTGCGCATCCATACTTGCTATTAATAACACAGCCTTTACTTTCATTATATTCTTCATAACAAGACTACGAAGGTCGCCCTTCATTCAAATAATATTATTCAAAATTGCTACAGTTTAAAGACTGGATTCTAGGAACCTATCCGCAATAACTTATACTGGGCTTGCTGGCTGAAGGCCACAACTCTAAACTAGTTTTGCCTCTCAATCGAACCTAGACACTGTAAAGGCTCTGTTACTTGTGCGAAACAGCATTTGATGGTCTGGGTCTCCCATGATATTTCCAAAGACTACAATTTGAAACTGAAAAGTTAGGAAACATGATGTTGCCATTAAAATATAACGCATGACTTCCTCAACCATACAAAAATAATAATCACCCAATGACAAATAGTTCTCACGGGTCCAAATTTCCCATGTACATTATGTACGTACGTTCTTCCACCTATACAGCTACCAAGAGCAGCAGCAGCAGCACAAGCCAAGGGAAGTTACATAAATGACATTAAAACAAACTATAGAATTCATCATCCGCCTGTATCCGCTCTGAATGTAAAATCTCCATTTAAAATGTAGTAGTTTTTTTCAATAGAAGGATTTCTAAAGATGAAAAAAAATGAGTAGCTCGGAATCAATCTAAGTGATTACAGATAATTATTTTATTTCCACTGTCATTCCCTGAAAAGAATGAATTACTGTGGTGCACGGAAGGATTGAAGGGCATGTCCGTCCTCCTGTCAAAATGCACACAAAATCAAAACCACACACGTGCCTTTCGCTCAACCCTGTCCACAAATCCCAATGTTGCAAATAATGACATGTAACTATATTGAGCATCACGCTAGCTCCATATACCGACACGAAGCTCTTTTTCTGCAAACACACAACTGGAAAAATACTACCATTAGAAATGCAATGGAAAAAATAATGTTGCTCACACAACAGCTCTAAACTAAAGCAAATTATAATTATTGAAAGGCAGGAGTCATTACCGGTGGTCTGTGAGCTGATTTTAAATCTCTTCTGGATGGTGGTGATGGTCCCAGTCATGTAGGACCATCCCATCCCTTGAATCACAGCCAGCAATGAGAAAATGACCATGAAGGTTGTCTTATTAGCAAACTTCTGCATCCATTTGGGTCGAAAACATGCGAATCCGCAGAGAGTGTCCTCATCCTCATCCTCAATGTCCAGACTGTCCAGGGCAATTTGCTTCAGAGTCCCTCCATTCTTCTGAATCTCATGTTTGTCCAAATTGTTATTCCCTAAACCCTCATTGAGTTCAAAAGCGGGATTCGCATTCCCTTTCTCATTCCCTGGATTGGCCGTCATTGTTAATCCCTTCTCTCATATAAATTACAGCGGATGATATTTTATGACCAATAAAATTCACTCACTCCGTCTCCAACGAGTTGCCCTTAATTTCCTAGGAATGTAAACCTCTGAGGATCACTCACGTTTTCATTTTATCACACAAGTTTTATGAACTGACAATTCTATAGATATATGGGTAATAATAGTCCATCTGTACACCTTCTCACTTCCCACCTTCTTGAGGCTTCCGAGGAGAGTTATCAATAATAAAGTTTATCTATAGATTGTCGTCGTTCCTTTTAAAACACTTGTTTCACTCCGGAGGACTCGGACAGGTTGGTGAGGTTTGAGGTGAGAATTTGTCTCCGAACATTTGGAATGAGGATGGAAGTATAAGATTATAAAAATTTTGAATAAACTCTTGGGACTATGGTGTTACAATTATTACTATCTGTGCAAAACCTGCATCCTACCCTGTAAAATATTTTATTGACACTATTTCACACCAAGTAATATTTCTGTCAAGAGGGATTATTATTTAAATTTTTGTCACAGGTAGGCTGGAGGAGCTGTGTATGTACACTCATTAGAATATGAGGTGATGGGGATAGTGGAGATTGTAAATATAGGAACGGTGTCAGTGGGAGAAAATAAGTACGAGACAGAGGGAATCACAGCTATTGGCACAGTGCCACAGCATCAACTGAACTCATTGTTGCAGGGCTGTCCTCCTGTACTATAGTATCTGTACACATGGGAAGGATAAATACAACCAAATGCAGACTGACTCCTAAAGGCTTCTGCAGTCTCATGTGAAATGATGAGGCTCATGCCATATCATTGTTCTATGTTCTATCCCATTTTTCTCTGCCTCATGCAAATAGCACAAAAACACACTCTCCGTGTGCACAGGAGGCATTCCCTCTCTGTTAAGGGCTATAATGGGAAAGGAATTAAAATCTCCGTCCTAGCATGCTCTCTCCTATAGTATGTATGTAGATTGAGGTATTCGTCAACAATAAATTATACACGACTGAGAGCAGAGTCAGAGTGAACTACTGACCAGATTTTGAGCTGACTGTTCTATTGAATCCTGACTATCTGTACTATAATTACTGGTATCAATGCAGTCCCCACTAAACTTTTTGTTGGTTATGTGCTTTAAATAAATCGTCAATGGACAGGAATAATTGTGCACTCTCGCAATCTCATTGTTGTCTCCAAATTGAACGGGATTATTGTCATGCTTACTTTCCGTGGATTAATGGGGAGTATGTACGTACCCCTATCATTTGGAGCCATTGAGGATTTTTTCTAATTATGCACTCATACATCCTCCATGTGAGAGTGAGCTTGAAAATAACCTAGAGGCAAGGGTATTGTGTGGGGAATTGTAGAAAATCAAACACTGCCTATCTATTGTCAGTCTCTTATCTTGACCTGCATCCATGAATCATACAAGCATCAAATGCACTTTTAAATTCGATACAAGTTAATTTTCTAACCAAAAAGGAGTGCTTTTCCATCCTCACAGTCCCAGGCTCTTAGAAGGCCCTGAGGACTGAGAACACACTCCTCAAGAGAGCTATATGATGAATTATTGTGCAATTTATTTGCGATTGACTCGCTACAGGTAGCGTGGTTTAATGGCCGAAGGCGAACAAGTGTATTCTGCATGAAGATAGATTACGGATTTTTTTTATATATCAGATGCAATAAAGTAGCTTGCAATAGAGGCAATCAAAATTCAATGAAATACAGTGTATCATTTTGAAAAGGGAAACCTTTACTTTTTCATTCTCTCAAGACCTCAACCAAGACATGGAGACACATATAGCGTTACCAGATTATTACAGTCCTTTACAGAGTCACCGCGAACATCCCCTCTTACAATGTAACATACAATTTGTAAATATCGTAGTTTGTGATGTGTAGCCGTCCCATTTGAGCATACAGTAAAATAAATAAAAACAGAATAAATTAGCAGGGAGGTAAATAAGTATACAGATGCTCATCCCATATGGTATGTAGTGAGATACAAAGATGGATTAGTACTAAATGGGAAAATCCTGTAGGATCAGAATATGGTGATAAAATTTCCTTCCAATTACAAAATAGTAGTTCTCTAGATTCTCGAGTGCATAATTCTTTACGCAAATAAATATTGTATGAGAACACCCCAGGATTTTCCCTGTCTGCAAGGTGTGATCGTGAGTGTACTAAGAAAGCACTCACCTGAAGAATGTGCAAATTCAAGAGGTCATGCCAAGGATTGAAGGTGATTTAATAATTAAAGTTCACAGAGGCACACACATGTCTTGTTTGATTATTTTGGGTATTTTATATTCCGTCTGCAAGCGCTGCACATTTTTTTGGCAGTACTCTTAATCTATGTTTGGTAAGTTCAATTGTTTAGAAATTTTCGTACTCACAGGTAGAATTCAACAGGTGACTCCTCTCTGAGTAATTATGTAAAATGTGGATAAGAAATATTACAAGGGGAAGATAATACATAAACAAAAGCTACAAATAAATAAACAGATGTTCAAGTACAAGCCAAGTGTTAGGTAAGTATTTTTTTATCATGATCGTGTACTCCTGTTTTTACTCATCCATCCATGAACATTGTAACATGGGTTGAAGATAATTGCATATCCTGCATATAATATCATGTAATGTTGGACACGGACAAAAACTCCCAATAGTTTGAATTTTCCAAGTAGCAAAAGACTGGAATGAAAAGTCAACTTCAAGTTTTTTGTTTAGTTCAATTTACATACATACGCATGCAAATAATAAGTCACTGGAAAAAGGAAACGATGATGATTATCGTTCTTTGGCAGTCATGCACGCTTTTGCAAATGTTTTTTTGCGAATGATCATTTTACCATTGTGACAATGTGTGTTTGATTGTGAGTATGCTTCGGCTTGAAAAATGTTTTGAGAAGACTAGACATTTTACCCCTTTTATGTAATCAAATGGACGAGTCCAAGTTTGGATATAATTAAAATTCTACCTGCTTGAAACTGGTTTCAAAATGTCTTGGAACTCTTGGGATAAATTTAATGTTGAGCCTTCCGGGCTTGGAGTGACTTCAAATGTACAGATTTGTGTTCACAGTCAGCCTCATTAAAATGTTAATACTAAAAAATGCAGATTTTTGAAAATATTATAATAATCTTCCGAGTTTTCCACGTGGTCACGGCCCATTGATTTCAGCATTTCCGTGCAAGTCAGTTTTTTTAGAGTACGGTGCACTTTTTAGATTGGGAATGTTCAGGTACTTTAAATCTATTACTAGTTTAAACTTAGAATTGCAATAATTAGAAAGAGGTGACTGTAAAAAAATTATTGAATGCCTTAGTAAGAAGGATCTTAAATCTTGAATATGTATGAACATTCGAGCACGAGACTACAAATGGATGTTAGTACATAGCGACCGGTTAGATCATCAGGCAAAATTAGAGGAAAATAGAATCACAATGTCATAGGTAACAATTTATTATTACTTCTGGTATGCTCAAGAAGCAGTTACTACTGAATTTTATGTACGTATGTAATTATCTGTAAATAAAGGGGAAAACATTTCAAAGGAATTGAGCTCTTGGAGAATAATGAATAATGTCCCTAAAGAAACCTGATATTTAAAAATAGTAAAAAAGATTCTTTTCATGTATGTGTTTGCAAAGCTACAAAAAACAATATGAGTCTTTGCGCACTTTTCTTTTTTTTTTGACTATATGTTCCCAAACACTTTTAATTGGGAACAGTAAATTCGCGCTAAGACTCCAACACCGACGTTTATGCAAGTTCTGATTGTATGATTAATGTGTTGTATTAATTTTTGGTAGTGTAAGTTGTATTAATTATTTCAACAAGACTTGCAATTAGTAAATATATTCGAATGGATTCTCCTGAGATTACCATTCCGTTTTACAGTATTATGTGAGCCATCCAGAAGTAAGGTTCAAGATTCCTAGTAATTCCCAAGTGTTTATAGATGTCTCTGCTAGATTTCGTCCATTGCTCTATGGAGGAAATTCGGTTGTAACGTTTCAGGCTGCCCAATTTAGCAATAATTAATATAATTACTAATAATATTGATTATTACAGCTATTAAAATTAAATAACTCCCAAGATTTTATTCACACTGATTCCCAACCCAAGTTCTCATTACGCGCTTAATACTCTTCAGAGATCGTTCAATTCAATGTTTTGAATCAAATTAAGTATTCATAAACAAACTGCCAAACAACGATTTACGAGATTTTAAAAGTTCAAATTTTGTTCTAAATATATCGCCAGCAACGTTGTCAACACATATTTGGAAAAAAATATATAATTAGTAAACAATTTAATAAAATCTATCCTTTCCCAAAAACATTTTGATTTTGCTGCACTTCGGTGACCGCTTTTTGTATTGCTAGCGAGATGGAACAAATTTTGATAAATCTGGAAGAGGATTTCTTGAAACATGTTGGAATTGAATTTTGTTTAGCATCCCTCCTTTTATGGGTTACAGGGAAGGATGGTGAGTCGTATCTTGGCACGTTTTGCGTACATGATACTTACAAATTAATGAAATTTTGTTAGTACTACATATATAGTTGGCTATATAACGACGCAGTTCCCTGAATAGTAAATAGTGACATCCTAATTGTAAGTTTGTTTAGGAATCTTACAACAAAATGAATAATAATTGATAATTGTTCCTCTAGCCCCAATGTGTAGTCCAATTGTCCAATGTAGTCTTAATTTCCTTTAAATTATTTGTTTTTGTCAAGTATAGATTATTTTGAATGCAGCGAAAGAAACATACACACATTTTTATGAAGCTATTGGCTTTAGGGTTCGACTGTATTGGAGCACTCTCACAGTTAGATGCTTTACCAAAATTGTCTGTATTAATACTTACTTCAAATGTATTAATACAATATGTACTTGTAATTACTTATTAATAAAGCAGTTCAAAATTGTAAACCTGTAATTTATAGATACACATGTATGTATAGTATGTAGGAAAATGTGCATATTAGTACTATTTGCATTATTGATCCCGCTATAGTTCAATAAAGTATTTATGCTACATAAATCTACTGTTTTTTACAGAAGCTACAGCAATATCAGATATCAGCCCTGCAATTATTTTAAGTACTGACATTGCATTTGAAATTATTCCCCAAGATGATGTTATCTTCCTCATGTCAAATGTCAACCACGTCTTACAATTATTAGCTACAGCATGCACCAAAGCACAGCTCTGTGTGCACAGATCTAGAGTAAGTAACTTTACATAGCCAGCCTCAAAATCCCTAATAATAACTGTATTCAAAAATTTACCCAAAAATTAAGCCACACCCCGAACTATCTTTGGACGACGAGAATTTTAACCCCCTACTACTAGTTCCTAATCCAGAGTCCTCTCTGTCCAATTCAAATGAATGATCATTTTTGTGTACTTCTTAACTGTGGGATGGTCAGACGATATCCAACTGCGCTGGCGTCGACCCCTTTAGCTTTCCAGTGAATAGATGTCAATAACATTTAAAATAATCTGCTCATCATTTGGGATAAATTTTCGAACTAGATACGATTACAACGAGGAATTTGACTCATCATTCAACTTGGAGTTACACCACATCCATATTTTTAAGCACTAGCACAATTATCCGGCTCCAAAATTATATAATATCTATGCAAGTGAGAACGCAAAAACTTTTCCCTACTTCAGGCTTTTGATCCCCATGACATGACCCCATTATTAATCTAGATCAATGACATTTTTCGAAAGTCTGGAACTAAATTGCAAACTACACGGCAAGCAAATATTTTATGAGTTGTTCAATTCAGTTATTTGGGCTAGAGGGGTCTTGAACCATCTTCCCTTTTAATAATGGCTATTATTCTTTAACCTTTACGCCCAACTGTGATGACTTCATCAGAGAAACCCCAACATGCCTCAAGTACCTAGTGCCCCTCATGGGTACAGGTTTTACCCGGGTATTTGGGTACAGGTTCAGGTACAGGTACGTATCAGGTACATACTTCTTGTACCCATCCAATTTGGGTACAGGTTCAGGTTCAGTCGTTAGATACCTGAAAATTCAGGTTCAGGTTCAGGTATGGGTACAGGTACAAAAAGTAATCTTTTGGGTATAAACCCATCAGGTACGGGTACGCACTGGGTAAATACCTGAACCTGAATGTAAAATACCTGAACTTTCAGGTACTTTTCAGTCAATAATAATTTCCAAGTAACGCCTGTAAAGGTGTTGTCGAGCTTTAAAAACTCCTCCGAATTTTTGACCTTGAAACATTTTACATTAAAATTTATACGTATATAAACTCAGTCAGGAAAACTAATTCCACCGTATAGGAACACGTGGCTAGTTACCCAGCATTAGCTGGAATGACCAGAGATTTTTTATCAGTTCCTGGAACTGCTAAAGAACAGAGATCTAAGATTGAGCGAGCCTTCTCCTATGGCCCAGATCTTCTGACGCTAGGAATGGGACTGTTCTGGTCCGGACCAGAAATTTTGGTCCGTTCTGGTCTGTTCCATGGTCTGTTCCGGTCTGTTCCCTGGTTACGAAAGGACCAAATGTATCTGGTCCAAGAACCTTGATAGACCAATTAAACCTGGTCCAGCTCAAAGAACAGACCAGAATGTTTGGTCCTCTGTTTGGCCCAGACCATTTGGAACGTTCCAGCATACATTTCAAATGGTCGGACCAGATTCGATAGATAAACCATTTAAGTATTTCCAATTCCCGCGAATTACAATTTTCAGAGCTTCATTCGTTTTCATTTTACTGACAATTTTACTTTGTTTCAAATAATAAAATAAATTACTCAAAACATTATCTAAATTGTCAAATGCTTGCATGTTGTGATCGTATAATGAACCTGTTCGGTCCTAATGGTCTGGTCTGTTCTGTTCCGGTCTGGTCCGAGTTATTTTGAGGAACAGAACTTATGTTCCTGTTCCAGCAATTTGTACGGACCAGATGGTTCCGGTCCTACAGTCTACAAGACCTTATGGTCCTGGTCCTACACTGAGAACAGATAAAATGGTCTGGTCCCGGCTCAAGGACCAGACCATTCCAAGAAATCCTAGAACATTCCGGAACAGTCCCACTCCTATCTGACGCATAAACGCTTATATAAGAGTGGAGTTACGGTAGGAAATGTTTTTGTTTCAAAGCTTGGCTGAAATTAAAATCTGAGGAGTTTGAATCTAAAAAAATGTTTTCCATTGCAAAAGCAATTGCAGGGTGCAAAACAAATTCTTAATCGTTTAATTTCTTGCCATTATTGAACGTTTACAAAATATTACACTGCATTTGTATTGTTGGATTGAACTTATTTATATCGTAGATTTTGCTATCTATTATCCTTTTCAACCTTTATGTAATCATTTTTAGCCACTGATAATTCCAGTACTTAGTCATTCTTTCGAAGAGTAAATAATAAAAATATATCTAATCTGATAAATAAATTTATTGAGTCAAAATGTCTTGGTCGCAGATATTTTAATTTTTTATTTCGTGTAAAATATTTGGTAATCCTTTAAATTTGTACAATGGAAAATACCCGGGTAGGTTCAGGTACTTTTAAAATATACCCGGGTACAGGTAATTTTTTGGGTACTTTTTGGGTACAGGTACTTTTCAGGTACAGGTACTCCTGATTTGGTTTGAGTACAGGTACAGGTTCAGGAAAATTGAACCCGGGTATTCAGGTACAGGTACGGGTATAGGTTCAAAAAATCCATGTACCCATGATTCAGGTACAGGTTCAGGTCCAGGTACAACATTTTTGTACCCATGCGGAGCACTACAAGTACCCCAGTACTTAAGCCATTTCAGCTGGCTGTGCTGAAATGAAAGCATTAATTATTATTACCCCTCATAGTAAAGTACCCCGACATCTCCACACCCCAATTTTGACAAAATACATTTTTAAAGCCCCTTTTAAAAGGTAAGTTGGAAGTCCCCTTCATAAAGGCTTCACCCTTGACGGTCTGCTCGAATGGGAATCCTTCTATTTCTTGTAAATCCACCCATTTAAACACATTTCTGGAAGCCATCCGTTGCTTTTTTAAATAATAAAAACCCTGAGAAGCGCTCACTCACAATCAGTCATATACAACTATAAATGTACCTATAATTCCATTAACTAAATAATTCCATAATTACTTCCTCAAGCATAAACTCCGCACATACTATATTACCACTCAAACTCAAACTATGCTGAGGCTGATAAAAAACGTTTTAGTAATTTTCTTTAGAACTTTACTCTCATGGTCAATGTTACAATAATATCTCAAATACAAGCGAATCTCTAGTAAAGTTGATCAACTATCCCATGAGCAGTGTGGCGTGGCTCGTGCATGAAGTCGTTTTTTAATGAAGGTACGCGTTCATTAAGGGTCTAAGATTAAATAGCACATTCCCGTTTGAATGATTCTATATTTGTAATGGACTAGAGGCTAAATATAGGTTCACATAAAGTCCTTTTGTACACTTTATAATATTTCTACAGTTTTAAAATTAAACATGAGTACATATAGTGAGAGTTAAAAGTATAGTGTTATTACCTCCTCGTGTAACTCTTGAGGAACCAAGGATTAGTGGATAGAATGCGAGGAATTAAATCCGAGCAGGAGCAGCAAATAAGGAGGAAAGAAAAATGAGCCGCCACTTTGAATTCCTTGGAATCCTTCGGGCTAAAAAAATAGTACAATCTAATTTCAGACCTACAACCAGTAACCATAGTCAAATGTCTTTAACTTTCGTTAAGGTTATATACTTGTGATGTCCAACTGTATATACTTCTACGCCTCTACACCCATAGACAGTGCTTAGGTCGTATTTATAATTGTGAAGCCAGATTTGTGGCAGATTAAATGTCTTGTGGTGGAATTGTCAACATTGATTTAGTGGCTCATTAATATACGTCACAACGTGCTCTTTAATTTAATGTGCTTCGAGTAGTAATCCGTATATGTAGTCAAATTTTGAGTGAGCATGAAGAATTATCAGTACTTACTGAAAAATATTTGAATTGATCAAATATTCGATTCCAGTATAGTCCACTGACACTGATGTTTGTACTTATTTGAGCAAGTGACATCCTGAATGGTAAGCAGAGTAGCACTATTTACTATTATGTAGGAATGTTCTATTTTAATAATATTGTGATTATGGATCCAGTGTGTCAAAATATTATGAAATGTTTACTTTACTATTTAAGGTGCGTAGTTGCTGCTACTAGAGGTGGAGACCTGGAAACTGGTTGTCAGACGTAGGTCAGTCATAAAAGTCTCTGTCCGTGATCTGGGAGTGAGACGGTGTTTAATGCTTATCTGTTGATTATTTTGTGAGTACTTGCAGATAAGTATATTGTTTGAGTTAACTGCGTTTGTTATTGTAGGTACTGTCATTTTGTCATGTGCTGTAACTAGTTGTTTGAGTCAAAACTGTTACAAAGAGTGTATGTTATGGGAATGACTTGGGTGAATCTTAATGATGATGTTTCTGGATATGTGTAATTGGTGAATGTGTTATTTTTGAAATTGTGTTTTGTATATTATATAATAGTGTTCTGTGATGTGTGTGATCTTGAGATTTTAGTAAACTAATAATTGTTAATGATGTGCGTTTTGTAACTCAGATACTCGGGAAACAAGGATCTGAAGTACTTCCGTAGTTTTTCAAATCAATGATATTCGAACCGGAAGTAGGAAGATTATTAAATTAGTGCAAAATGGTCAGCCTGATGAATAGCGTAAGTCTGTGTTAGCTTGATATATATTTCTAGCGTGGTGGAGTAAGAATATTAGTTTGTTTATTTACCAAATAATAGTAATGTTTTAAAGATGTATATTGTCAATATTTTTGTATTTCATTTTAGCAAACTTCGTTTTCCAACACAGCTTTGAATGAGGAAAATGAGGATGGGAATAGTGATGAGATAATCGATGCTGGGAACGATGAGGATGACCTTATTGTGTCAACAACTGATGGAAATGAGACTGTTTTTTCTTTCAAAACTGTAAATACTATTGCTACTGGGATTTTTCAGATTTGTGCATCGGTGAGCAAGAAATTTATTGTAGAAACATGGAACTATAGGAGGAAGTATCACTAGGAAATTTGTTTAGGAATTCAAGACTGCAAATTGATTAATTCATTTTTATTTTTCAGATCGGAATGCTTATTGTTTCAGCTGTGGTGCCCTATGAATGTCGGCAGACGTGCTCTGTAAGGCCGTTGTCGATCCTTCTGTATCTTCATTGCACTTATTGGGGAGTATTTTTGGTAATTTCACACTGCTGTACATTATTTGCCGATGGACTTTCATGGGGTTAAGTACGATAATTTGTTTGTGTAGATTTGTGATCAATACATTCAGTATGAGCACATAAAAGTACGTCGCCGAGGTTACTTAGATTTCTACAATGAAACCAGAACGTTGAGCCAGTTGCCATTTTGGATTGTGTCGACATGTAAGCCACGTTACTATTTTAATTGATTATAAGAATCTACTTTGATAATAATTACACGATTATTGTAATACTTCAAATAAACATCAATTTACCCTTTCGAATAGGGAGCACACTTCTCCTGGTCGTTTCAACTATTCTTCATGATCGATGCAAGAGTTCCCAAAGTTGTGATAATTTGCTGGGCCTATCAGAATCTGATTATATTACAATGTCCATAGGTTTGGAACTTATCGTACTACTCGCGGTTTTGGTTTCATACATATGTAAGTGTGTTTCCTTTACTTTTAAGATTCGTTTGTTCTCTTAGTTGTCAAAAGTCTACAATGTGGATACATTTTAAGGATTTATTATTGATGATGGTTATTTCCTATAGATAAAGTCTTCACATTTAATCAAAGTAAAGACCCTCCTGATGTTTTACGAAACGATTTAATGAGCACGAGCACACTTGATTTCGGTCCTAAAGGGTAAGTGATATCAAGTTCTTGGAATAAGTCTATGATTTATGATTAAACGAAAATATTGGTTATTCTTCTATCATAGTATGCAATGAGTTCATAATAATTTCCTTGCCTTCCCTCTATAAGTGTTATTTTGTGTATGGATCATTGCAAAGAAACTGTTTCAATCTTCTCTTGACTGATCTCGGTCTTACAACCTTTTCACATTTCTTTTGTACGTATTTGTCAATGGAGAAACTAAAAGCTTCAAGAATTTTTCGTCAAAGCATATCTGTTACGGCTATATTCGATTGAGTTATTACGACATAGCTATTTCTCAATTTTGCTTATTGAAAACATTTTTTGGTTTTGTAGACTGAGTCCAATCAATGAGGAGATATTTGAACGCCAAGCGGATCTGATTCGATACTACAAGGATCACAACGACATGCTCAGAAGAAAAGTTTTAGAACTGAATTACCGAATTTCAGGTCGCACACCCAACCTGTCTTAGATAGTGTTAGCAGTTTAGATCTTGACTTGCAAATATGTAGGAATACTTTTAAATAGCCTTTCTGCTGCCAATTTGGGTTCACTATTATATTATATCTTGTGTTTCTACCACATAGTAACATTTTAATTTCACGAATTAACACTACTTGGAACGTATTTTTATGCTTGAGTACTCGCCTTGCTGTTCATTCATATTTGTTGAAAGGAACGATTTTATTTTCCGCTTAAAAGACCAATATTTTTTGTTACCATAATATTGTATATAATGGCAAACAATAAATGTACTTGAAATGCAGCGTTTGTGCCTCATTAGTAGTAAATACGTATAAACTGCTCCATTTAGATTGTACCCATAAATATAAGCTCGGGTGGGTAGATGTAAGATAAAACTTTCTTTACGTACTGCTGACAGCAATAATATTCTTCTTAGAAGTAAACCTATTTAGAGTACTAAGATACAAATAGCAAATCGCTGTAAACCAGCAAAAGTTTTCTTATTTACACTTTCAAACGTCTTCATCGCTTTTCACACAATTCCATCTTAACATTTAAAGCAGCATTAAACATCGTAATTCAAGATCTAAGTCAAGATAACATAAAGTATGGGTATATACCCACATGTGTGTATGTGCATCTAAGTTGCAAGAGAAATACAAAATCTCGCTCACTCAACACAAAATGGTTTAGTGGGATTTTACCAAAGTGGGTTAGCATTATAGTTGTTAGAAATTAATTCTTGGAGACAATCCGGCTCAGATTAGATTCTGATCTCTTGTAATTAAACGTAAATTTGAATGTTTGGATAGCTTCGGTGAAATACACAAGACAACGAATAGGCCTGAAAAGAAAGGTTTACTCGGAAATGGTGTGAAGCCCGTTAAACAAAAGTTAGTACGTCCTTACTTTCAGTGATGCGTGTAGTAATTTCTGCTCCGATTCCACAATGAGGTCAGCCCTACTCAATCGTGGCTCCATCATGAAATTCAGAAGGGCTCTCTAATTCTAAGTGCACATTCAAACACAAGTATGCCAAACCAAACAAATATTGTATTACATGTATGCATGCTCAGTATGACATTCAAAATATGTATTGAGCTAGGACAGATCCTACACACTACTAGTTCCGTCATTACTAGTAAATACTCCGAAACCCAATATGAAATTGTGGGATCCTACTCCCACACACAACCTTGTATTTTAACATCCTTGTGTAACCTGTGTATCCGTGTACATGCACATGCTTTCAGCATGGAACGTGCATAATAGCATGAAGCGTTCAAGTGAGGTACTTAAAAAGACGAATTTCGAAGTTGTAAAATCACTGCACACGTGCAAATGGCATTGAGGTTGTTTTGATTCTTCAATTTTGACTACTCCTGCTTGTGCTTGGGAATGTATGTATGAGTGCCGAATGCATAACACCTCTCAAGCCTACCTTTATACTTACATGTAACTTTACCCAAGTAATTACATATATCTAGGAAGATGAAAGGCAGGATGAAAAAATCGAGTAGTGTAGGTACATAGGCGTTCAGGAGGGTGTATTGCTGTACCTCAGTCATTGTAAGCTGTTAAACTTTTACGGGCACTTCCGAAATAGTCGGAGGGTGAGCAAATCGATGACTACAAAACATAATGTATATTACGTCACCTGAGTTATACTGCACTTTCTTTCCGAAACCAACTTCCCCATACTTTCCACAAGGCATTAAGACCCTGTGCCTCAGCTGAAGATGTACATATGTACTACCTAGTTCTAAATATTTACTTAACATGAGTCCAGAGGTTGCCACGCCAGTTGTACACTATACTTTTTCAGATTGCAATCAGAGGCATCAGACCCTATGAATGACCCATGAATATCCAGAGTCAGTATCAGCCAAAAGAATCACACTGTTGATGGTAGAATCCACAGTCTCCCATCGTTTGAACCCCAAAGAGGCAAAGAAAGGGGTCATACAGTGAGATATTTAACCATAGTCTCACACCTGGCCCTCACGTGCAACAATCCACGTGAATTTGTCCCAGCTCCCCAGCACAACGGACTGTAGTAGGGAAAGTACAACACGGAATCGTAATAAAGGAGTCTTTGAAAAAAGAGAAATAAATCGGAGTAGTCATTCTCTCGTTACACTTCCCTGGCTTTTCGATTTTAGCTTTTCCTGTGGGAACGACAAAATCTTTGGACAAAGCTTGGTCGGGAAATTTCAAATGGGACACCATAGAGGATTTCATTCCGAAATACTACCTCTGGGTCCGGGTCTCCCATGGTAGCGGAGTAATCCTCCAGCATCTACACACTTCAAGTGTATATCTAGTTCCATGCCTACACATATCATTCTAAGCATACGTACATATCTATACAGAGAGAAAGAACTCGCTGAAAAAGGAAGAGAAGGGAAAAATCCGGTTTAATTCGCTTCATAGAAGATTCAAATCCGAGTGAGTCAGAGAACTCAACCAACTAACTAGCCCACCAAACTCTCTTTTTTCCCTATAACCCAAATGCATTCTTCCTTAGGAACTACTTCAGCACGCCACAACTCTGGTGATTACTTGCAGACTTTAAGTCTTTCCGTAACATATCCACCAAGGCTATACAAATGACATAATGATCAGTTCCAATGAAGATATAGTGGGATTCTGTATGCACTGTAGAACCCAATGCATATTTGCAAATGTTTACGCTCATGCCTCCTGCTATTCTTTCATCCTGACTTATGTACATACGAAAGCGTGTAATATGTATATTCAAAATAGTTTTATATATAGGTAGGTACATGACCGTGTGTACATATACATACATGTATTTTATTACGACCATAGATATTTGAAATGGCATGACATGTTTGTAGAGCTAGTGAAGCACTACTGTGGAGTCGAATTTTATTATTGTAGCTTTACATTTTCTCCAATCATAATATTTCTACGACAATCACGTATGAACATTCCCTATCTCGAACACGAACGTGCTCTCCTTGGCAGAGATTCTTCCCTGAAGAAGTACCCCACTTCCCCAATCTTACCTTCCCTATCTATCGAATCCCAAATGTAAGTACTTATATTTCTGGACCTATGCCTACATATGTAAATATGTATGTACTTCCATGTTTGCTTTTTTCCGACGTGTCAACTTATGATTCACAATGTTATTCCTTTCCTAATGAAAAGTAAACGGAGGAGAAATTCACAGTGAAATTCACAAATTCCCTTTCCGCATACTGCTCCCGATAACTATGAGCATATGCCCTAGCAGTGTGCCGTATAGTATTTGCCTATGCATGCATTTGCACATACATACATATGTACATCCGCAAAATATATAGAGCATATAGTGAATGTTGAAAAGTTCTTAAAGAACTACAACCACTTCCAACTTCCCTCAACCGAAGAGAGTTATCTCTCGAACCAACTGGAATGCTAATTATGCTAACATGGAGACTCACACAAGGATGTTGACATTTAAAGTCAATATTATACTGAATTATATATTTTTTCAACCGTTATTGCCCCTCATACCCGGGCCATGAGTGGGCTTTACTACCAGGCTACATCACATCACATCACATCACATCCTGTATCTTCAATTCCCCAGCCCTCCAGGTACCTTGGAAGATACTACCTTCAATAAGAACTTTTACCTTGCTTCCTCCAAGCCCTGGATTTACTGCAGTCCAACTATTAGGGAGGAGTTCATGCTTGATTTTCGAAATTGACACACACAGATGTTAAGCCCACAATAAAATAAACACAATTCCGACTCAATTTTCCCCCGTGTCATTTTGTATTAGGGTTCATTTTGTATCCTGATTTACTGAGACGTACATAGAAATCAGTCTGCTAAATCATCCCATAAATTCATACTAATTTACTCCCTTGACTACAGTAAAAATCAATACAGTCCTGTGTATCAAATGGCGGAGATTTGGTCCCACACGCATTATACGAAAATTATGACTGAGGTTTCTCTGAGTTGTTACGACACACCGATAGCAAGAATAATGAAAGCCAGTGTAGCATCTGAACTCGGAAATATTTCAAATCTATAAACCTAATCTGAAGTGCAGTTGATTGTTCCCAGGACGGTACTAAATAGCATTAGGTATTAGAGGGTAGGTGCTTGCACTTACCCCTTATCTATGTACATATGCATGTATGAACATAAGCTCATAAGAATATGATAACGTAAGAGTGTCCTTCACAACGCATTTCTCTCACTCTCTCTCTCTCTCTCACTCTCTCCGTTGATTACGAGCAGCAGGAAGTTGTGAATCCATAATCCATTTCAATTCCATAAAACCAGCTTGTTGTGGTTATTAGTCGTTAAATATGCAGCTAAATACCTCCATACACCCCAGGAAAGTAAACAAGAGTCAACGAAGCTTATTCTCGAGTGAATAAGTCATTTCTCGATTCAAGAGCCAATCTATGGATGGATGTACATACATGTTGGAACCTCCGTCCCCCTTTATGACCTTGGTTTGAGCTAATAATTCTGAATAATTTGTTGGCTCAGAGCTTCTGTGAATTGATATTTGTTATGCAGAAGTGTATATGTAATAATAGGAGGTTAAACAGGAAAAATGAAATAGCTCTCCACCCCAAACTCATTCATGTCAGAAACACTTGGTCGATTTGAGAAACCACAGGCTAAATCCTAGGCTATAGTCCTCCTTCCGTTTCCACTAGATTTTGGTCCGAGCTTTCCCAAATAGCCTAAAAGGGCATATATCCATAATTGATTTCCTTGAATCTTTTACCACGCAAATAAAAAGGCTTCTGTATATAGGGTCCTCTCTCTCTCTCTCTCTACTCTACTTCCTCTCACGAAGTCTTCTGTATCCCTATTTACAGCTCCCTGTATTTTACTAATGCCTATCAGCTCTCTTCCCACGATCCCACTTATTAGCTCTGAATGGGAACCAGAGCAGGGAACTCTTGATAATAATGATGGATCGATTTGACTCGACAATACATAGCTCAGGTCCTGATTACTCCTCCAATAGGTACTCACCCAAAAAAAATACATTCCAGTGCATTAAGACTTTCTGATTTGAAGTATGACTATTATTCATCATTTTCATCTTTCATTAGCTTCTCTCTCCCTTCTACTATTCATTTATACAGGGGCAGGCCTATGAGGGAAAGTTTCCTCGACTCTCAACTCCTCCAGCATTTGGTTTTGATTGCGGTCTTTAGTACTACGTTGGGTTGGCGTTGTTGAGGGAGGGAGGGGGGGGAATAGAAATTCCTCATATCCTCAAACCAATTGCTACCACTTAAATGCCACCAGTCATCACCGTCTGCGTGGGGTGTGTGTGTGTAGATATAGTTAGAACGACCAGGAAAAAAATTGAGATAAGTGAGGGTTAAGCGTGTGATCATAACATATAGGAAATGGGGAAAAGTCTGTCCCTCAATTGGGAAACTTTATGATTAATGAAGTGTAAGATATGGCTCCTGTTCTCAACTCTTTATTTCCCAACACAATTTTCTTCAGACCTGAGGGGGACTTCCAAAGTTGCAAACAACATTGAGAGAAAAAGTGCGAATCAATAGTATACACTCCGGCCAAAGTAATCAGGCGGCCATACCACAGGAATTATTTTAGTTTTTCCACCAGTTTTTCAGTAAATAATCTTATCGTTGGTTTGCATGGAACAAGCTTTGCCATCCACTCTCTCATTTACTGGAACCTCCGCACATGTATCTTGGGCCTGGACTATCGCGCAAAAATTTATCTACAAATGACACAAAGTATTCCTACTATGGAGTAATCAAATAGAACAAGTTACATATGTATCTACAATTTCCATATCTATACCCCATGTGAAATACAAGCCACTGCTGGGGAACTACAGTACAGACTTCCTTATGGCATGCATGTCTGGTGAGACTATCCAATAGCCATACATAATATTAGGGAATGCTATGCCTTAGAATATAAAACCAACAAAAGAGTAAATAATTTCGGAGAAATGTTTTATCGTAGAAATAAATTGCCTCTCCCAAAATTGGACCCAGTATAAATATATATAGAATTTGGGAAGGGACAAATTCATGAGTTATACATCCAGAAACAATGGGAGTCAAGCAGAATTAAGTACATGGGTAAGCTAAACGGTCCGAGAATGCATAACGGGCTCAGTGGTTGGAGGAAAGTGAATTGACGTATACTTATACGTATACCTTCACATGGAGATACATACATACATATGTACGTACATCCCCGTGAAAATAAGAAATAGCAATTCAATACTCTTCCCCTGTCCTAGCTCCCAGCATAGGTGAGTTTGTTGAAAGTAAGAGTTCCATAATTGGTTTTGAGTGGAATGCAACAATTTACATGGAACATTTTAGTAGAGGACCCACCAAAATAAAATCAACGTTTTCGAACCCCCCCCCTCCCCGGTCCATATACATACATACATACGAGCATGTGCTGAAGGTATGCATCATCTAACTCCTTCCCAGGATCCCGGACTATTTCCACTCCAGCCCCCCAACTTTCAAGTCTAATCGAAAACTTCACCTACCATAAAACATTGGAAGTTACAGTCTCTTGACATTCAAACTGGAGAATCGAATTCCCAGCTAGAATAACAATCCCAAAGAGGTGCCTCACTTGTCTCCTCTAAATTCTCCTGACGACGAGAACGACCGATTTTTACCACGTATAAATTAAAGTCAGGCAGAGAAGCGACATAAAATTCAATGGAGAATGGAATTGGAAAAGCAATTCACAAAGCTACAAACTCAATGGTACAGTTCCATGTCCTTTTCAACTTTCTCAACTCCTCTCCATTATACACATAAGTCCGCCGTCATGTGTAGGAACCGGGTCCTAGTCTCTAATGGGGAGACGTCAGGGCTTTCATAGATTGTAACTATATATAAATGTGTATAGTCTCTCCACAAAGTATTTTACTGTTACACCCAAAACCCCCTTTTAGACCAAGTTTTAAACTTTGCTCGTACACAATGACTAACGTAAATACCCATTGTTCATTCCAGGCATGCATAGTACACTGAGCCTCCATATGTATATGTGTATCTATCTATGTACATATATTGTCATCCCTCCAAATCCCATAACTAAGCTCAATCAAAATGTTCCATATAAAGGGACTCCAATTCAAAAGAACTGAACAAGTACATAACAACATGTAGAGAGAAATTAACATGGAAACAAACAGTAAATAAATTCTGGCCCAAGCGGAAATACTCCATATAATGCGTAATCAGATTAAAATAATCCGTCACCATAAAATGAGCTGTTTCTTTCTAAATGGATTTACACGTGCTCCCTCTAATACCTACTCAGACATGAGCTACTCACTGAAGTCTCCCCGAAACTACCGACTATTACAGGGAATGTAATATGATTGCATAAATTTAATCTAACCACACGTTTAGGGACTAGTACTCCAGAGTAAGCTTGTGTATTTTTAATACTTTCCCCTGGAATTCATAGAAGGAACCCAGGCTGGTGAAAGGAAGGCGGAAGTATAGAACCCTAAAGTTCTTCTTTACTTTCACTTAACTCCCATTGAATTTCTTTCATTCCTTTATGAGGGACCGGGAGACGCTCATGGTTTGTTCTTCCTTCCCTCAAAT
The DNA here is from genome assembly GCA_947179485.1 of Allacma fusca. Lineage (NCBI taxonomy): Eukaryota > Metazoa > Arthropoda > Collembola > Symphypleona > Sminthuridae > Allacma > Allacma fusca. The sequence goes on along the minus strand of OX359247.1, from coordinate 4,349,939 downwards.
CATTGTTTGTAGGTCTTTCAAAGTTTGTGAGTGTGTGTACAATCCCTAAACACTCATAGACTTTTAAACTGCGGAGATAAGGAAACCAATCTAAGGCTTTTCCCTCGGCAATCTCTTGTCCCCTGACTTACCCATGGGGAAGAAATTTAAAGCTAATTGGGCCAATAATTTTTCCAATCACCTGTAAATTAATAATAACATTTGTACTCGATGTTCAGCCCAATAATATTCCTCCCTCCAAAGAAGTTTCAAAGGCAATAATAATTATCACACATTTTAAAAGCCCCTGCTCAAATATTGGAGAGGTCTTTGGATTTATGTCTCATGTCAAAGGATATTTTATGTATTTTTTTCTACCCTTCGGAGAATCTTCTTCAGGTATTCACCACAAAGAGAAACCAATTTGAGTAATTGTCTATCGATTCCTCCACCCTTCACATCTCTCCAATTTCTCCTACAAATAAAAAAAATAAAAATTTTCAGAGGGAAGGGGAAAATTTCTCTTAATTTCTTTTGACACTCGTAACTTTGCTATTTTTCAAAATGCTCTTGTATACGGGTGACTGACTACCTCAAACTTTATAGGCCGGGACGCTTGTAAAGGTACATTTAAAGTATTCATTAAAAGGGAAGTTGACACTGTGATTGATTCCGAGTGATTTACCAAATCTGAGCGTAAACAATGCATGGCGTGAGGAGTGCTCAAATCTGTAATTCATGATGTCATCAATTTTAGTGCCCAGGTCCAACTCCCGACACTTGCATGTAAGCCCACAATCTGTAGGGATATTTGCATGTTCAAGTATGATAAGGACGGCTGACAAGACGGAATTAAGAGTAATTAGTTGATCAACTTTTTACTTAGTTGAGAATGTTGGTGAAGAGGTAGTGGCTTGGGAGGAAATATACAGTCTACTATCTCTATGAGAGATCTTAGTACAAGAACAGTTTCTCTACATACTGGTAAAGAAATATTTGGTCACATTTCCCTTGACTGATATCCCAATGATATTTATTTTATACTCTCTATGCTAATAGGGTATGTCATTATTACAGTCAAATTTTAACTCCCTCTGGGCCTCCCCAACAGCGACAGTATATTGCATCAAGTTCGAATGTGTTTCCAGTCATCTGGAATAATACTCTCACTTGTGTCACTCTTATTCAAAACCCAGGAGCCATTGTATATAATTTGTGTAGATGTAGATATGTACATATATACACGCCACAGCATATAAAAAGTATTAACCGTAGATGCCATTGTATAGGCATCTACACAAGACAAATAAGTAAAACTGTTTGTAATAATATTAAGAAAGAAGTGCTCCCCTTTTAAGGCGCCCCTTTCATACTGCTGGGAAAAGTTTCTTGCCTCTGGGAGGAAAGAAACAAAGTTGTAACTCACATATGTATGTATCTTCCAATAGATACAGGAGTAAGGTAAGAACGTAAAGTTGTAAGACAGTCGAGCGTGGAAAGTAGTCACAGAAGACTAATAATATCATGCGAAAGCGCGTGAAAAGATAACGAAGCAGTAATTCAGGCCCTGTGCTGTAAAAGACTTGGCCGGACAAAGTTTTTCGATTGAATATTGAACAGAGTCTGACTACCAGCCCTATATCTGTACGTATTGACTACGACTCCAAAACAAGAGAGCATTTGATAAGGACGACATATTTAGAGCATGAGTTGGAGGGAGACATCGCAGACCTGTCATAATGCTCTCCTTCAAATATTCTTGTCATCTTCAGTGCAGAGCCAACTACTATAGGTATTGTATGTGTGTGCAAGTGTGTGTATGTGTATGTATGTCTGTGTGTGTGTGTGTGTGTGTGTGTGGACGGAGGCACTTCAACAAGTTTGTTTGAGTTGTTAGAGAAGCGAACACGACGAGCCTGATGATGTGAACGTCGGCCTTTCAACATGAGAGAACCAACTAATGAAAAACACTAAGTTCAAATAACTCGGGAAACCTAGGAACCTTAATGAAATTTATTTTTCCATTCCATGCAAATGTTGATTTTGGAACTGCCAAAGCATATCCCAGACCAACCATACAGATATGTACAATTGGAGCATATCCCCCTCCCTCAAGTCGCCACCACCATCAAGTGACATGCTCCTATCTCTCCAGTTTCCGCCAAATTTCCCAATTTCATACGAAAAATTTTCGAACAAGAGAAGACTTCTCATTTTTTTTATTGTAGGGAAGCAGCATCTACAAATCTCAGCTGTCAGTATGCCGTCATACCAGAAGAGACATTTTTTATATTTATACCCCTGCACATACATGGAAGTATATCCATCCCTGCGATGTAAATACATAGAAGATATTCCCATTGAAACTGTTGCAGTTATTTTCAAAATGCATTTCAGCAGAAGACAAACTTGGAACATTCATCAGTTCCATTTAATATGCGTCTAATGCCCACTCAGGAAGGAATTAAAATTTAATGAGGGGATGTTAATTTGTGAGATGCGGTTACATCAAGGGACTTCACAGCGCGAGAAATCCTCCCATGAACCGTAATGATACTTGAACTATATTTTAGCAGCCAAAATACTTTGTATACATAAATTGTATGTACAACTACTAGTTGAATAATTAGTATGTACATACATCTTGTCTCCCAACATTAAAATTCTCTCACATGGAGGAGGGTACTAGTAGCACTTCACCCATTTTTCTCTATCCCTGCCTCAATGGTCTGGTCTTCATATCAACAGGGTGAGCCGTTAAGGGAAATAATTACAAGTCCAGGTGTTCCTTATACGTTGTCAATAGCGTCCATGCATATTTGTAAGGTTCTCATTTTAATGAGTTACAGCCAGACACAAATACCTCGAATGGAGTAATGTCACCGAAATAGACCATGCTGTCCAATGTTCTACTAATCCAGTTGTGTGTCCCATTAACTATGTACGGCCCTATATGTAAGGACATGTATAGATTGTACACACGGGCTGACACTCTGACTTCCCAAAATATGGAATGACTCTAAATGGCAGAGTTTAAGTCTCAATAATTCACTTCTCTCTGGCCTTCTTTTAATTATTACAGATACTTCTCCAAGGTTGATTTCACATACAAACGTTTTTATTCCCAGGGAGGCTCAATTAAATTTAATACAAGGACTTTTTGTACCTACTCCTATTAATTCCATGCGTGCGTATAACCAGAATAGAGTACTCATACTATTTATGTATATATAATTATATGTAGATACATGGGAGACTCCGACAGGCGTAGATTGTAAGTAATTACTATATATGCACATAGTTATGTGTCTCAATCAATTCTGAACGAGGGGATATATATCGGCGTGTATTGGAACCCAGCCATGGAATCTTTTCGGATAAATACCTTCATTTAATATCTGTAAATATATGTGTGCTTGCGGGGCTCCTCTACTTTCAATTAATGGCACGAATTCCATCGTTATTTCAATACCAGGAGCTCTCTGTAGTCTATTTTTTTTTTACTTTGTGGGGTATTTTAGTTACAACTGATATTTGGGAAGGAGTGCATTTGAAAAAGATCCGTAATATGGAGGATCGGAGTGAGCTGATTATTGGGACGCGATGTCTTCTCAACCCAGCCCTTTCCTCTTTTGTACAGATTTCTTTGACAAGGGAAGGGAACATTGAGGAAGAATGAGATGTATGACTCTTATCAATTTCTGTGTGTCTTGTTGTTCCTCAACCGGAGCTCACATGAAACTATAATGACAATTTGAATGAAAACTTTCCCCAAATTTGGGTCCAAAACTGTGTGAAACTATATATTTAAGCTGTCTCCTCATCCCTCTTTCCTATACCATACACTCTGTGTGTCCCATTGGATCTTTGTCTTTTTCCAAAATCTATCTTTGTTACTCTTTCTACGGATTCCAATCTGAAATGTAGGGAACAATAGGGGACAAACAGGAGCGGAACTCGTGCTCCAACTCCGTCAAAACAGTAACTTTCTAACTGGTACAGTGGGAGAGCCCTCCAATAAAGTAAACAATAATTGACTGTGACAAAGACACAGTGTCGCAAAATGTTTTGTAGTCATTATTACCACCACATTGTCATTAACAAGAAATTCTACAAGGAGTTTCAGAGGGGAGACCATACACCAGGAATGAGTAGAATCTACTGCTCACATGAATAATTATATAGTATCTACCAAAGGTGTGACATGTGGAAGTGCTGTAGGAAATAATTAGAAGGTAATAATTGAAGAGGGATACGTTAGAAGTAGATATTATTAGAGTCGTCCGTTAGAGACACTCCATTGAATTTTCTTTCCTGTTCCAAGGACTCGACTCGAGACGGAACATCAACCCCGACACCATTCCTTTGATTTTAAGGTCCCGTTCGACACATATGGTACATAAACACCCGTTCCTTGGATTCAGTTTCAATCAAAACTTCTCCTTGATTTTAAGAATCCTTATACACTTTCAGGGATTGGGAGTTGTCCCATATGCCAATTTCCCCCCGAGAGTCCATTTGTAAATTATTTCATTCAAGGAATCCGGCCAAAGGATATTATTTCAAAAGTACATTTTATTTCCACACCAGCGATCCAGGCACAAGGCTGCACGGGTTCCTCTGATTACAAATAGGATACAAATATTCACAGTAAAGTCATTTGAAAGTTTGGGGGCAACTGTTTTCAACAGAAGGGATTTTAGAGCATAGCCTAGCATAGGGTTGCATACATTTTAAATTACTACTCAAATAAAATTAAATTTAGAGGAATACACATCAAATTATTCATTCCATGTAAAGGGAAATTAAGGTCCCAGGTTCCGTAATCTTTATGTACGTTAGCAAGACAGAAAACTTATAATAAACTTCAGAATTTTATCAGTGTTTTGGCCATTCATTTCAGCATTATTGTAGTATCATAGGACAACCTTAAAAAATCCTTTGGTAATGTTCCGTATATGCAGAAACGGATTTTTTAACTAGGGGAAACTAAATCTTTACAAATGATACCTTCTTCCCCCCCCCCTGTAATTCATTAATCTCCATCTAAAAGACAACCAATTTATGATGCTTACAAAAAGTCAGGAGAACTTAGACGCTGAATGCTAATTTCATCTATCTTCGTCTATAAGAATCCCTCAAATAATATTTTGAAGGGTTTTAATATTTGTCCACTTCCAACTCATAGGATTTATTATTACGTCCCTGAAACCAGTGTGTGCGAGCATGTCAATAATTTAGCACCAGCAAAATTAAAAGTTATGTATTGTTACAGTAAAAAAAGTATTCCCTGAACTGTGAATTAAATGGCAGTTTCATGGAATCTTTATTACAGAAACACTATATGTAGATATAGATGTGGATCTCAACCTCATCCCTCAGTAAATAGAAAAATAAAATCTGTTGTACATATGCAAGGCATTTTTTCACAGAATCCCTTCCATTTCATTCAATAAAACTAATGGATTTTGTGCGCAATTCTTTTTTTCAGAGGTAGTTTGTTACCCGGGCAGACAGGGAAACAAACATGAGAGGGTCTTCCTATAGGACCCAAATATGTAAGTATTTTTCCCCTAGAATATAGATATCTACCTGAGTGAAAATAAAAATAAAATAATTTGATTATTGACTATTCTCATAGGAGCAACAAAAAGTTATTTCCATCCCGTGGTTGTTGGAATAGTGCCCTCATCCACTGTACATAAGACGCTCGGGATAAATTCCATATCATATAACGTGACAGAGTCGAGGGTCTCACATAAAAGTAAACTAGCTTCCATAGGATCCATAATTTAATCACACGTGGTGCCTATGGCGGCTCCATTGTTGTAGCCTCGAGTTTTCCCTGGGAAAAACACTTCTCCAGGCTGTATCTCCATATTGCTTCACAATTTCATGGGAATAAAAGTATCTACAAAAAATGACGGAGCATCCTGCATCACTAGATTCTCTTCTCCCTTCATTGGGGCTGGACTTTCCAATTCCTTCATAATTCGGATGTTCCAAAATTCCCGGGAATCTGTCCTCCTCCCCTGGACTTGTTTACTTTAGGAAATGGCAGTCCAAAATATTTCTCTATAACATTTCACCTCCCAGTACTTTGCAAGACTGGTCAACATGGGATTTTTAATCTTCACTGACATTATTCTAGGATTTCATCAGGCAATCAACGAAAAATCTCCTTCTACGAAATCAAAATTTGCCCCATATGAAAATGTTTTTAATTTATAAAATGCCTTGAAGCCTATCACTCAAGCTCTGGCAATGGCTTTCAAAGTTGACATAAGAATAGTAATTTATTATGTATTTGTAATTAGTGAAATTGAATTTTAAAGCATGGCATTCAATAAGCTTGCAAATACAAAGTAATCAAACTTGTATTAGTAATTACATTAAAGCAACTGTATGTACATAGGCCTTGACTACTATTGAGAACCTTTTGATGGTGCTCCAATCTACATGTTTGATTACAATCCAAACTAATTCAGACGGACATTTTGTTTTTTTTGAGGGGGGAGTCTGTTCCAAAGTAATTGTAACAATCAATGATCCCAGTCCAAGATAGTAATTAATTACCTTGGACTGTACTTTCAGGAATTACATCAACAGTAAATAAATATGTTAAGCAATCAATTATGTAAGAACGTATTTTGGGATACCGGTAGAAATAATTCATTGTATCGAAATAGCAAAAAGATCAAATTAATGAACAAGAATAAAGAGTAATTAATTGGTTCCAATTAGCACAAAAAAGAGGAAAACATTATTAAATCCTTCATAGTACTTGCATAAATTTGTTCTTATTCGTAAACTTAGCATTTCAAAAATCCCTGAAGTCTGTATGGGGTGCAAGGGGACAAACCAGCTTTAAAAGCGTTTAAATATATCCCCAGTACAATGATCGAAGAAGATAGACCTCTTGATACGATTGAGCTAAAATCTATTGAGAGGTTCAATAAGTATAAATCTCATTAAAAAATCAATACGAAATCTAATGTAAGTTTAAGAACGCTAGAAGGAGTTGGGGTGACATAAATAAACCATTATCAATTTATTTTTCTCCCTTCTTAACTAATGTTAACTCCAGAATTTTCCCATTACTTGGAGAAAGAAACGATTTTAAACTGCCATCCACGGAGGATATTTCCCACTTGACAGTCTCCTGGAATACTTTGAAGGTGTACTGCCTTTCCCCTACTTTAGCTTTGTATTTCCTCTCTCTCTGAAAATCACTTAAGGGCTAAGGTGTACAGTCAGCCTACTTCCGCTTTATCTGAAGCTATTTAATCCCAAGATCTAGAGGCACTTTCATGAAGCCGTAATTCTTTTTCCAAACGTCCATCCACCATTATCCCCATACAAGAGCACAGTGTGTTCCCAGGAATTTTAGCTCTTTTCCCGAAGTGGAATTTCTTATGGAATTTATAGCTCTCTGATTTATAACAACTGCTCCTGCATGTGTTGCCCTCCCAAAGGGAAGGAGCATGAGCCGGCAGTGCCTTGTCCTACAACATTTGTTTAGCATAAATCTTCCTGACAAAATGTATTTTCATATTGGGAATACATAGGCGAGAAGCTCCATCTCGACGATTTCATGTCGGGGGGGGAGAGAGGGATATTGTTCTACAGTTTCCATCTACAGCTTGTAACCTTCGATCCGATTAATGTTTTTCCAGAAACAAGTCTTCCCTTTAGAGCATGGGGAACATGAATGTAATCTTTCCTTTAACACTTGATAACCTGAGTATCCCGGAAGCAAAAATCTAAGCCCGGCATCATCCCTAGGAAGGAAAACATAGCTTTTATATCAACTTTCAAAATAAACATTCATCTTATAGTCTCAATGTCGAAGTCCGGGGATGGATTTGGATAGGGTCCTATAACTCCGTATATCCTGGGAGAGTCACTTCCGTGCTCCAGAAACTTGTAACGTTTCTAAGGAAGGAGGAGAAGGAGGAGGAATTACTAATTAGAAAATTCTAAGAATAACAAAGCTTGCGTCAGAGGCGAGGTGGAGTTTTTTTTGTTTATTAGCAAGTCTCCTGTTTACCTTCACATTATACAATTTCTTTGAGGAAACCTGAGTTGGTATGTATCCCTGTGTTTTTTCCCCTACCGCATTGTACCCTAAGCAGTAAATACTTTCTCCCGTGTGTAAATACATAGATAATTACCAATAGATACCATATGTAATGAAAGACGGGGCCCCAGGTGTGTACTCGTGTGTATTAGTGCTTAGTCATAAGTCTATGAGTCAAAGGAGAGCTTGAGCATTCGCAACATAAGTTCTAAAAATTGATAAACTACTTAAAAATGACTTTGGATTAAATTCAAAACCTAAAAAAAAAAAATTCTCAGCCTTTGAATTCTAGGGGATTTGCACTTTGTCAAGGAAATACTCCATTCCAGCTATTTTATTTATTTTTGTACTCTCAAACCTTCACCTTTATCTTCATTAGCCTTTTGAGGTCATTGGATAGGAAAGAGCTTTTTCAAGGGAATTGCTATACATTCTTCAGAATTGCTTTCTTGTCAGGGTTTCATGAAGCAGCTGTTTGCAAATTTACCAAAACGTCATTTTTGCTATTTCCGTTCCGCCCGCACTCCACGGGTCCAATATTTATATGAATGCTCATCTGTGCGAGTCTACTTGTGATTTATTTGAGCGAGTCCAATTTAAAATGGGACCTACTAGTATGTATCTACCTATGGACCCTGGGCTATGGGGAATGAGCACCGTGAAAGCAATTCACTTGATAGGCTACATTTTGATTTAGTACTTTCTCGAAGGGACTGGATTTCAGGTAGTATTTATTATTATTCCTTCCTTGATGCTAATTTTGATGGTACCTCATCTCCTCTAATTATACAAGTGGGCTCACATACATAATTACATACATACGTACAAATGCAACAAATGTGAGGAAAATTGTTTATGGGAACATACGCTCCAGTAAATCCGACGGTTGAAGGCTAAACCCCCGGAAAATCTCTGTACGACTAAGAAATATATTGTGCAAGTGGGAAAACTTTTTGAGGAAGGTATAAACTTGTTTTCAAGTTTTTGAATGAAGTTCAACCTATCCTTGATTGTCGTTTCAAGTCCTATGAAGAGCATCCCACCATACTAAGGAACGGGTGTAAGAAATATAAATCTCAGGGAGTTTGTAAGCCCCTACATTTTGAGCCAGGAGAGGTCTCCATATGTACATATTTACAGGACCTTGGGAATATTATGCACATATGTATCCCAGACTTTGTACGGACAGAGAAAAATTCAGGAAACTTTACTGATGTTCCAAGATTTATTTCATTTAATTTGTATTCAAGAGGTTGAAATTAAGGAGACCTTTATTAAATTATAGGAGGAAGTTGAGCCGGATACCATGAGGCTGGGAAATCCGATTCACCAAAGTTGATCCTCCTGAAAAAGCTCCACAATTGAACAAAGTAAGGAGGCACGTCTAGGAAAAGGCCCAAAGAGAGATTCTGTGGCGTAGGTTCAGGAAGTTGGTCCAAGGTTCATCTCCCATTCTGAATTTACGGGTTGTTCCTCTTATTGAAAAACTTTCCTCGACTCTGGACATTGATGTATACAAACCTTCTATAGGGAGCCTCCCCACAACTCCCGCAGATACTATGATTTAAAGTCCTTTGCGGGGGTGACCACTTAGCAGTCGAAGAGTGTCTGGGAGGAGGTTTTAGTAGAACCTGAAAGGAAGGGAAAAAATTATTGGTATCTGATATGGAGATATATAAGTAGTTAGATATATCTATGTGTAGATACTCCTACATCCCGTGTATACCTTCAAATCTCCACGCACAGGAACTTTAATCATGTTTGTTGTGTCGAGCTCTGGAGGAGAAACCTACCTGTCTCCTGGTTGAGATCCAACAAGCGCTAAGAAGTTCTTAAGAGACCGCAACATGTTGGAATTGGAAGAATGTCGGACTCCTCCATCACTATTCCCAGCCCCAATTTCAGCTCCGTCCATGTAGTAGAGACCCAACTGGATCTATGTTAAGACCAGGCTAGATGGACCTCCCTATTCCTTTCCCTTGCCAAGGTTACCCGCCTCAACCCACCTCACCCTGTCTACCCAATGTAATCTTATGGGGGAGAGGTAAGCCACCCAAAAATTAGATTATAATGCAATTTATAACGCCATTGGAAATGTGATGAGAGCCGCTCAAAACCACACTTTGAAGCTAGACAGGTTTTTACATTATCTAAATTAAGGTGTGGGTATCCATCTCCCACATCCAACGGAGTCTCTGTGCATGGGTTCATGATATGATGTCGGCTCAGTCTTGATTACGACTCTACATGTACTTTTTCTTCTTTTTTTTTTGGCCAGAGAGAATGCCAACATTCGGTTATTTTTGTAATGTTCAATTTTCTGGTCCTCTCTCTCCAATGTGTTCACGGAATATTACTTATATTTATGTGTGTGTGTGTGTGTGTCTGTGAGCGAGTATAAGGCGTGCTTAAACAGATTTTGAATTTAAAACCCACTCACTCATCAATCTAATGTAAACATGACTCTCGGAGGGAGAAATCCTACATGTTCATCTATCAGAGAGCGGCTGTGTGAGTTTGGGATCCGTACACTTCCTTCTACTGTCCCAAGTATAGAGTAGTAGTCTTCCCTCTCTGTGTACTGTATTAAATCAACTTTTCCTACATGAGAAATTCACAAAGTCAAGAAACTTTTAGCATATTCATAAATTAATCTTACTTATACTTGAGTGGGAATCTATTATAGGCTTTAAGGCCTCCGAGCACACTGCCTCACTCACTCACTCACGAACTCCAACATTCCATGCTTCTTGTCCTCGATCATTCCCTGGTTGATTGCCAGGCTACTATTCCCCCTGTCACACGAGCCTGACCCAGGTCAAATGGGTCAAGATTATATATGACCTGGGTATTTTAATTAAATCTCAGCTTCCTCCCTGTGTAGTCCTTTCTTGTAGGATCGTCAAAGCTTTGATCTCCCATTGCAACGATTGCTGGAATTTCATTAACAATTCCTCCAATGTTCGGGAAAACTTTGAACTGAAGAATTTTTCCAGGTAGCGGAAATGTTATTGTGATGGAGGTATGTGGACGGTACTGACTTCGTATTGGAGCCATGTAAAAGTGTGGATGTCTCACGGGAAACTGACCTTCTGCTTTAAAGGGAAATAAAGGGATTTCCTCTTATTGAAGTCCACCTCTGACTACCTTTTTGAACTTTCTCCTTCCCTGAACTGAATGCATACGAACAAATGGATATTGTCCTGTTTGGGCAGATTCAATTGAAACCTTGGGAAAGGAATTGTTGGGATTGTAACGTAAGGTTGGTGAAGTTGATCTAGGGAAGTTTAAGGTACACGAAAGGGGAAATACTTGTCACATGCTATTGGCCAATATGACATTTGATTTCTGCCTTCGGATTGTTTCCAGGAAGTTTTCAACTCTTGGTAGTCTCGCAATCATTCAACAGAGTACTATAATGGTAAGTTCCATGGCTCCAACCGCAGGGTGACAGAAGTTGACGGCGAAGGGAATAAAATATGTTGGAGTAAAGGTGCAATATCATTCCGAAGTAATTCAATAAATTAATTCCTGTAACGAAATGTGAGACGTCCCACAAGTTCATACAAAAAGTTTATATTGTACATTACATACATACTTACTTATTGTTAGTTTCAGGTTTGGTCCAGCAGGAAAAATTAAATTAGGATTGGGAAGGTAGAGATTGAACTTTCGGAAGAGCCCCTCCCCCTACTTACTCACTTTTAGATTTCCCCTGTAGTTACTTAAATAGAAAGGAAATCTGAAGAGGGGGGGGGGAAGTAATAAAAGGACGACTTTCTTCATTGGCATGACAATGAAGATTATTATTCCTCATAGAAACTACTATTTGGCTACAAGGAAGACTAATATGAAAAAGTTCGAAAAAAAAATCAATAAAGATTCCAATCCCAGTGGACTTGCCGGAGTATGTGTGAGGTTGGAGTGTACGTAAGCCCTATAGCATGCATGTACATAGGAATTGATAATCCCAAGAAAAAGTGACTTTTCCTTCATTTTCCTGGGCTCACATGAAAGGGAATATATTTGCTGGGTCTACGTGAAATTTTTGAATTAAAATCAAACTCTTTGTGCACGTAGGTTGGAGGATATGTGTATATATGTATAGGGTGGATGTATCCCATAGGGATTTTGAGTAATATGCTGCTCAAGTGTAGGAATGGAGTTCGAGTCGGAACGCTCATCCTTTCCCTTCCTGAGGATTTATTAGCATATAGTCCTCATATATTTATACATAGATATGCATTTGTAATAATAGTGGGCTCCGACTTTTTCCATACATCAGGTATTTACTGGGTAGTAACGCGTGTCAAGTAACGTGTGGAGCTGAGGAAGTATAAGTAATTATGTCTGGGGACAGTATGGAAATTTCTAAGTTGATTTTCAGTTTGGAGTGGCGATAAGCTTTTTATTTTGATTAAAACTAATGACTCTTAGAACTATCTCCGTCCTTTTAAGTTTATCTTCCCCCGCTCTCTCTCTCTCTCTCTCTCTCTCTCTCTGAAACTAATCGAAGGATGACAGGGACTGTGAAAGCACACGCACACCTTCATTTACCGTGAGGGCTTTCTGGAGGGAATTGCAGTGGCTGAGGGACGTGAGAGAGGCAGAGGCACGGAGCTAAAGCTCAGGGAAATGTCTACCTTTCAAATCCCAAAGGAATCCCATTAAGTGCTCTTGAACTCTCAGTTAATTTTCCTAATAATATTTGTCCTAATAATATTTGTGACTTTAGAGATCCAACTTTATACCCAGAAATAAATGTTCGTATGACACTGTGCCTTATAGGTGGTTTCATTCCATCTATCATATAACTGGGTCCATTTGTAATGCATATGTATATCCTAATACAAGAGAGAGAGAGAGAGAGTAACTCATCTGCTGTCGCACATTCACCTTTTACGGTTGGCTATATCCCCTTATACTCCTGTTTCTTACATGTAGCACATCTAAGCACATCTCCACATTCTGAGTCAGAATTCCCTTCCCAGTATAATTTGATGTAGTATGTCCACCTTGGCTTTTAGTAGATAAATGTATGTATATCTATTAAGTCATGCTGAAACTTCAAACTTTAATAAATGATAACTTCAAACTTCAGACTAGTTCATATTCATCATATTGGTTTAAATTTGATACTTTTGATATATAAAGTGGTATCCATCTGACGGTAATTTTCAACTTAGGTTATAACTACTCTCCCAAATGTCAACTTGGGCAAAATCTATGAAATGCTATTACTATAGCCCCTTGGAATAGCCAAAGGTAACATAAACATACATGTATTACTTGTGTGAGTTGAAATCGCTCCGTCGAATTCGGCTCAAACATGAACCTCTGGCTCGTAAAAACTCCTACTTTGCATACTCACATTTCTACATTATTACGAGGCAATGGTAGTTTTACCATTTACAAGTGGAGGCGTGTGTGTGTGTGTGTGTGTGTGTGTGTGAGTGTGAGTGTGTGTGTGTGTGCTCCTGTTCCTTCGGAGGAAAAATAGGAACGCGGCTGAACTAAATTAGCGTTGATTTGATTAAGCGCGGTAACTTTCGACTGCAGCGGGGTGTGTGGGTTTTGCAGTCTCGTCAGTCCTCAAAATGTTCACTTTCCAAGAGGATCACTTACTTTTCTTTCATTTCCTTCACGAAACTGACAAATGCATCGGCGGCAGGGATGACAGTTGGGAACAACATGACAAACTACGAAACCCCCCACTGAAATTCATTAAAAAATCCCGTCATTCCGAAATATACTAACTTTCCTCTCTCTCTCTCTCTTTCTCTCTCTCACTCTCTCACACACTCTCATACAGGGCAATACCTCACTTCAAAGTATGACGCTCTCGCTCTGCCAAATAAAAGTCTTTGGGCTAAAATAAGTTGATTAAAACTACTCCCTCTTTTGTACAGCTCACACTTTATATATTTACTCGAATATTTACATTTATGTAGATATGGGCTATAATCATGAGACTTGGAGTAATTAACTGTACCTACCTTACTTGAGGCAAGAAATGCTCTGTCCGGAGTCAGAGCCATGTCATAATTTTCATACTCGGGAAGAAATGCATATAGTGTCATAGGAAACAGCGACACAGTCTCAAATATGGAAGGTAACCCACAAAAAAAAATTCATTTTCACCGGTCTCCCGACTAATCTCCACATTTCCTCTTTAAATATGTACTTGACTTGACAATCAGTGCTTTAAGTATCCAAATGATTCCAACCACTGTACATAAGTCCATAGGTTCAAGTCCACACACACCGGTAATATTTTAAAGTGCACGGTACCTTCTGACTTAGAGGGGGAAGCCTTTCCCGAGAAAATAGGAGCTTGTAGATGTAGATATGGAGTGACTAGAAATGTATTTAATTACCTTATTCCAGGAAAATGTAGTTAGGAAGTGTCCTTATTGTTAGCTCTACTTAAGTATCTGCATACATACATATATCCAATGAGTTGCGACCATTCTATGGCAGTCACCTAATTACTTCATTTCCAGCACCTGACATTATTATTAAACTTGCAACAATCACCCACATTTCTCTTTCAGGGGCTTACTCCGGAAATGGCTAATTGACCAACGTCGTCCGACAGTGAACTATACTTATTACAATGATAAATTACTTCCTTAATTGTAAAACTGCAAATACCGGGCCTAATTGGGTGCACTTGAGGTAGACAAATGTCATTTGTGCCAACGACGTTTGTTTGTACTACAAATTGTCATAGTCTCTCCACAGGAACCGGAGTATATATACAAACTGTAAAAATAAATTTAATTACGTAGAAATTGTAAATCCCTTGTGTGGATGAGCATATCCCATGTAAATGAAAATGCACTCCTAATGTTGTATTAAAACCTAAACTAAAATATTTGTGTGGTACTTTATTCTATAATAATTGTTATTGTTGGAGTAAAGGGCATTGAAACAAAACCCTTGAAGCAATTTTTATATAACTTCAATTTATAATTGAGACAGGTATGCAATAATAATTTATAGACTCCTGCCAGCTTTGTACAACAGATTTTAACCCTAAGTCTAACCACGAAGAAAATTCATTCTTTCCTAAGGGATGGATCTTCACAATTCACCCGCTGAAAGGTCAGAGGAGAGATTTATTTTTTAAGATGAATTTTCCGTCAGTTCTTGATTAGCAAAAGGGGTCTTTTATTTCATCAAAGTCCTGGAAGAAACAATTATTTGTAATACCCGTGAGCATTATAGTTTTTATGAGATCTAGCTAGAGGATGTGCTCAAATTCAAGTACACCTTTGTCTCACACATTGATTGAGTTTGAACCTGATGCAATATGTATTGTTTGTAGGGAAAAGAATTATGACTGTCAAGTTTCATCTTAAAAATCCTTGTATTTCATTCCCAAGCTGTCAAAACAATTTCCCTTGCTGGAAAGAAAACATTATTGTTTTGTAATAGGAAACCAAAACAGAAATTACCTCCTACTTCGAAGGAAAACAGGTGTGAAATTAAATGTTTTTGTGTGTTTTGTTTGTATATGTGTGTGAAAGTAAGTGGAAGTAATATATAGAAGCATTATGTCGGAGGTCGCTTTTTGTGAAATGGATTTAAGTAAGAAATACGTATGGTTAGGGGAGCGGTGGGATTGGGAAGAAATAGGATACACTTCCATTAATAATAATAAGGACTAAGCGAGAATATCCTTGTAATAAACCTTAGACATTTTGATTCCATGAGGATGTGGAGGGAGTGCATGTTTTCTGGAAATTCAATCTCCTCAAGTCAACCGTGCTCCGACTCATGTTCCTTACACTGTGTTACATGTAGTTCTAGTTGTCGTACCCCCGGTCTCACATGTACGACACTGTATGTTTTGTAAAGGACAGGGGCATTTTATGCAAATAAGCGGTAGCCGTTTTTTCTCTGAGGTTTGATAATAATCCTATTCTTGTGGTGACATGAGCATGAGGGTGAGGAGAGATACAAAGAGGCGAGAAAATGTAGAGGTGGAATGATGGGCGAGACCCCGTCACCAATCTCATTCAATGCGTTCAACTCCGACAAAAGCAAGAGGAAAACATTCGAGTCAATCTTTCTTTATTATTCATGGTGCTTGTCAATACGTTACCTTGTCCTTCCATATCATCCCAAAGCCTACTTTTTCCAAGCATGATATCGTCCTACAAAGACCTAAATTTTTTTTGACTAGCTCTTTTAGCGCTATTCATCTTCGACTACAACGTGCTTCAAAGGATTTGACCCCTTGTTTAACCCTCATAAAGGAGTGACCTTATAAGAGTACGAGCTGTGAAATCTCACTCCAGATTTTTCTGGGACCGAATTATCCTACGAGCTACATACTGTCTTCTCCTAAGCCGTCAGGCGTAACCCCCAGTGATAAAAGACCATTTCTTAATTGGGACGGTGAGAGACTTCAGCTGGGAATCGAACCCAGGACTTAGGTGGCAACAGTTGCATGCCTTAGCTCCTCGGCCTGTAAGACACCACTCGTTAGTAATGTGGCCGATTGTTAAAGATATTCTTGAATTCGTGAATGAGTGTCACAGGCAGTAAATAAGGAGTTGTTCCCCGGTTAGAATAAACTCCGAAGGGAAGTAGTGAGACAAACTTTCGGACGTATTTCCCGTCCCCACATTTCCAGTACATATGTATGTTGGAGTGGAAGGGAAACATTTAAATTTTTGTGGCCCACACACAGGTATAAGCTACATATAAGCACAGATATTCCAGTCATGCCTATTTACATGTATATGTTTGTGTATGTACACACAAACAAAGGCTATCCCATGCAAGGACAGTGTACATATGACACACAAACATGGGTTGCGTAGTTTCACAAAGAAAAACTTTCCTAGCTTTTTTCTCTTTTTTTTTGTTGGTCTGCATAATTTAAAGATTTGAGTAAACTTTTTGCCACTGCATTGTGGCGAACTTATTCCGACCGCACGGACATCCAAGGGATATGATAGAGTTAATAATTCTGGTGTGATGGTCCGTGCATGTGTACACTCATCTGCAGTCAGCTTACACGGAAAGGTGAAAATTCCTGGGGGTATGAGTTACTCTGATGTACCTAACTCCGGCCGGAACGCGGAGTATCATACGAATGTAAAATTGTCCAAAAACTCGGGGAAATTGTATAAAAAAGTTGCATACGCCATGAAGTGTTATAATCACCACCTACATTCTCGAACATTACACCTACGAGGACCCCAAGCCATACAGAGAGTATCAAAAATAGAATCCTCGTCGCTATTATTTATTCCTGTAATTGTCTGTGGATATTGCTACAAGCCAACCCAGCATGTACACATGTACATATGTACATGGGTTAGTGAAAACTCAAAATTACTTTTTATTCCAATCAGTTTCTCTATCTCGACACGGCTCGGATTGCGAGTCCTGAGGCTAGTAGGCAAAAAAGTTAGTTCACAGGAAAATTGTATGCTCAGGGTTTTTACAAGGAGAGGAAATATGATGAATTTACTATTTAAACTATTTTATATCGATTGTACAGCTCCTGGTTGGAATCACCCCCACAATACAATATCCTTGTGAGAACTTTAAAAAGTACGATTGCATGTCAAAAACGTCAAACCACTACTAAACGGCACTTAATCAAAACACATTTTTCAAAGGTAACAAGGCGACAAGCAGAAGAGGGGCATGTATACACAATAAACTATTATTACTTTTACACCAAAATACAAGTTTTCCTTTGAAGAAATTAAGTTGTGTCTCATGGATTCCAACAAAATATTGTACATATTTGAGCGCTGGGAAATTTCGAAACTCAAATAATTACAAAAGAACTCAGGTATTCAGTAAGAGTCCTCAGAAATTTCTAAATAAAAAACGATGCTACATACCTGTTTCCCTTGTAAATCATGCTAAAACTAGAAACGATATTTTTGAAAGTTGGTTATATTTACCTTGAGTGTTGAGTGAACAAGTATGAAACCTCTTACTGTAATTTTTGAATTTCATACAACCAATTACACACCCAGGTTGCCAGGATCCTTCAAATCAAATTGTGAAAGCAAAAGGTATGTAGTTTTAAGTTTTACAAATATTTACATTAGAGCTTCCAATGTGTTCAACATTTTTGTTCCGTAGGAAATTCCGTTCCGTTCCGAAACCTTCAAATAATATTGGTCCCGGTTCCGTTCCGGCTGTCGGGACATCGGAACATTTGAACTGACACCGTTCGGAACAAAGGAGTAAAGTATTTGTTCCGTTACAGGTTGTGTTCCGTTCCGTATTATGCTAGTTTTTCCGTTCCGAACCCGTTCCGTTCCGAAATATCCCGGAATTGTTCACAACATATACGTGAAATGCTTGCACAAATTACTGGCAACTTAATATACATGATATACTTTTAATAGATTGAACGCTAGGGATTGCTATTATTTAATTATATAAAATAATATTTAATAATAATTAGGCCATATGAAAAGAACTACTGTGCAGTATTATATAATTATTATTAATTATTTTTTAGCAATAAATATTTGTAGCGTGTGGATTTCAATGGCCTAACAGTGTTAATTTCCTGCAAGCTTGCTTCATTGCTGCTAATATGTAATTTCGATTTCAGAATTTTCATTTCGAGAAAAATCGCCCATGCGCATGTTTATTAAACAAATTAGTTATTCTGTTGATTTTCATGGAAAACGATACTCGCATTACATATAAGCATTTGCGTAAATTAAATCTGTGTTCATCCAATTTCGTTATTTTGGCAAAAAACTGCTTACAAGCCAGTGCGATAAGAAATGTGTTTCCATTCTAGTTGAACGATGGCGCAACACTTCAGAAATTGTACCGGGATCGGTTCGGAACGGAACAGAACGATTCCGCTTTCCGATGTCATAAATTATATGGGACATTTTTCGTACCGATGCTCTGAACCGTCCCGGTCCCAATATTATCGGTACAAGTGCTCATGTTCCGGTTTTGTCCCGATTCAATGACGGAACCAAAAAGAATGTTCCGAAATTGTTCCGTTCCGTTTCCGAACACGGAACTTCGGGATTTCGGAAACCCGAAGGAAGCTCTAATTTACATTATTAATACTTTTTAAACAAGACCATCGATCCTACGAGGGGCCTAAAGCTTAATATGTGCCTGCACCTTACGTGCGGGTTACCGTTTAGGAAAATGAATTGGAATTGTAAAACCGATGGCGCGAAGTTTGAAATTACAACGCAACAGGGAATTATATGTAAGTCAAATTAATGTAAGACGAGCATTATAACAGCCAACCGCTTCGCCAATGAAACTTATACATACACACCGTAAATAAGCCTGTTAGTTAACCTTCGTGGTAATTGGTACTCGGAAACCAATAGGAGGGAATTTAGGAGGGAGATTGAAGATTTAATTTACATCACCATCAAATTATGGTATAAGATACTTGGAGTATTGACAATATAGGTCAACCATAAACGTTTAACTAGCATCCAAATATTAGTATTAAACGTAGATAGTACAATCCCCAATGTAAATGCAAGGCACAAAAAAATGTTTTCATTTTGGGAGATGGCGTAGTTTAACTCCCAGTCTCCAATAACCTTAATTCATTAAAAGCCATAATTGTCGTTGAGTATTCAAGGTAGCGGCAAACCCTTCCTTTAATTAGCTCCTTATCTATTGAATGTTTGATGACCTTTGCCTTGCGACAAATTTATGTTCAGATCAGAGCTATAGGAATTACCAAGGTATTAGACACTTTTTATTGATTCGGTTCCACGAGTTCATTCACAAATTATAATTAGTTTCCTGTCAAATGCTCTTAATGCAACTACAGATATAGTAGCCAGGAGATTGCTTAACTCAGTAAAGTGAAACACGTACCAAAATAGTTCAATTCTGTGTAATTACAATTTTGTGTCCAATTGAACTTTCGCTTATAATTCCTTTTGTCTTTCTTCTGGTCAGGCACTTCGCTTTCTGATCGCGTCTGCTTGCGGCAAAACTTGGATTTGTTCTTAATTGATTGTACAGCTTAAAATACTTACAATTAGATTCAATCCAATAACATTTCACCTCGTGGATCCACGTAATAAGCTATAAAAATAAAATCAACAAGTACATTCCAGTGACGTTTCGAACCTCATTTCCAAATTACCATGGAATATTTTATGCACATACAGAGAAGTCCAACCAATTTAAACTACATATGTGACATCCACCATTAATAGCTTCTAATTTTTCTTTTAAGGGCCTTAAAAATTTGGGCGTCTTTCCAAGTAATTACAGTAATCCAAGTCTGGATAAATGAAACGCGATGGTTTTATCCTGACTACAAAAATCCTCTTTGACGTAATTCGGACTTACAATTAGAGACTGCATCATAATCTTCCATATTTTCGTACTTATTTGTTCAGGGCGAAGCCCGATAACTTAATCTACTTACCGATTATAAGAAGGATCGGAATTTATGCGGTTCTTACACGCTTGACTCTAATACAAGACTTTCGTATCACTGTAACATCTAAATAGCAATCTAGAATCTAGATATCGTCCACAATGTAGTGTTCCAATTTATTACTTAAATGATTTCAAGAGATTGGATCGGACTCGTCGATCGTGTCAATCTCACGTCTCATGACTCACCACCTGGACAATGACTATTTACTCTCTGAAACCTGAATTTTCCAAGGGAGTTCCAGGCCAGGTGTAATGGACGCGATCCTCCACCTATGAACATGGGCTTACTTTACTGGGCTATTTCCGCCCCCCCCCAGGTTTATTTACTTTACTAAAATTTAGTTGCAAAGTTACCTTCAACATTGGACAAGGTATGTAACTAACCGTCCACAACTCACGATTCCTTAGCAAAAGCTGAGAGTCAAGCCTGATTTTATGTACAGGTGGAGAGACGAACCATATGAGGACCTTAATGAATAATTAAATAGCTTGTGAGCAAAGGTGATTTTCCCTGGATGATGAGTCATAAAGATAAGTCATTGGCTAGAATAGCCCCATAAAAATTCTTTCAAAAGTCATTCGAGCCAAGGGACATACCTAGATGGTCTCTCTCCTTCCACAAAAAGAACCTTACATGAGGGAACTTAATCCGTTGAAACCTACCACGGCTCCGAAAACACCGTCGTCGCGCGGGCTAAAGGTAGGGAAAGATTTTTCATTGGAATTACAAAAACCACAGTTATTACAAGTCCTCAGTAATTTCCACAGGAGTTAGTGTAGAAAGGAAAGGAATAAAAAATATAATCTTTAAATTACAAAAAAAAAAAAAATCCCCCCATAAAATTGCACTTTTTAATGCAATCAGCAAATTACCGAGCAGACGGTTCAACTTGGCTTTAAATTGTAGGTGAATTTATGTAGCGAGAAGAAAATAGGATTTTTATGCTAAAATTACATGCTCATGTGTAGTTATTTGTATGCGTAGGAAAAAAAGGGAAATAGGAGTAAGAGCAATAATCCCGGCTTGCCTTGGTTTTTTTTTGTTATTTTTATACACAACCTTTAACGCTCTTTCCCTTTATTACACCATGTCTTCTGTCCTATTCAGGTTACCATTATATTTGATTACATTTCTTCCTACTGATACCCGCTCCTTCGGGTATTCACTTCCATGCACGAATGTTATCTATACTTTCGCTCATGCATACCTACAGTATAGTATGCACCCCCCATGTAAAGTATCCCAACCATATAGACACGTGGATCCTGACACATAGCGTTAGTCCTAATCGGAGCAAATACCCACAAACACATAATTTCACGGAGCCTTTCCCCTTGATTAGACTCACGTCCGGTGTGTACAATAAATAAGCATTTCCATCGTGGGAAGAGGTGGACGGGAAAAGTTCTTTATGTGTTTCGTGTGTGCCCACAACTCACTCCCAAGTTCAAAGTTCCTTACATTTGATCCATTTCCAGCCAGGGATCTGGAGAAGGTGTAGCGCGAGGAGGAAATTTTAAAATAATTACTTTGGTCAGTAGCCATAGTCAACAGAGGGAAAGTACTACTCCCAAAGAAAAACAAATCAAGGGAGAGAAGCATATTTTGTTTTTTTAAAGAAATGTCCTGCAAAAATAGGAACTCAATGCACAATTTCCGTTGGCGCAATTTAAAAAACACCCATTAAAACTATTCCCAGTCTCATTCCAATTTTAACTCTTACACTTTATGTGAAACTCCAGCTGGAGAAAGTGGAAGCCAAAATGTATAAAATAACAAAACAACAATTTACAAGTAATTACATATATACAACCCTAGAGCCATAGGGATGCCCCTGTAGCTCCCTGGAATGCATTCCATGCAACAGAAAAAAGTAGTCGCATGGTAAAAACACTGCAGCACAAACATGGAATTGTTGATATAGGGCTGAGTGTCTACAGGTTTCGGCCTCCCCTACCATCCGAGATATACAGTCATATAGTAACCTACTTGTGCATTGGGACTGCACACTGCCAGGTGGAATCGGACGAGCAGGTGGGAAAGGGAAGAAAAAAAAAGAAAGAGACTCGGGAACTCTCCCCAGAACAGAGAGGACCGAGGAACTTCATGAGGTAAAGCCAAGGAGGAGGGAAGGTATAGAGAAAAGAAGATTAAACGGTCCGCTTGAGCAAACCATCCTACAGTATAGGATCCCTATAAGCATATCTAGGAAAGTGAGCGTAGGAAAAAAGAGTTCGGAATGAGAAAAGAGTGGAGCTCTAGACCAACACATGCCATCCTCCCACTCCTTCCCATTGCAGTAGTGCAAAGCAAACGGAGGAATATAACAAGGAGGCAAGTAACCCACAATGACTGGAATTTTTTTCTCTCCCTCCGTCTTCCTCCTTCTCTTCTTCGTATTCATACGACGAGGAAGAAGAAAGAAAGAAACAAGATAGGGAGAAGGATGAGGACCTGGGATGTATGTACTTGCTACACTGGATCCCCTATATATATTTAGATATACCTATAATTACATACATATGTACATACATACATATCCACATATAATTGCACATACATATCTACCTCCTGCTCACATCTCTTGGCTCGACACCAACCATGGAGAGATACATGGACTGGAGATATGAACACACTTGAAGAGACGCTTGACTTATATATTTAATATCGATTTTCCTCTCGGTCTGCCTCACCCCTGAATTTTTCTGGGCTTTTTGCCTTCTCTCTGTCCTATACTCCCGCTTACTTCTCCTGCCTATACTTTCCTCACTCGACTACCGTTGGGCTTCCCTATTAACATAAGCCACTGTCTACACTTATGACTGTACAAAAGTCTCCGTGTAGGTATCTATAGATACATAATTATGTGTGTACATACAGACGCCTATATCCATACATTTCCATGCTCTGATCATGCACTTGTGGGAGACCTTACATACTCAAGACTATAATAGCTCCAAATATGTATATATGTGTATTTTAGAGTGCACCTATAGTGCATCCATTTGTATAATAAATGCTGTACATTTACATACATACAGATGAGTATGTATGGGTTAGTGTTACAGCCCTAGTATATGTCCCTTGTAGGATTCTGGATGTATGAAGTGTGTGCAATGTTAGCTTGTTTCCAGTTGTACAATCACACACGCATGTGCATATTGATGTGTATATAGATAGTTGTAGTAGTCTAACTACATATATGAAATCCCATGTATGTAATTATGTATGGAGACATACAGAAAGTCCTGTAGCATGTAGTATTAATACAGCAAAAGGTTGAAATATAGTGTATGGTGTTGGGATAGATCCCAGGAATACAAATGTGTTATACTTATAAACGATATAAAACTTGTGCATATGGATTTTGAAGGAAGGAGAGCTTTATTCCTTGACAGTAGTACACCAGTGGTGGGTTACATCGGAGGAGCAGCATCGGCTCGTCGTCTCTGTTTTGCTCCTCCAATTCCTACTGTTGTGTAAATGTGCGATAAAGCTGACTGGCGGCTGGAGCTGAATCGTACATGCGTCTTCTGGCTCCACGACCAAAAATTCCTACTTTCCACCAACTTTTCACACTAGGGCCGTATACCTTATACGGACCACACATTCCTCCCTGTATGGAAACTTTCTCCCTCTTCTCCACTTCCCATCTCTTCCAGGGTATGCGTAGATGCTCTGGATGGGCTTTCCTCCCTGCCCTAACTAAATCTTTGGGATCTACCTTGTGCTTTTGCAAGTAGATATTTCCGAGCTGGTTACAGCACCATCATAAGGATTCTAAGCCCTATCTCATTCCTCATCTTACACGCGTAACCCTCAGCTCCAAACCAGCCCAGTCCGTTCACATAGCCCAGACCTGACCGGAACTACATATATAGGACTGCCTTACATGCTCTTCCCCTCCTGCTACTATTCCCGCTACTACGACGGAATCTCACCCACAGAGAACAGTTATGTGCTCTGTGAGTATACCTGGAAGTTGCAATTTCTCCACCGCCACCACCTCCAACCACCACCACTGATTTCTCTCGAGTACTCCTTTCTCCCTCCTATCTCTCCCCACCTTCCTCCCATACCCACAACGCAGGCTAGTTCCCTCTTTCTGAGTATATCTGGCCTGTACAGTTGGGTCCACTCACGTTTTCTGGCGGAAAAAGGCTTCGGAGAACGTCAAATAAATTTTAGATTCTCACATGTGAACTTACACATTGACACAGTGTACACACACACACACACACACACACACACACACACAGTCACATTCCTCCTAACTTCTCCAGCACTTGGGGAGGGGGAGTTTGAGGAGAGAAAAAAATTCGGATATGAGCACAGAAGCATGTTATTACCACTCACACAAATAACAGCTCTTAACCTGTCTGCTGTAATGCCATTATCCTTCCCCCCGTATGTACTTACATCATGTACAAATAGGCACGCACACCCCACCTGAATTCCATTCGTACTTCTGGTCTTTTGCACTATTTGATGAGGGGTGCCATATTTTACGTTATACAGTAGTAGTTAAATTTTGAGTAGCATATACATACATACGAGCCGGCATAACATGGTCTAAATTTTTTGACACCCAGGTTCAAAACCCTGGAATCAAATTTCAAAGACGGGAGAAAATGTGATAGGAGGTGTTAATCTCAAAAAGGAACTTTGAAACATAATCTGAAGAAGTTGTCTAATTAAAGCAAGGAGAATCACAATGGTATGTTTTTGTTCCAGAGAAAAATAGAGGGAAATGCGCCCAAGCTGGTTGATTTTCCTCACTCAGCACTAACAAGTTGGAATTGTTGTCGGAAAGTGCACCTCTGATTTGCATGCACAAAAGAAGGAGTGCAGAGCTCAAGTTGAGAGTTAGTTACGGCAAAACTCATATAATTTTTAGTACTCTTATTATGATGACTGTTGCTGTAAGTTCCTCTTCAGTTGAGACACAAGTACAGTCATGTGAAGGTTTAATAAAAAATATCTTCCTCAATACTCTCATGACCTTAGTACCATCTCATTGTTCAAGTTGCAGTTATTCGTATGTATCTATATGTATAATTATGTATGTATGTAGTTCCACAACGAGACCATTAACTAGTTTACATCCCCTGGAGCAGATTTGAGCTATATTTACAGTGGATTCAACAACTCCTTGATGTTTGCATTGGAAATGAAATTGGAAACTCTAATTTTATTGTGTGCATGTTTCTAGTGCAGGTTACTTAGGCCGTTCCGAAGAATCATACAGGGATATAAATAATGACGAGTCGAGTGAGTTAATCGCTGTACTTTTCATAATTGTAGTCCTTCCTTCAACGAAGATCATTTGGCTGTGGCTTCTGCTCTGTGTGTACTGGTACATCGCCCGGAGGGGATGTAGGGTTCAAACATTCCTGGCACAAGATGATTCTTTATTGTACAACCCTAATTACACAGACGATGCTAATGGAAATTATTATTAGTTGTGGTGAGTCTCATGCCATAGTTTACAGAATGAAAGGAAACCATTGTGATCTTCAGTTTGAACGATTTGGTTAATTTTCTCTTCTAGACTACATGCAGAGAGATACAGACACAGAGAGAGAGAGAGAGAGAGAGAGAGAGAGAGACGAGTCAAACATGATGTAAATGTTAGATCAGCTTCACAAATACAACTCTCAAAATTGCAAGTAAACAAGTTTTAATGGTTTGGAAATGTTGGTTTAGTGATAGTTTTGCAGCTCATTAAACAGTCTAAATTTCTTGAGGGCTTTTATCAAATGCTCCACTCCTTCCTATGTACACGCACAGGGTAATACATATGACGACAAAGAATAGCACCCCTAAAATAAATGTAACAAAAACCATCCCGGATTATACTCTCAACAATAAAAATATACTACTACTGAAATTCTTATCAGTAATAATAAGTTTATTGTTTACAGCATTGGGCAAAACAAATATTATTTGTAAACAACATTCCACATCATGTAATCAACTTCCAATAAAAATCCCTTTGAAAATTCTAGTAAACTTGTCACAGAATTTGAAACTGATATAATTACTATTACAATAATTTTAAGGTGAAATAATATAAACTGAAATAATATCCAACCGGTCACACGGTAGAGGAATAGAAACCATCAGTTTTGGGATAAGGCTTAAATCCACCAGTCACAAATTGCTGCTATTAAAAATGAATCTCGTGAGGAGCAGACACACGGATGTTTTGTCCTAGTACGTCTGGGCTGAACAGTGCAGGTTTTCCAGGCTTGAGTAAAAATTTGAGAAAATTTCCTTAAATTTTGTATCTCAAGATCTCTCACAATTTCTCCTAATCTTAGCAATAGAAATGGCTGCCAGGCCCCCAGGTTGTGCTGTATGTCATCTATAATATGTACGTCTATGAGGAGAAACTTGGGGATTCTTGTTTGCCCCTTTGGGAAAAAAGATTCATTGGGGGAAAAAAAATAAGAGGAGTGTGGTTCGAGATGAGTTTAAAGACAATAAGTCAGAGGGAGAAGTGTACCGGAACTCGGGGAAATAGCTAGGACAAAGCTGAGGAGTAAGTACTTGCACTTATGGGAAGCAACGTGCCGGGAATAAACAAGTATTATTATTTGGAGTATTGGGAGAGTCAAGTACAGGCGTGACGTGGGCCTACTACTAATATCACACATTTAGACAACTGCAGAGGTGCCTCTTTGTGGGTGAATGAGCACACGGGAGTTTGCAGTTTGCCAGCAATGGTTTTTGCACTGAATTCCACTTATCTCATGCATTATCAAAAAGTAGGAGCAAAACGTATGTAATTATACTTACGAATAGCTCCGCACATCTACACTGCTCCAAGTACAAATGTACTTCCACATAATACATATACATAGCTCTAGTATATGTAGCTTCTCTCACTCACAGTTTTTCCCTCAGCAGCTTATGAACATCCAACTACACCAACTCCCGACTGTACTGTATTGACAGAGAACACTTACCCGAGAAACCAATGCTCTATAGTTGCCATGAAAGTTGAATGCCTGTCCTATACACAACTATCAGTATCTACTCCCATACATAAATATACATACCCCCCTCCTAGAGGTCTCAAAAGCATTCCTCTCCCTCACTGGTACATGCCACATTCGTATAAACAATGAATAAATTCTAATTATGTAATTTTGACTATAATATATATTCTTACGGTGGTCATCACATACCTATATCTACTACTACACATGCTAAACCTCAGGGTAGTCCATATCCCTGGAACATCCCATATAAGTACAGGGTACATAGATAGTACAACTGGGTCTGATGCTAACTAACTATGTGTCTATAGTTAGTATCTATCTGAAAGTCTATACTTGCACATACCACTATAGCAAAATCTATAATGTACAAATAGCTACTCAGGAGTGACTGTCACGTTGAAACCTGATGCCAGGAAAAATAATGTGAGTGCGTGTTATGTTTGCTGTTTGTGCAATAATTGGACTATTATCCATTCATTTCCTCCGCACAACTAAGAAGACTGCCTTTGAAGGTATTTCCAGTAACAGGGTATAATCTCATGCATATCTATGACAGTGCCCTAGTATATAAATAACACTTGCATTCCTCTATGTATGTATACATTCTCTCCACACGGAGGGACACGACATGAATATACATATTATACGTTACACATATAGATATAGATACTCAAACCTTGGTCTCCTGTCGGTTCCTTCTCTGATGCCCTGACTGGCTTCACTGTCCTCATACTGTACTACTCCCGACTGCTGTCCGACAAGCCCGGGATTGTGTGTATCCCCCATATGTATAGATACATATCTATGTATGGAGGAGTTGTTGAAGCAGAGCATTGGATTGCGGGCGGCTGAAACTGACGGGTTTTGGCTCCTGCTGTCTCCAATTCGTGGCACAGTTCATTTCCATCCAAGGCTCGGCAAGCACACTTTACCAACATTTCTCACACCGTTCTCTCAATTTATTTCATACATCCACCTCAATCTCTTCCCCTCCGAGCCCTCCCTGTCAGCATTTACGAGCGGACGTTAAATATGCTACAAGAAGAGCTTTACGGTAATAAGAGCAGAAGTGGATCTCACTGGAGCATCTACAACTAGTTTGCATTTCTACAGTTACCCGAGGAAGAGCAGTCAACCCAGAGTTGAGAGAAGTGTATGGCTCATAGTTTTTTTCCCCTTCTCTCTCACACACTCTCTCACTCTCTCTCTCTCTCTCGCTCTCTATCTTTTACCCTGCCGCCTCTCCCTCACTCAAGTCTCTCACAATGAGCATCTATATCTAGTAAATATTAAAGTGTGAAAAAGAAGATTTCCTTGCAGGGCTCCAACTGTGGCAAGGTGGCAGTGTGCTGTGTATGTGGAGGATATCTGTAGTAGTGGGTGAGACACAAGTGAGCATCAGGAGTTGTACACAAAAAGTCTTTTCTTTTTCCTCTCCTCGTCTTCCCTATATACCTCCGTGGTCTTCAGTCTTGCTCTGACTGTACAAGTTTTCCCATTTAATTCAAACAGTTGGCTCTCCGCGCTTCCTCTCCCTCTCTCTCACTCACTCCACTTCCAACTGCATCTTCCCATTTTTCCTATCTTCAGTCGGAAAGTGACACTCGTCAGGGGAAGGTTCAGCCTTAGTCTGAGATTAACTTTGCACATCCGAGCAAATACACACGTATAACCCACAAACACACACACACACACACACATACACAAACATACAAGCAGACCTGGCGAAATTATTCGCAACGCTATCATCTCTTCAGTCAACAGTTCAGACTCTATCTTCATTTACAAGAGAGATATCTCGTGAACTTAACTTTTCTGTAAAAATACTTGAGAAGTTTAAATAGGTATATCTCAAGCCATTACATGTACATTCAGACCTGACCCGAAATTTATTTCCAAGGCACAAAAGCTCAAAACTGTGGATAACAGCACAAGAAGTTCATTATTCAAGTGGATCTAGTACAACATCAGAGTTCCAGAGTCTCTCACACGAATTAAAAAACGATTTCTGATATGGAGCCCTCTTTTCAAGGATAATTTGTTCAATCAAAATCAGAATTTAAAAAACTCCTGGGAATTCCAGCACACGAGAGTTGAAACGTATTATCGTAAAAATGTTGAAGTTGCTCACTACTAAATACAACCTGGGATAATAATAATTATTACAGACGGAACTCAGAAGATACAATTTAGAAGGGGGAAAAATTTGGAATTAAGTGTTGCGGAGGATCTTTTTCCAATTGAATGGGAAACAGCAAAATAGGAAATTCTGAGGAAATTCAGGTGTCTCACACAAGAGGAGATTTGATATCTACTCATAAAAATTAATACGGGGAATTTCCAGACCTCAGTCATCCATCGGAGGCCTGAATGTGCATTAGAAGTATTTTTAATGAGCACAATCATCTACAATCAAGATTGGTTGCATTGCCCAAGTGTCAATTATCACAATACTAGTAGTACACTTCCCCATAGGACAAAAAAAGAGTGAGTAGTGCTAAATGGTTCGCTCCATGGACGGGATGAGTGAGTAATTGAATTTACTCCGTGAACTATGCACTAGTGGTTGGCACTTATTTACTCAATCCAGCCTGTGTTTTCTGTATATATATATATATATATATATATATAATGATGGTGTTGGTGTGAGTGTGTCTCTGTGTATTACTACTGGATATATGTGGTGGGAAATTGAGTCAGAGGAGAAGAAGAGAGAGAGAGTGAAAAAAAACATAGGAAATATCTAAACTGAGAGCCCTCATTGCCACCATTGGAAAGGGAAGGAGTCCTAAAGATACAATAAAGACTCGTAGAGCCCTATTTACAGCAAATGGTTGTCGGAAATAGTAATTTTCGCATCAAATCATTATTACCTTGTGGAACACACGGAACAATCCATATAAATACAGTTTTCAGTGAGGAACGCACTGTTGTCACGAGTGCGTGGGAATGAACCTCCATCCTAGTAATTGCAACTTGATTGCTCCGTTCCCCACTATTATTTCCCCTTGTCCCAGTGCACAATTCCAGCTCCCTCCGATCAGCTCCAACCTACCCATCTGAGCTCCACAGTCTATGGCCAGAGTCCTTTCAGAAGGATAAGTAGAGCTCACTGGTTTTTTTTTGAAAAAAAACAGGAACCAAAAGTGAACACAAAAAGTGCTACATGCCATGCAGACTCGGACAATTCAAATGTTAGGATTTGACGTAACACTCACTGCACCCTCCTGCACATTCTGAACACTGATTTTCAATTACCCCAGTTATCTTTTCTTTTTTTTTGGGGGGCCTGGAGGGAACTCCCGACAGGATCTTGATCACATCATCACTCCAGCTCTTTGTCATTGTCAAGGATCCATTTGATCAGATCTGGAGGAAGGGAAGAGGGAGAAACAAAAAGCTAGGAGATAAAGTAGCATTCTTCCTTTTCGGCATCTTATCTCTTCTATATATATGACAGTCTGGCAAGGGTTGTTTTTTTTCTCTCGGATCTCTATATACCCACCATTGGAGTCTTTTGCTCGAGGATTTAGCCAAATAATAAAGCTATAGATATGCTTTTGGACTTGGTGATGCCCTGACTGAGAGAGTCCTTACAAGAGCGGGTAGAGAGTGGGGAAATATTATTTGACTGTAGTTACAAGTCCATGGTTTTTGTCGCTAGACTCTTTAATAAGGATCTTTTGGTGGAGAGATGTCGGATATCATTGGTGCTTCTGGTGTGACGTGTAACATTAGGATTTTTTCCGTTTGAAACCAAGTACCTGGTGGACGTAATTACTCAAGGGGACTTGAAGGGAGCTCTCACTGAACCTAATCTCCGATTAACATTCAAGATTTCCACATCTGACAGGAATTTAAAATCAAGACAAATTTTAAATATCCGTAAACATTTGGAATCTTCAAGAGTTTCCCTCCTGTTTGGGATCGTCCCTTGAAGAAGTTCGACGGACAGGTTGGGAGAAGTGTAGGAATTTTGTTACTGCTCGGCCGTAGATGGGATGCTGGGTTCGGGATCCGGATATTAGTGAGCGAAGTTTGTAGGAGGGGGAGAAAGCTCTTACAAAAGTGAGATTTGACTTGTACAGTAATGATGCCAGGGCTGGGAATTGGGAATAGTAGTGAGTGATGCCCATCGTTTGTGACGAGAGAAGAGCACATCTGTCTGTTTACCTCTCCCCTGAGAATGACTTGAGAGATGCACTTCTTCTCCTTCCTGTAATCTCCATACTGCCCATCCATGACTACCAGGAATTATCCAGTTACCTCAGTCCGTCAACTCTGATTCAAAGTATACAGTCAGTGTGAGAGAGTCCCTCTGAATTCTCTGTCATTGCTCATAGGATTGGGATTGACACGAGTCTGGGATCCCTCTACTATTTTGTCCCGAGACTCTCCAAGTTTTATGAGTGAAAGAATGCGAGAGGTGAGATCGGTGACGAAATGAACAACGACACAGGTGTGGTTACCTTCACCGAACTCTTCTCTGCTGCTCCGTCCATCGAGACCGTGGAATTAGAAAATGAGACGACGACGCCGTCGACCAGAATGATTCCTGAAAGTTCCTTAGCTACCAACACTCAAGTCACACCACCATTTGAGGTGAGATTCCCGTCTCCATTTTTTATTTTCTCTCAAATACATCCTCGATATTTTTGAAAATAATCCCAACTCTATGATTATTTCCTCCAAAAAAATCCTGTCCCCTGATCGGGTGTCACGCATAATCTGAGAAATAAAATCCATCGCAGGGACCTTCGAACCTGACTCTGATCATCCAAACTTCTAAAAACGATCAGTAAAAAATTACGATGGAATGTAAAACTTAAGGGACTTCAAATTTCAAAATTAAATGTCCAAATGTTAATTTACTGAAAGAATTTTTGAGCTCAAGTAAAAAGGATAAAAATCAGACCCAAACGCAGTGCGAGAGTAATTACGAATTGTAACGCAAAATCTCAGGGTGCCCCACACTTTAAATTTTATTTTTCCAGCGAGACAGCCCTTATTTCATACAACTTTTGTGGATTAAAACTTTATGTTGGAAATGCCCTTGTAAATAATTCCATTCCCTTCATTTTTGTTACCCCTCGAACTTGCGGTGGTCTCAAAAGTTTTTTTTTTTGTTTTTCATTTTTGTTCCTCTGCTTTTTTTTCTGAAAGCTCATGGCGAGAAGTAAAGTTGAAGGTCTGATGTTATTTGATGTGTACCTGGTCCGCCTCATAAATGCTCGAGTTTTTGCTTTCGTCGGCATACTACTTAGATACTCCTAGATATGTCTACTATACCTTCACCTGCAGTGGGGCTCAATGGGAGTGAGTTTATGTTTGAAATGCCAAAGTGAAACTCATTCCCGTCCGACTCATAAAACTTTGATTAGACCAGTGAGTCTGCTGTATGAAGTTGTTCGGGAAATAATCAAATGGCGACTGTATGTGTGTGTGTGTGTTGTGTGTGTGTGTGTGTGTGTGTGTGAGTGAGTATGTCCAAGGGTGAGCCACAGAATCTCCGCTCTTAACAGACGGGTATTATACATGTAGAGAGGAAGGTTCGGAGGAGCCGGACAGACATTAGTATTGGGAAAAGTGGGCTTCCCAAGGGCTTGCCCTCTCTTCTACATTCTTAATTCCTCTATGTCTGGAATGAAGGGAAAAACATTTAAAATAAGTAAGGGATAAGTATGCACGAGCGATACAGCCAGATAAAAAGTATGACCGTAACCCGTGTCCCAAGTATGGTCATCATGAATTCATGTCCCTTGAACATGGAGGTCATGGAATTAATATCCTATAAGGATTTCCCTCTACAGTGTCCCCTCACTATGACAGGGCTCATTGGAGGAAGAGTGTCCCCAAAGGGACACAAACCCCTGGACACATTCTCCTTTACGACCGTGTTAATTCTCCCGTGTGCACACATTAACAGCCTCCAATTACACTTGAGCGGAATTTCCTTTCTTTTGGGATGCTCCAATAGGGATAGCCCACTGCATTTAGCTCTCTTTATATTCTAATATGCAGTAACGTTGAGGATTATCCTCCTTTGCGGGATCTCTACTAGAAGGACTACATATTTCCTTAGGAGCGTGCTGACAGTTTGTGTCTATACGCACCCGGCCGTACATACATAGATATGTAGATATTTATGTGTGCATTCCGTATGTAGGATCCGCCTGGGCACATATACTAACATGAACTAGGAGAATCCCTATAATAATTGTATCTGTTGACATCCAACTGGAAAATATTTAGTTGGGCTTGAGAACCGTCAGAAGTAATTTCCACGTCTGTTCTAATCCATTTTAATTGGAATGTGCTCTCAAGGCTAAGTGCAGTAGAACGAGTCAAATATCCCATGAATCTCTTTACATGTATTTTGCGGTCCTCACCAAAGGCTGGAAAGAGATTTATTCCCAAAAATTATTGCTTATTACTATCAGGAACGGAATGTGCTCCTTCCCCATGCACACAATGTATTTATTCTGAACAGTTCCACACTTACAATCGCTCAGAGTATTTGCCATAGCCTCCTCCCCCCAAAAAATAACATTACACTAAAGGAATCTCACCAGGAGCATGCTAACTGACAATCCCATGTGCTCTCGAATAGCACACACTCACTGTAGTAATGGCACATGTAAAAATACACCCTACACACTGTGAATAAGTATCCATCCGTAACCCGAGAGGAGAGCGTGGATGATGGGGAAAATAGAGCTGGACCCATTCCCATTTATTTCCATCGGTGATTCAAAACAAGGCAGTCAAGGTTCAATATTCTCATAGAAGCCCCAGCAGAGCAGGACGAGCTCCTGCAAATATAGTCCCGAGGCTAAGTCATCTCGTCCTCCTGTCAATGAGTCTTATTAACAGAGGAGTCAATCAGATTAGATCTGTCATTTGAAAGTCTCCATTGACAGGAGGCTCCCTTCCCCACAAATTCAAAATCAATAAGGATTTTTTATTCCACGTAGATCCCTACATATGTATGTACATAATTCATTCTGGCAAATGTCACTTTCCTCTTACCATCAAGCTCCTGCCAGGGCTGCCTGGAATATTAATGGGAAATAATTTACAAAAAGGCTCCCATTCAGTTATTAACCCCCCCTAAATATTCTGAATAATTCCATGCAAGTGTATGTAAAGTATCCCACAATATATAGATATATCCCACACAGAGCCCCTACTACCTTCACCCAATACTTACAGTACACTAATTATTCTGAGCCAGTCAACCGAGTTAGGAAATCCTGAAATCCAGCGTCATATCCCATCTTATACATATAGCTCTCAATAATTTATCTTAATTTCTCAGACTGGCTCAATAATTTGCAATTCAAAAGCTGCAGTGACAGTGCAATCTTGGAGTTTGTACTTGTGTTCAAGTTGAGCACAAAATACATGTCCACCTTGGGTCCCCAGGAACTACCTACTGTGAAGGGATGCTCATATGTGTGTGTAATCTCTGTATTAACTGCTACATCACTTGTCATTGCAGCACACACACACACACACACACACACACACACACACACACACACACACACACACACACACACACACACACAAAAAAAGCCACATGTTTCCTGTCAAAATCCCACTGGATGCAGGGACGGCTCCCAGTTCCCACGCTAATTTGGTTACTGATAGTGGAACTGCACTGGCCTCTCAGAGTAACAAGTGAACTTGTGTAGGTATAGTTATTATGATGTACAATGAGATTTTAATGGTTGACGTGGTGAGACTACCACTACTCTCTGTACATGGACTCTTTGGAAATAAGTTGATGGGCATGGGAAATTACGCAAACCAGCTACGTGCACATCATCTGGATTGATGGTGACTCTTCATCAGAGGGTGACAATCCAGTGCTTCATGCAGTGCTAGGTCCTACGTATGTAGTCATTCGCTGGGAATAAAAGTTGTTGATGGAAGTGCAGGACAGTTTATCTCCTCTCTCTATTATATTGTCTGACCTCTTCAAGGCATATGTTTCGTCCGGGCATAACAGTGTTTTTAAACTCGTCTAATCATGTTTTCCTTGGGGTAGTGAGCGGTAGAGGGGAATATCTCAAATTATATGGAGTTACGTGCCTTTTGCAGGAGAATGGATGACATGCAGATAATATACGGAACTGTACATATGTATGTATTTCCTGGGATATAAGTTGGGAGGAATTTTCAGGGGGATGCATATCAATCCCCGCTCACTTGTAAGGATTCCATTTCTACAGAGTACACAAATTACAGTCAAGTATCTGGGTAAATTGGATGTTTGAAACTGCTGTAATTACATATGTGTTCCTACAGTTGAGTGCCTTGCAGGACAGTACTGTACATGCTGTTGTTGAGTGCATGACAGGACAGTGCTGTGCATACGGTTGAGTGCAGGACAGGACAGTACTGATTGTGAGCATACAGCTGAGTATGAAATTTGAGCGTGT
Source organism: Allacma fusca (assembly GCA_947179485.1). NCBI lineage: Eukaryota > Metazoa > Arthropoda > Collembola > Symphypleona > Sminthuridae > Allacma > Allacma fusca. The sequence goes on along the minus strand of OX359247.1, from coordinate 4,313,990 downwards.
CAATATGTATTTGGTAGATTTTGAGGGAAGTTGTTTGTGTGTTCCTTTGAGGTTGTATGAGGATTCGGGGGATGTTATGCTTTTAGTGCATGTAAATAAAAATGTGTACGTGTGTATGGGAGGGCTTGCATGAGTATACAGGAAGGATAAGTGCTTGGCTGCCCGTTAATTTATTCGCAAACGAGAGGTTATTGAGTGCGTGGCTGGAATACTGAGCGGAGGGACTTAGATGAGTTGCCTGCACTTGAGAGAGCCCACAACCTGAGTCTGCTCTTGGACTGATGTGAGTCGTGTGTGTGTGTGTGTGTGTGTGTGTGTGTGGTGATGGTTGTGGAGTCTCCTTTGGTTTCCATTTCAGTCTGAATTAGGCTTCCCTTCATCGTATCTACATCTATCTACATGGGAGGAAGAGATGAGACGAGAGGGAAAAAAACCAGGAATGTCCTCTGTATGTTTTCTTCTATCCTCACGGCAAAATCTCATTAAAATATTCATTTTTCCATTTGTTCTCGTCAGGGGAGAAAAAAAGCTTGATGTGAGTTGCTTTTGTGGTGATGACTACTCCGCACAGTAGTCATCCATCCGTGCGGACCGACTTTGTTCTCGCCCAAGACTCATTCATTAAGGTGGTTTTGGGCTGGTGATGATGTGGTGTGGTGGGTGCTTTACCTCCGTTTTCCCTTCAATATTTATGAGGAGCTGGGGTAGGCCGAGCGGAGTCTCCTCCTTGATTGCAGCTCTCCTCTCCTTCCCCATGTCTTCCCTCCTTTAGTGTATAGATATATGGGGATGGAGGAGACTCCTCTCAAAATTCTAGTGCTATAATCTCAGGACACATCCTGACGCTCCTGTTTTAACACATCCTTTGAAATTTTTCTCGTATGGGAAGCTCGGGAAGTTAATTACATCTATTCAATTTGGACAAGTGAGAGTCTTTGAGCCTTCCACTAAAAAAAAAAAGAACTTGAGTATTGATTCTTCAAACTGAAAAAGGTTCAGAGGTATACAGATCCCAGGGAAAAAACGTAGTTGAGTTTGTATTTTCATCCATTTTTCCAAACACAGGAATTTTTCTTACTCTGGAGGAAAATATTCCCTTGAACTAGTCAGAATTTTATTGGGGATATTTTTTTACCCCATGTACAAAAGATGTATGGAAAAATGGCCCGAGAATTGTCTGTCCTTGCTCTTAAAAGGGCTTCCTATTTTGGAGTGTAAATCTAGGCTCACACAACAATTCTAACTTCATGGAGACGCTGGTTAATGTGGGAGAAGTAATTAAATGCAAAAGCTACAGGAGCGGAAAAAAGTACCGAATGTGGATCAAACGGCTGGGACCCGCTAAAAAAAAACTCTTGGAAGGAAACGGGTTGGAAATTTTGTTATTTTTCCCATTAGCCTGACCTAGGCTAATGTATGAGGATAGGAAGGAGGACCGAGAGGAGACGCCTATTTATGTATCTACGGATGGGGTTACACATACTTGAGCGTCAACGATACAAAAACACTGTGATGTAGGTTTGACTTTCCCCCCGCAGTAAAAGCAACATGACTATTGTTACTGTAGAAATAACAAAAGAGAGGGGAAAAAAGAATGGTGTTTTAAAAGCAATACAGAGCAACTGTTGGTGCTCTTTGGGAGAGTGCAGACTCCTTGTTCCTATTATTTCTCTTCCCCATCCAAGAAAATGTTCCCAGGACTTTTGCTACTACTTCTCGCAAGAATGATTTCCTCACATGTTTTCCTCCAGAAATAAAAACTGTCCTTGGTTCATTTCAGAGCAGAGAGAGAGAGAGAGAGATTTTGTTTCCTCTGAAAAAGAGAAAGGGAAAAGTTTTCGATAAGAGAAATCTTTTTTTTTATATGTACGTACATACGTATTAGGGGGAACGTGGTGCTCCCAAAAATTTTCTCTCTCTCTGTTTTTTTCTCTCCCTCTCAGGAAATCCAGATAAGCAAGCACTAAAGAAGGAGAAAGCTCCGTTAATATTGACATTTTTGCCATTGTAACTGTCGTTGAGCAAGTTTTTGGATTTGGTCATAAAGGATAGGAGGGAGAAAGAGGGGAGAGGAGAAAGAGAGAGAGAGAGGACAGCATAAAAAATAAAGATACCAACTTTGTTTTAAACTTTGCATTTTGCATTAACATTTCCCTCCCACACATGTAACTATCTCCCTCCACATATTTCCTACAACGGGGGACTCACATCGCAACTTGTGTAACATGTTCCGGAGATTAAAAACCCAATTTAATCTCTCTTCTGGACGAGGGAAGAACTAGGGCCAAATGTTGAAACTAGTTTCAAACAACTTGGAAAAATTGAGGGAAACTTTGACAAAACTCTGTCCCAACGATACTCAGAAAGCATACACCCATAGTACACACAAAAACAGTCCCTCCAGTCAAAGTTATTTACTCCTCACAATCAGACAGACTTCCAGCAATTGAAGCCTACCATTTGCGGATAGTCATAGACCTGTAATAATTATATGACTCCTAATATTTATTTAGTATCCAACTACAAAATACATTTCTATTTCAAATTACACACAACATTCAGTTTATATGTATCTACGGCACACCCCTATCCCCACACAATCGATTTCCAAATGACCAGAGAAAGTTCCCCTAAAAATAAAGTTAAGCAACTACAGAGCCAAAATTGGGGAATAATTTCAGAACTGATGAGGATCACAAATCCAGGGTTTTATTAAAAAATTCCACAGGGTTTCCTTTCCTAACCCAAAGTTGAGGAAGCTTGAAATTCGTCTGGTAGAAAATGCTAATTGTAAGGAAAGATTGGAGAAATCAAAGCTGGAGAAGCCCATTTATAGGGCTTGATACGAAAGTCAATATTTGAGTTGCATTAGGAGTTAGCAGAGCCCTCAGTGGTCATACATAGTCAAAGGGGTATAAGACAGTATGTAATTATATAATACTATAGAGACTCTATGGGAAAGGGGGTGCTTCCACATTGGAAAAAGACAGAATAAAATATTTATTTTGCTCTCTCTCTCTCTCTCTCTCTTTCTCTTTCTCTCTGATATGCATCCCTCCCCGTGTGCTCTCCCGATGACGGGAGATAGGCTCGATAGGGTCATATACGTACAGATGTATCTACATACTAGATGAGGGGAAGGAAGAGGAATAAAAACATAATAAACGGACTCCTAATGGGCTCTCCTCGGAAGCGATAAACCCACGGAGAGGACTCACTCCTTGGGTCCACAGATATATTTCTAAACAACGTCTCAGAGTTAATCTTCCAGCTGCCATGGGGAAGAATAGTGCAAGTGTCTCGTAAATTACACGCGAGAAAACTTAACGCATAAAAGATAATCTGTTGCGTTTATGACGACCGTCGTTATGCAATCTTTCCCTACTACGCTCTCCTTTAATCAAGTCTGTCGCTCTGGGTTATTACAACTTGGGAACAACCACTTCATCTCCACCGTATACATTCCTCCAAGGATTCTGGACGTGTTGGGGATCTGTATACACCTAAACACTTACAAGTATCTACGATATGTATTATGACGCCTGGATTTAATTACACACCCACACTCCCAAACTGAAGGCTAGCTGTTCGCCAGGGAGCTACTGCAAATAACAAGTGACTCTTTATATGGAGCGAAGATCAAAATATGAAAGATGTCTGGTACTTGTAATGAGAATATCTGTTTGTCAACATACCTGGCATTACGCAATTTCCCCCTCCTCTCATATATATAGATATAATTACATACAAGTCAACTTTATACATTTGTGTGACCAACTGTCGGGGAACATCGCCCCTGACAGGGTCTGCTACAGGACGACTAGACACTCGGGAGCAATATTAAGAATTTCATGTCAGAGTAGTTAGTTCCAGCATCCTAACCTGTACTCAGGAAATTTAATCCCGTCGTAATCTAAACAAATGACTTGGACATGTAATTATTCACTGTTACTTCCCCTCACCTCGTCCCTGCTCAAGGGGCACTTCAAGTATTACACTCTGTACTAGAACCATCCGTCATCACTAGAAACTGTCCAAAACTCACCAGAGTTTCTCAAACCATTGAGAAATTGCTATTTTCGAGAGAATTTGTCTGGGACATAGAATCTTCCTGAATGTGATCATTCATTTAATTATGGTCATATATGTATAACCATACAATTATATCTATATGTACAAAAATTCTCTCCCCCCCCCACCCCCGCGAAATAGATGCTACACTAGGTCAAACCTTTAAGTTCAGGTTTTGATTTAATATTTTGATTTCCTGGATGAATTTCCTTTAAAATTTCCCTCTAGAACAAGCAACATTTGAATTTGTCATTAATTAGAAACCAGTAATTTTGAGATGTTCCATTGGAATTGACTGGAAGTGTCAATAACTTCCTTTAAATAAGGATGCAATCAGAGGATGTCAGGGCTGAACTTGGGGAAAAACGAAACTGAAGAACATTTGAGCACATCCAGTGTGTTTTCCCTCCAAGTGGAATCTATGAGGACCATGCATCTTCATTGGAGGGAGCTATAGAGAAGGACAGGAGCTTAACTAATAAACTGAGGGAGTCGGCTTAAGTCTAAGAACACACACTCCCGCGCCCCTCAATGCAGGAATAATTTCCCCGCATGAGAGACAATAACAAGTTTCTCATTATTACAGAGCGGCGACGAGCCTCAGTCGTGTGTAAAATGCACAAGTAGTTTACTTACTCCGAAGTTGCAACTTCTTCCGACTCTCCTCTGGAGAAAGGATTCTCGGAACTATGTCTCTCTCTCACTCTCTCTCTATAACTACAGACACACTCCCTGCCACACACCATTGAGCTAATTCCACTATACTTCCAACCTATGTATGTACATCTACAGCCTCGTCCTTTCCCCTATGTGTGGGACTCTGAGAGGATACATGCAGCCTCTCAACTATTTAAATTACATTGTCTCCAGCGCTAGGAGCATTCGATAGTCATAATAATCCTAATGATACACTTATTATTCCTCCACAGTTTATATAAATACATATATCCTATGTATATGCAGATATTCCTCAGCTGTTCCCTGACACAGAGACTTTTGAGGCAGACACTCCTCATCCAGTACGAGCTACATATGTATAGTCGGCTGGAGGAGGATAGAAGCTCGGAGTTAGATGCACAAGTGTAAATTCTGGAGGAGCTCTAAAATTGCATGTGCCACTGACTTATTAGTTTGTTGCTGGTCTATAGTCATAAGGACGGGAAGCTGAGGGAGAGATGAGTTCAAATACAGTGTTTGCACGCCCAAGAGCCCTGCCTTGACAAGGATAGTAGGGCCAAGGAGGGAGCCGTACATGTATAGATATAGACGGAGATGACTCTGAGCCTTCTAATATGGTACGGAGGATAAAGGAAAAACCTCTTAGCATGAGTAATGCTACTAGGAGTAAAATTCATGGGAAGAGTAGGAACTCTTCCCATGAAGAGTCACTGGAACTTAGGGAGGGGGAAAGAAACTAGATCAAGTTCTCGTCCCGACTCATGGTGAGAATGAGAGTTGGGATCCAGTCAAGAAGCTCCTCAAAGTAGAGCTGAGGAGGGAGAGAGAGAGAGAGAGAGAGAGAGAGAGAGAGAGAGAGAGAGAGTGAGGAGTACAAGGGAAAAAATATATGAGGTAGCAAGAAGGCAAACTTCATCTTCTGCCAGCGTAGCAGGGGTCGAGAACAATTACCTCCTGTACACTTTCCGGATTACTCCATTTTTCCCAACAATCTTTTTCCTCTTCCTCAAAATCTCTTATTCCCTTGTTATCACAGGCTGGGAAACCAATCAACTTTTCATTTTTCCTGTCTTCACTCACTTTAGAGTATCATAACCTCATCGTCCTCCTCCTTCTCCCAACTCCAACCACAATTTATTTCCTAGATGTAAATCCTTTTCCTTATTTCCCCCAAAACCTTACCCACAAAAGTATATGGGAGTACATAATTGTATACAAATAGTACATAATGCATTACAACTTATTTAGAGCTCTGGTTTTTTTTGGAGCTCTGCTTTTTTTGGAGGTAGGAGGGGTGGTGGGGGGAGGGTCAGGGGAAGGAAGGAGGCCAGTTTTTGAATGTAATTACGAGGGAGTAAAATATTAATACTATCAGGTTTGTTTATTATACCATAGTGAAGCATGTTTTTTTCAAAAGTAAATTTTAATGTGATGCTTCCCCTCCGTTGCAATTTAATGCCAAAGTTCCGTACACTAGTACTGTAGTTCCATGTCAAACTTCCCCGCTAAATTACATTGGGATGCCAAACCTCAAATAGTTTAGGGGGGAAATAAGGCTAAACCTCAGGATCCAGGGGAAATTGAAGGCTTTCAAATGTAAACACTCCCATCCTTATTTAATCATACGGGGAGAAAAAAGATTTATTTGATATTAAAGGAGGATTTATTCCCTGTCCTCAAATCAAGTTCGTATTTAAAGCTGGGAAATGAATGGAGAGCTTTCATCGTGAAATGAGCAAAGAATATTTTTACTTCATCCAGTCTATCTCTCTCTCTCTCTCTCTCTCTTTCTGATGCACATGGGAGTGTATTTGGGACCTGCAGATTTAAAATAACATATGTACGCTCTACCTCCAGAAAGGATTTGAGAAACAAGGTTTTCCCAGTGTCTCAGACCCATAAAAAATGGATTGTGGCATAACACAGGGAGATATCTGTCACATTCACATTCCACGCTACACGTCTTGGACTCACTTTTATTCCTCGCTCTTCCCATGTCCCCTGTGGCTTCTCCTCTCCTGAGGAGTGAATTTTGCGGAGCTTTCTCACATACATGGGGACTCAGTCCCGGAGTACTATTTATACAAGCAAGTACATGCGTGGGTCTAATCTCCCTCGCTATCATGTCTGCAAAGCATGTATCATAAATTTCTCTCCATTTCTCATCTTCCCTTGACTTTTCCCCGTAAAACCCCGTACTTTTTTAATCTCCTGTAAACGTCTTGTAAATATGTGGGTCCGTATGTACGACGGCAGATGTAAAGTTCTAATTGTATCCGTTCACTACTTGTATGTAAGCTCTCCCTCGAAATTCGTATAAACTGTTCTGAGTCATAAGCTTATTTTTCTAAGGGAGTTGTGTGACTGTGACTGTGTGTGTGTGTGATGTGTGTGCGTGTGTGTATATGTGTGTGTATGACAGGGGCTTCTGTCTCAGTGTCTCAAGTTGCTGCAAAAGCGTAAACATGAAATGAGATATATGACTATGGTTGGAGTAACAGCAATAAAAATTCTCAAGGGTTGATAACCATGAAGGAATTATTATCACTTTTATCAAAACAATTTTGTTTTGACGAGTTTCTGTTTATGTGTCTATTGCTATTTATTTTGCGGAGCGTCATCAATATTCCACATTTATCTTGAGCTTATTGCTGTCCCGAGTTCTGATCTCTGTAAAGCTCCATGTTTTCTCCTTAAAAATAAGTTCTTTCATAAATTATAATCAAGTCATTTCCCTACGAATTTGTATCATTTCCATGTAAACATTTTTTCATGGGGTATGTAAGAATTTATATTTCAATGACGGAGTCCTGTGACACAGGAACTTGAAAGGGCTCTGTGGGTGGTTTGGGTGGTTTGGGTTGATATGGACATTTTCAGATAATAATATTCAATAAATGAGGAAGCACAGGAGCCTGAGGTGTTCCATAGTTTCCTGTACTTTTGTCATCATCCAAGTACAATTTGCTTCCTATTGAAGCACAAGGCTATTTTTGGATACGGAGAAAGTGCGGTTAAAAGTGACTCCTCCAGTTTCCTCCATTCCTTTCAAATACGGCTGTGTCGTATTTGTGTGAATGGGTTTGGAACTTAAATATAGGGATATCTACATATGCATCTGGCCTGTTAATCCCGACGTTGTTGGGGAGGGAGAGCGGTCAGGGGCAGGAGAGGAAAGAAAGATAGTAAATGAATTTGTATGGAGCTGAAGGGAATAGCATTGTCTTCCTTCCCCGGATTGTCTTGACTTTAGCGGGTCCCAGGATAGAAATCCGTCATCATCTTCCCTTCCAGTTTGATTTTCATAGTTTGGGAGTTTGTGTGTGTCTGTGTGTATCTGTGTGTGTGTGTGTGTGTGTCTGTACGGGAGGGAAGAGACGGAGGGCGAGAAATCTCTTCCTCAAATCAAACCATTCCCATGACATTTACGAGACAAGTATATAACGGAGACCATGTCCATCATTATTTAATTCCGCAACAAGGACTCAATCTTCCTCCTTTCCCCATACGTGGGGTCCCTCTGTATTCCAAGCCTTTCTCCACTTTCTCCACCCACACCAGCCCCACACACGACTCTCGCTTGACACAAACCTCACGTAATTCGGCAATTTTCCGAATTTATTTCCCACTCCCTTGACAACTCTGCGGTTTTTGGGAAGGGCTTGGAATTTTTTTACAGCTACTCAAATCCAAACACGATCCTTCCAAATGGCCGGTAGTAGGAATTGATTAAATAATTCATAAATACTGAATCTACCATTACAAATTTAGTGGTCAGTGTGTTTCTATCTCCTTCTGTGTTATTTTGGGGATTACCTTAACCTAGAACAATCGGAAGTCGAGGAAATATAACCTGGATTTGTATTTTTAACAAGCCCGGAGAGAGTTGTCTTTTATGATTGCGAAGGGGAAGCTAAAAAGCGCTTTCTTTTGGCGAGAATTACGATTTTGAAGGAGAGAAGAGTAATAGAAATAAATATGAATACATTTCTGGCTGTATGTAATTTTTATAGGGGAAAAGGTTGACCCCGGGTTGAATAGAGAAATTCCTTAACAACTTATTCTTCCTCTCCTTGACAATTCCATATTTGCAATTCCTATAGACATGCACGACTGAAGAAAATATCGTGCCTTTTGGGGACTTAAGTATTAACTTTATCTCGTATGAATTATATGAAAATGAAGGATAAAGGGTTTCCTTTAAAATGGACTTTCACTTGGGTGAAAGTACATAGTTGTTGGAGGGAAAGGGCAGGAGGGCACTGGGAGTGCAAATAGGAAGCTATGAGAAATACATCCAGTCATCCTCTCCTCCCGTTGTATCGCCTTCTGGAATTCATCCCCAAGGAAAATAAAACGCATTGGTGAAACTCTCTTGAAAAGACTTTGTATGCGGAATAATGGAAGATATAGGGACATCATTTCAAAGCGTTCACGTCGTCATATCACGTACAGGGTGTGTCAAAAATTGTTTTTCTCTCTATCATTTCCCATAGAACTCAACAAGGTTCAAGATATCAGGTTCTGTAAATTTATTCCGAACCAAAGTTTGCATATTCGGGGGGCTTCAAGAATACTAGTAGATCTAGGCCAGGTGAAGATTTGTTCTGAGGAAATTTATGAGCTTGAATTTCTCTCTTGACACTTTCACCTTCTTCTTACTGAATTTTGAGTGTTAAATTGTTTTCAGAAAGAATCAGACTCTGGAAAAAATTAAATCAATTTTGTGTATCTACAGAAGTATGGGATTCTGAGCTCAATGTAGTACACATTGAGTCTAAGAATCTTAGATTTTATATTGTAGCTTTTAAAACCCCTTTAGGGTGATCAGCTATAACGTGGGTGTTTCCAAGTATCTTTGTAGTTTTCGGTACTTTCTCCCACAAATGGTTCGGGTGTTTTGGGGGATGAGACAAGATGATTTTGGGACCCCAGTACATTAAGAAGCTGCGTGTAGGACCTGGAAATATGTGCATCGGTATGGTATTAGTATGTATGTCCTATTTTCAACCTCTAATGGGCGTATGTATTGAATATCTATACATTTAGGGGAAAGCTCGGAGGTTGGAGAAAGCAAGTCATACGACGGTCAATTTTCCAGGAAATTTTGTCATGAGTTGAATTTTTATGAGGTTCTCTCTCTCTCTCTATTCTTCCGCCTATCCCCGCCTCACTCAAATTCTGAGCACAACTTTCACTCGCTAGAATTTTCAATTCTCACCAACCCAGAGCTGAGATAGAGGCTACTCCTTTTGAAAGTACAGCTGGGACATATCTACGCACTAGTCCAAGAGGATTATCTCCCAACAAATCCAAATATGGTTCCCAGCCACACTGGAAATTTTTCATAGGTTCTTGTTTCTAGATGACAGCAAGTGAAAGGCACAATTCATGGAGTATGCATCTAACAAGTTATAGGTATATAATATTACATCATTTTATTTATATTTACGGATGTGAACGGCACTTGTGCACGTACATGTATAATGAACATGTCATGTCTATCAGGGAAGGCATGGAATATGCTATTTATACTTCTAATTTCACAGCACAACTCAAGTCGGAGTTCTGACAAACTTTTCCCCCGGAAGCTATCCCCGTCTTTCTCATCAAAAACTCACTCATTTCTTCCCCTTCACGAGTTTCAGCTTACTAACTCTAAACGCTGGAATTATGCTTCCACCATTCTTCCTCCATTTTGTCATGAGTCCCCATTTTGTCATGAGTCAAATTTCCAGTATTATTGTTTTCCCTAATGTGATGTATTTGTTTTTGAACATCGGGTATCCAATTTTCTCAAAATATGTATTCTTATGTTGTCGTCTACTTCTAAAGCAATTTAAAACTTTAAAAAGAGTTGGCCTTTTAAGAATAAATACTGTAGTCCCCCAAATGTAACTTCAGCCATACTCCTATCTGTAGTTTTGAGCTGGTCCAGAACAAGAAGAGCTAGAACGACTGTTTGTAATTACAGTATTATTATTTTTATGTCCGTCTACATAAACGTATCAGCGGCTGCAGCGAAGGAAAGTTGTGATAGAAATGTTGTAATGATGAGGGGCTCGGCCGGACTGAGCTGGATGGACGTGTAGTTTAGGGCAGCATGTGGTATCTACTTTTATTGTGGTCAGGATGACTGTACCGACAATTTTCCAACCTACTAATCCCCCGTGTTTCCGTTACCGCTATTTTCCTGGTCCATTGAAAGCCAGCATCTCCCCGGCAGGCTTCATCTCCACAAATTAAAATGAGGGAAGGGAAAGTTGCAAAGTACGTGAACTTGTTCCTATCCCTTCAACTATACATCATACTTATTCATTCCGAAGGTTATGTTCATTTGAGGAATTGAAATATTTGCTTTTTAAACAATCTTTTAGAAAAAACTCCTCTCCCTTTGTAAATCCAAGGGTCCAAAGAGAAAGCAAAAAATCTAAGGTGAAAGTCGAAAGGTAGTGTCAAAAGCTGGAATGCATGTCTAAAGAGAAAGTAAATAAAGTTAAAGTGAAAGTCGGGAGTGAAAGTAAAAAAAGTGAAAGTCTAAAGAGAAAGTAAACAAAAAAAGGGACGCTCAAAAAGAAAGAAAAAACAAACTGCTAAACTGAAGGCTAAGTGAGTAAAATTCGGAGGGGAAATGCACACAATAAGCAAAGCAGGAAAAGCCGGAGTAAAAAGCGAAGAGGGATAGGGATCATCAGACAGTATATGGGGAAAGTTGCAGTAGTGTGAAAATTTAGCAAAAGAGAATGCAAAGAACTTTCACGGGTTAATAGAAAGCCCATGTCTAACAAGCTAGTCAATAGCGGTCATTAGGCCCATTACTCAATTCACACCGGTAACTCCATATCAATGGGTTTTATTTAAAAGACAAAAGACACATGAGACACCCAATGAATCCCGAGTGATAAAAATCCATGAAATAATTACAACGAAACCCACTTTCCCTATCAAATGTAATTTAATAGAAACAGTTGGGTTCAAAGAGCTTGAGCGGATGCTGCTCTGGATTTAGCTGTCGAATTTTCCTTGAAATAAGTACAAATTTACAGAGCCAATAGACGCTCCCTCCGTCAGAGTCTTATCTTCCTTCATTGTGCTCCCTCAGCGTTCCAGGTAGGTCTTTGTGCTTTTGCCAGTATTCATGAAGCAACGCTAGGGCCGGATTCAGCTCTTCTCTTCAAGCGCGTCTCTATCTCTCTCTTTCTCTCTGAGCGAAATAATGCGAATACATAGTACATATGTACGTATGTAGATACATACATTGATACAAAAGTACGGTACAAGAACTGAGTCGCATAAGGCGATTTACCTTTGATTGTACATATCCCTACCTATTACTACTATTACGGACTCATAATGCGTTTCGAGTAGAGTAATGTTCGTAATAGATTTTGCTTTCATAAATTCCGAGTATGTGCTCGTTCCCAGAGTTTAAATACACATGAAATGGGATAGGGAATTTCATGTAAGGAGACGATCAGAAAATTGTATTGAGAGTGACGAGGAAGTAAATCCAAGCGTGTGTCTACACACTATGAACAAAGTTAACTGTATGGTTTGAAGAGGGATAGAAAGAGAGAGAGAGAGAGAGGGGAAAGGAAAAGAGAGAAGAGAAAAGGAAGAGAAGTAGACACAAAGCTTGGGATATGTTTTGGGTAGTCCAAAGAAAATGCTATCTTATCCAAAATGGAAATGGAATTCCAAGACTAAAGTTTAGTATCCTCGTTGCTCCGCTTTCACTCCTTTCTTTCCTCATCCCTATCTGTATTTATCCATATCTTGTCTGTATATTTTCCCCGTTGCGTCTCTCTCTCTCTCTCTCTCTCTCTCTCTCTCTCTCTGGGTCCTCACTATCTCCCACTCACTCTTTGCCGATGCTTGGGTGATGAGCTCTTTGCACGGAATTTAGTCCGCTCCTATCTCGTCCCTCCGCACAAAGTAAATACCGGAACGTTTCTCTCTCCTTCCAATCTATACTTTCTCCAAGCCCTCTGCACATGAAAATGTCCGCCTCGGGGGTATCGTCTACTCTGCATTTACTTAACCTCGTATTCATAGTATACAGAGGATATTTGGGAAGGGAAAGTTCTCCTCACATTTTTCCTTTCTCCTAGTATCTATATCCCCCTCAAATCCCACAGACAGAGATCTGTATGAATGTACAGACTTGAGTATACAAATATACACATGTTCATACAAGTACACATCTCTACATACATATGGGCGTCCAGCCTCAAAGATGCAATATTCATTGGAAAATAAATATGTACATTCCTATTGAAATCCTATTCTAGGCCATGGTACGAAAACAAGCTCCTATAATAGTAAAAACTCTAAACTCTGAAACGCATGGAAAACATATAAGACCAGAATGAGCCGGGGAAAGAATGTCAGAGGATATTCTACATATAAGTAATTATATATTATATATATACATATATATACTTATACAAGTACAGTGTGCAATACACTGTGTGTACTCATCTAGGGATGACTACCTATGAAAGCATATGCTCTGATATGATAGCTCAATGAAGGACCCCAAACCCCTGCTATTTCTCTCAATGGCCTCCATCTCTCTTGAAATTTTCTCGGAGCATCGAGTCGTACGGTGAACTACGAGAGCCGATATTAAATTCCTCCTTTATTTTTAAGGGGACTGTTATGAGCTGACCTTATTCTCACAGCAGGGATATTGTTTCTCAATGACTCCCTCCATCGATTCATATTCGATTTGCATGGAGGGCACACAAATGGGAGAGCCTCACTGTAAGAAAAAAAAAGATAATGGTAGGAAAATTAAAGGCTTTTATGCAAAGGTCATAATGGTCCATTATCCTTTATTATATGTGAGCTATAGCCGGCTCTAAAAGGTATACAGTAGATGATGAGACGCGTGAGAGGGACGCTTGAATTGCGTTGCGTGAGATTGGGATGGAAGGATTTTTGCGGGGCTCCAGGCTAAAAGATAAACATTGTTTACAAAAACAGTCCAAGTTCCCCTCCAAGAATTTTCCTCAAGATTTATCTCACAGCTCTCTGTACAGCTTTGTTTTACAGGGATGATCCTGTTGGGGTGAGCCTGATGTTCTACATGAGTGTAATCTTCCTCTCGCGTGTCCAAGTTCAAATTATGGTAATTGAGCAAAGGGGGTGGAGAAAAACTTACAACTTAATTACCACCTTCCATGACGAATCCACCAAGATTAACATTTTTTCTGAGGGAAACGATGCCCAAGGGATTACAACTCCAGCTAGAAAGCTTTCTCCCTCCCTTTAATATATTTTTTCCCGCCAAAAAGAAAGAAAAAACATATTTGAAATAACGAACCTCCTTTTTTTCCTGTATAAAGGAGGGGATACCCAGTGAATAATTTCCCAGATCAATGCTTAAGCATAATTATTTCCTTTTAATTTGTTCCCCCAATTTTGGGGGAAAATTCAACCCCAGGGAAATATAAAATTTTCAGTAAAGTCTCTCACTCTCTCTCTCTCTCTCTCTCTCTAAAAAAAATAAATATATCATTCTCCTGAACCTGAGAAACATTTAATTTAAATCTCGGACAAGTTTTGAAATTAAAGGGAAAATATTACTTTTGTTGTTCCCTTTTCCTTTCTGATGAGCAATTGAAACAAATTGAATTCCATATTTCTGAGAGGGAAAAAAACCTTACAAGATTATTTACTATGAGAAAATAAAGGACAGGAAAACTTTTACCACATTTCCCAACCACAACAAGATTTGTAGGAGGGAAAAAAGTAGAGAAAGGTAAATCCGTAAAAATCTCTGGACGTAAGTACATTCTTTATTTTTAGAGATTTCACTCCAACTTTCCTATGAAAGTATCAAAGTTCCCTGAAAGGTTGTTTCTTTAAGGGAAAAGGAGAAGAAGACTTGTCTGGAGGGGAAAAGTTTCTATGGAGAAGTTTCAAATGAAAATATTTATTTAAAGTGGCTACTCTATTATATCCTAACCCCGAACCAGATAAAGACAAAAAAAAAGGAGATGGAGATGGGGAGAGGAAAAAGAATTACAACTGTCTACATGGAAGTGTGTGGGTTATACGTTTCCAGGGGGGAAAAAATTAGTGAGTGGCAAGGATTTTGAAAAGTAATCTCGTATGAAGCTATTGGAGATTTTTATCACCTCCTCCCTTTCACACAACTGCTCTTGCGGGTAATCAACATGCGGGGAATGTTTCTCTACTTTTTTTTCCCTCTATGACACTGACATACAGTACTCAAATCCATGGAGGTACACGTGCATGTCTATTCCAACAGTGCATTCCCATGTAGATACATACGGACTTTCTGCCAAAACATGATCTTGAAGAAATGGTTTTGTAGGGCGTTTCCTTTCACCCATCTCATGATGGGTACATTCTGGCAGTTTCAATGATTAGATGGGTTTTTTATGGAAGCTCTCTAATGCTCTTTCTCACTTTACTTTCTCCAACTTTCTCCAGACAATCCCTCCTTTAAGGAGAATGTTCTCCTCTGCTCCTCTCTCCGGCTCTTAATGATATACTTATTCAAAATCATTGAATAATTTCCAAAATCTTCCAAGACCTTGGAATGGACTCAATTCCAATTATTTTCTCTATAAATTTATTTCTTCTTTCCAAATATTCTCTCAGTATTTCCCATAGAAAGGGGCTGGAGCAAAGTGGAAAAAATAGTGTCGTAGAAATTACATGTATAATTTAAATATAATTATATGCAATTACGAGCGAATATTTTTCTTGTAAAGAAATTGCATTTCGCTAAAATACTTTCGATTCATTTCCCCTCAACGATATTTTTTCAAGTGGAATGGAAACCTAAGGTTTAACATGTAACGTGCATATATGGTGTCAGAAATGAGCATCCATTCTAGTCCTACATTGTCCGCTGTACTTTGAGCAATGAGCCCAAGGATTTTGAGCATCCAGAGGGATAACGACTGCATGGAATTTTTTCTTTTGGCGAGGACATGATCTCCCGTGCATGATGCATGTCTCAGCTGAGAGATCTAATGGGGAAATTGCTTCCGACAAGGTGTAGCCAAAGGGGAGCTTATCTTATTTTTTTTTCTCCTGAGCACAATGTAAATATACACAATTTATCAAGGCTGAATTCCGACCCTTCAGCGCATCAGCACGTCTCGTAGAGTTCATGATGCGTGTGGTATTCTATTAAAGTTGTTGAGGAACACTAATACAATCCTGTAACACTTGATATAACCAGTGTGTGTATACCTTCTATGGAAATCCCATTTGAGTATGTGTACAAAACGACATTGATCTTCAAGTTTATAAACATTGTAAGTAAATTTTCCCCCTTTTTGCAAAAAATACTCCTTCCTCCGGAGGAACCTCAATGTACATATAAAGTAGGGATAATATTTTTGGTGTATATAGTTATGTCACTTGTCTAGTGTAAGTTTTTTCAGCCTTCGGGGATTCTCAAACCAAGTATGACAAGGAGGACTTTATACTCTGAGCTACTACTACATACTACTGCAAAGGAGACAATTTGATCTGGAAGTATTACAAATCCTTTTTCTTTTCTTTTTCCAGGTGGCTCTCCTATCTCTGAAAGGACTGATTTTTGTGAGCATCATTGTGGCAGCAGTGATCGGGAATATGTTGGTGATAGTGTCAGTGATGCGGCATCGGAAGCTCCGGATACTCACAAATTACTTCTATGTCTCTCTAGCCGTGGCTGACATGCTGGTGGCTTTGTGTGCCATGACATTCAACGCTGCCCTCTCCCTCAATGGAGGTAAATACTCATTACTTACATTACTTTCAAGTCTTCATCTGTAAAAAAAATCCGTATCTTATCCTTTGACTCTCTCCCCTATCACAAATGAATTCCAGCATACTAAAATGTTTTATAAAATCTTCGTTAGTTTCTATCCCTCATCCTACATTTTGAGTTAAAGTTGTTTTTGTCCAGTAATTTTTAAAGAGATAAAAGATTTTGTTCTCTGTAGCTACAAGAAACTAACAAACAAAATTAGGAAACGAGAATGAAAATAATTAACTGATTTATTTGGGTCATCAAAAATTCTACTTTTCATTAAAAGAAATTGAAGCTCATGTGTTGACAATTACTCAGAAGTGGGTTGAAGTTTATACGTCTGTACATACATATGTACGTTTGTATTATAAATATAGAGATGTACACTTATAGGTATAAGTGATAAACCTGCAAATAGCAAAAACATCCATTGAAATCCATGAAACGTCTGATTTTGCTCGAAACTAATAAGTAAACTGGTGAGTTGTAGGCAGAGAATGATTGTGTGTGTGTGTGTGTGTGAGTGTGTGTGTGTGGCAGTTGTACGTAGTGGATCTGTCGTGACTCAAGTTCGTGCATTTGATAATTCCGACGGAGGTTGTTTTTTTCCCCTGCACGTTGGAAGGAAAAGGGAGATCCTACTTTTGGGTCTCCATGACTTTTGCATGATGCCTCACAACTGCAATATGCTGCATTGGCACACAAGATTTGTAGATAACAGCTGGCTGGTGGGCCATAAAAAGTCTTGGCTTGTGGTTCTACTCAACTGACTTGGCGAAAACTCTTCTCTCAGATGCAGCGTTGGCGTTTCCAATTTTTAATGGGCTTTTGTCGGAGTCGCGCGCGCGATCCTTTTCCTTTTTTTAAAATCATCTTACTAAACCTCACGTCTCTCTCTCTCTCTCTCTCTCTCTCTCTCACTCTCACTCACTCAATCTCTCTTCCCTCTCACAAACCAATACTCTACAACTTCTACTCTGTCCCACTCTACATAACAGTACAGTAGTCTGCCTGGAAAGACCCCCAGACCAAAACAGACGCATTGGATAAGGAGGAAGGAAACTATTAAATTACATTTTGAACTCTTTCACAAATCAAATATAAGAATTTCAAAATTTTTACCCTTAAAATTAACAACAAGTAACTACGAGCTTTAACTTTCACTCTAACAGTTTCCTTTCGGGATTTTTCCCATAAGTGTTTTGAACTTTTGATTAATTTTAATTAAATTTATATGAATAGTCCCACCCAAGGAAAAATTCCTTAAGAATTCAATGGCATCAAATTTTATGCACACAGTAGGAGTCGCATCTATGATGATGCTAAAGAAGAATGCAATTTGTACGCACAGAGAGAGAGAGAGAGAGAGAGAGAGACGGAGTCTGATGGGAGTGAATAAATATTAACCATAGAGAGGGAAGGCACAGCTCAAGGAGTGAGTAGTCATGGAATAAAAAATATCGAACGGGAGCTAAAAATGTATCCTCAACGATAATAATAGCAGAAGCAATAGCTGTTAGCCCTGACTGCTATGGATACTTTGCAGAGGATTTTATGGTTATTATATCCAAAGCTCAAGACATACGAATAGAGACTTGGGGCAGGGAAAAATCAACGCTAGCAAAAAAAATCTACTTGTTTAAGAATAGCTTGATATTTTGGGTTTCCGTTTATTATATTTTTATACTCCTATCAGCCCCTTTTTATCTGTTTGTATTCCCTTGATTAAAGTCATTTCGCCAGCCTGTGAAGCTTTTCGAGATATAGCGGTAAGAGAGAGAGAGAGAGAGATAAAAGGTAGAATCGTCAGCCATCTGAAGAGTACTTGCGTGAAATTCCAATTTAATTCCCAATGGACGGATGAGAGAGTAGAATAAAGTGATGGGAGATATTCCCATGCAGTGAAACTATGACAAGGAGTATCTGTATTAGGAGAGTGACGGAGAGTAAACGACTGTGTGAGAGGGAGAGAGAGAGAGGGAGAGAGACAGAGAGAGAGAGGGAGAGAGAGATGGAATAGTTACAAGGAAATATTGCTCTTCTTGCTCAAGAGCTAGCCAAATTCCTGGGTTTGTCATGACAATAGGTCCTGAAGAATGAAGGGTATTTGTTCATGTTATTGGCAAGTGAGTTAGCGATTGCTTCCGTCTCTTCACAATAATTCAAAGGTTGCATACAAAATGGGAGACGAAAATAGTGAGAGACGAGAGACTATCAAGCCCTCCCTACTCTCTCCTAAAGCTCATAGCCTTCTAGTACTATTTTCATTTCAAGGGATATTAGCCCCAAATTCCAGGAATCCAACTCTCTAGCCCTCATTACTTTGTATTGAGGAACTATAACATCTAATCGTATCTTAAAGGGTAACTACTACATTCCGGGATAATAGTAACCTCCAAAGGATTTAAGGAACAATCAAGCTTCTTTAAATTCCTTGTAAGGTATTAAAATTTTGAGGGAGCCAAGGAGGGAATATTTTTCTCCTGTAATAATTATTATAATTAACCATTAACCCAAACCCCAAGAAAATGTGTTAAACTTTCCAGTCAATTCCCTCATCCTTTTGTAAAAATTACTTGATCGGTTCTTTAGGGAGAGTTAGATTTTAAAATTAGAATTTGTTGCACAGTGGAAATTCGAAGATTGCTCATTGATAGGGATTAATTAATATTTTCTGAATTTTTGTAAATATTTCAGGTCGTTGGTTGTGGGGGGAAGTAATGTGTGACGTGTGGAACTCTCTGGATGTCTACTTCAGTACTGCGTCCATTCTGCACTTGTGCTGCATCTCCGTCGATCGTTACTATGCCATTTGTCGTCCATTGGAGTACCCGTTACAAATGACACACAAAACCGTGCGGGTCATGATAGGTGAGTTCAAACTTTTTTTTCTACTGTACACTCCTCCAAAGGAAAGATACAAATATATTATTACTATATATTTATAAGATTACTAAGCCAGGGGTAATTATATGTAATAGATTATTATATGAAGGGGGGGGGGAGAAATAGTCTTGGTTCACATTTTGTCTGCGGAGGTAATAATTATATTAATCCTTGGTTCGCAGTCCCAGGTTAAATTCTTGACTAGCTAATTTGATGAATTCCTCCGTGTGAGTTTTTTTTTTGGGTGGGTTCCATCTGCGTAATATAATAATATTATTTGGTGTTATTAGTGACAAGGACCATTATGCTTATATTTTTTAAAGGTGTCCGCCTGTAAATAAATGACTCAATATTTGGCGCATTTATGCCAATCCTACTGAGGATAATGTGTTGGAATTATGTGGATTTTCCCAGGGTCCTTAATAGTAAGAAAGGAGTGTGGATTGTATCCTGTAAGGAGGGATTCATTACTTCTGTCCGTACATTCATATGTGTAATTATTACCTATGGATATGGTTTATATAAATTACAACTCATCCATTCGGAATTGGCAAGGGTTACTCCAAGCCTGTCTTTAAATGACAATCGACGGAGATCCTCAAATGAGATCGTAATGGAGAGAAATGGCCCAGGATGTATAAAATAAACAAAAATGAAATTAGTTGGATGTAGCTATGTATGTACATATGCTCGTCTTTGGACTTGCACGAGGAAGTCTGGAGACTTGGAGTGAGTCTCGTACCTAATATGTACATATGTAGGTATAATTACATATGTAATTACTTATGTATGTAGGTATACGTACATGTGTAGTAGGTGTGTAAAAGGGAAATAAAAGGAGCGCTTAAATAGGAGGTGTTCTATGGGACGTAAAAAGTGTACATCACACTTTTTGAAGCGCTACTTAAAATTAAGTAGCAATGGGTTTTACATTTCCGAAGCATTTGGCTCACCGTAATAAAATCTGCTAATGGATTTTTACTACTTGCTCACCCTCCTTGGGAAGCGAGCCCTGGCAGTAATGTAAGGGAGTGTGTACAATCTCTTCTTTTTTTTTATTATTATTATTTTTACACACACTCTTCCTTTCACGCCTCACACTTATTTTCCTCAGGTTGAGATTTTATTTCAAGGAATTATTGTCATTGGGCAAAAGTGGAAGGGAGCTTTCAGAATCATGAGAGCACATTTCCACGGCTTGTACATTTTGTAGTCAGAAGACTTCATAGAGGAGAGGACGTCTCCCGTATGGATACACGGGAGTTCTTAAAATATCTACAGTCATTTCAAAAGGCGCGAAAAATGTGCGGGCGTCTTTAGATTTCTGTTTTGTCAGGAGACACACAACTCGCTAGAATTATCATAGCACATGTTCCTTTTCCTTTTCGGTTCCAAAAAAAAAAAAGTTTTGATTTGAAATAAATGACTACACATGCTGAGTGCCTTGAGCTATGCCAAGGAACATGGCTCGTGTGTATGTGTGTGTGTGTGTGTGTGTGTGTGTGTGTGTGTGTGTGTGTGTGTGTGTGTGTGTGTGTGCTTGGGTAATAACAACTGTGTGGGGATCCGTAGCTGAAATACATTGCTTGAGAGATAGTTTTTAATTATAATGTTCCATGAAATTTTACGGTGTCAAATGGGAACTTTGTATTTTCCCAAGGATTTATTTTTGGAATGGAAGAGCAGCATGCAGAAAAGGAAAATACCCGTTAAACTTTCGCTACCCCGGAGTCATGAAGGCTGTCATTAAATCCACTATAACAGTTTATTCTGGAACGGGTCTCACTCTCACAGGGCAAATGTGGAACTCTATCCTGCAATGGGCTCAACATATCTCGGGCTAGTGTAGGCTGGGAGTGTTAAAATATTAATAATGGATGTGTACGGATTTACTATGCTAATGGGGCCGTAATGGTAATACTTAAAGGGGAATGGTATTTTAGGGGGGAATTATCCTTGGGAATAAAAATAACAAGTGACTTGATACTCTCCTTACCGCACACGTATGAGTTATTAGTACAATTTCCGAAATTACCCCTTCCTCCCAAACACTCCTCTCTCTCTCTCTCTCTCTCTCTCTCTCTCTCTCTCTCTCTCTCTCTCTCTCTCTCTCTCTCTCTCTCTCTCTCTCTCTTTCAGAGGCTATGAGTTCAAATGGTCTAATAAGTAATTCGAGGCTTATTTAAATACCAGTGTAATTATAATTAGTACATACATCCATACAAATTATACGTATCGGAGCTAATTCCAAAGGATAAGTATCTGTCAGGGAGTGTGTATAGGAATTGTGGGAAGCGCCCGGGAATTTCTTACAGAGTCATTGTTTCTTGGTTGAGCCACAATTAATATTCGGGATAGGAGGTTCATTTCGGGTAGTTAGCTCAATAATGAAAGGTACATATGAGGATTGGACCCTGTCGACAGTGTAATTTAACAAGGTTGAAGCAATATTTAGATAATTTCCACTCCACTCACCCAGTAGTAGTCCTAGTCCATGCACTGCTTCCCTCTCCCTCTCTCTCTCTTGACAATAGTAATTGAGAGTATAAAAGCATACATACAGAAATTTATATATTCTCTTTACATATAAAAATATATACCCAGCCTGTACAGAGCTTTCACTAGATCTGTATACATACTAGGAAGAGCTTTGATGCAAAACGAGCTGTCCATTTCCTCAAAATCTGGCCTATTTTACGATAAAATTACTTCAAAAAACGATAATTAAAAAGAGGATTTCTATATTTTAATTTTTTGTAGGAAAAACAATAGATTTGTCAAAAATGCAATTACTGCAGTGAACTTTCACTGGAAGTTTTGATTCCAAACTGCGAAGTCGAATTTCGTCGTGTGGAAATATTTCTAGGGGAAAATTTGTCTAAAATTTAAAAATTGGTCAAATGGTCCATCAGAAGGTTGTGCTAATGTATAAGCAATGACAGCTTCTGAACTAAAACCATTTTGAGATTTGAGATTTTTGAGGAGAGGGGGAAATATTGGAACTGTTACTCTGTATTGGGAGTAAGGTTTTTTTTTGAGAAATGGAGATGTATTAGGTAACTAGGCCGTGTTGCATCTCTACTCTCCCTTCCCAGAGCCAGGCTATTTGAGCGTCAGAAGAGGAAGGCTAGAGTATTTGAATTTATACAGAGTTAGAGTTCGATAGTGTTGGGAGATATGGTGAGAGTCTGACTGAGTGAGGGAGAGAGGACCGATAGAGAGAGAGAGAGAGTGGGATAGGAGGAGTTGAGAGTAAAGGCAGAGATAAATCCAGAGTCCCACATTCACAGACCTTGTTGTCTCAGGACAATTTATGGTCGCTCTTCAAACACATTCCGCTCTCAACTTTCCTCGTGTGCTGCAACCTTCCATGTCAAATAGTTCGTTTGAGCCGGATTTCCAGTCCTCCTCTCATTCCAACTGGGCAAGCATGCATCACTACCTTTCTCCTCATCCACATATTATATGGACCGAACATTCCCGTATGAACTCATGGATTGCCCCATCCAAGCACTAATACTTACGTACTTAAGTACTAAAGCAGTGCTGATGTCTACAATCAAAAATACGCTTAACCTTAAAATCCTATTTTGTACACATACAGTATCTACTCGTCTCTACTTCCATACATTCGTAATTATATAATGTAACCACACGTGTCCTATCTACAAGACCCATTCATACACACACACACACACAAATCTACTGCAGTACTTTTGGGGAGGAATTTGTAAAAAATCCTGCACTTAAGCGTCTATAAGTATTAACCTTTGAATAGCTTGTTTAAATACATGTGTATGCAGCTATGCAATTTATAGATACATATGTAGATATGGCTAATCCTTGAAAATTAATGTTAGTTGCTGAAGGTTCAAGGCATATCTTCCTTTGCTTTCCAATAGCTCAAAATAAAATTAAATAATTGTCACTGAAAGGACGCAATTTAAATAATTATTCACTAGATTTATTTGCTTGTAAAACCAAAACAAAATATTCCGTACATCCTTTTTCTTCCACTCTCCTCAAAATCGCTCTCCGGATGTTTATAGGGACGAAGCGATCCGTAAGGGAGTCTTAAATGTAGATAGATACTAGGATGATTTTGAATCTCTAGAATAGTTATCGGATGAAGCCCTTTCCACTAGAAATTGTTTTGACGTGAACTAAATACCTTGGATTGAAATATCCACACAATTTCCTAACTCAGCTTGACAACTGCGCCGTTCCAAAGTATAAGGACTAAACAAACAAGTGAGGGAAAGTGCACTCTTAACAGCGAGTGGATGAGATTTGGTGGGAGGGAAATAGTGAGATTAATTATGCTGAAAGTCGGGAAGACCCTACGCTAGAGATTAAAATTGAAACTATGGAATTACGGGGAATTGATGGACTCAATATGAGTGGGTTTCAAAAGCTAGCCCAATGTGTAAGATTTCAGTGAAAGTTGTGAGGAAGTGAAAGCGACTGGAATAGAAAATAAGTTTGTTTTCCGGAATTAGGATACGGTGTAAAGGAAACGAGTCAGATTAGAATTCAGGAGAGTCGGACTTGCATCGGAATGTATTGGGTGGCGGGGGGGAAGGAGAATAGCATCGGAATAGATTCTATAAAATTAGGGCCAGTAAGGAGAAGTGACGGGAGGGAAAGTCCCGATAAAAGCTCTGTATTTCTCTATCCCAATTACACTGATCAGGTTATACAGACTCAACTACTACTACTACTGCACAATGAATGGAAACTGGAGATGGGTGAAATTTGATAGGATAGGAAGGAGGAGAGAAAATGTATCCATCCATTGCAAAATCCTTCCCCTCTCTCCCAACATCTCTCATGCACTGCCATTCAAAAACCAAGGAGCTCGTGATATGTGACGGAGGAGAGTGGAGGACGAGTGAAAGAAGGGAGACAGGCTGAAGGGGGGGGGGAAAGTGTTCTTTAGGTTTGTTCAGCTCAAAAACTTTTCACTTGGAAAATTGTTTCTAACATCAAACCACTCCTGCAGTGCGAGAAAATTTTCACTCATTCATGAACGTAAAATGTTTGACTTGGATAAAATATTAGATTAAATGCACTCTAAACAGGATTCCGATGTGTGACTTCCCCTCCCACTTTCTCTTGTCATAAACAATTCAAACTTTGACATCTCATCTATTTTTACTAGACTTTCTCCAACTATCACATTCCATTTGTCTACCTTCCCTCCGTCCCTCTCCTCCTCATAAACTTTCCCTCCTTTCCCCTCTCTCTCTACCACAACTGGGTTCCTTTAAAATATTCATAAGTTAGAAGGGCTAGGAGTAAATAAAGGGAATTCCCTTGGACCGTAGGAAATATTGGGAAATATTGAGATTATTGAAGAGTAGTCAAAATATTGGAAGCAATGGAAATAATTTTCGAGAGAATAACAAATTTCCCTCCTGGAGCGTCCCAGCAGACGTACGTGCGTGCGGAATTCAAGGACGTGCAAGTGCATTTAGTTCCAATTCCATAGGAATTCTCTGGTAGGGTAAGGAAAGAGCTTCATGTCCTTTCCGGAGCTTTTAGCTAAAAAAATGCTTTCAAGGCAGCTGTCAATTTCCATCTTGCAAATTTCCTTCCCACCATACATTTGTTTCTTATTTATTTTGATAGCCTATGAAGGATGTACATGAGAGATGAGAAGAGGCATGTCCATCGATGACTCGAGCAACTGGAAATATTGACTTAGCCACTGCATTTTATCTCCCAAACGCTTCCCAGTCTACCCTGAGAGTTTCCCAGGAAATTATATATTCTTTTAGCTTACAGATATATGTATGTATCCATCCGCTCAGAATGTTTCCAGTGTACATTTATGCACTTAGCAGGAGGCCACGTGTAAATAGAGAGGTAACCTGCATACGTTAAGACAGAAGCTTATTTCAAAAGGAATGGAACTCAAGAGATGATTGTATTTCTTAAGGATTGAATCTTCAAAATAGTGTTCCTATATTAATATGTATATCCTTTTTAGTTATACTTGCTCCAACAATATTTAACACACAGACAGTACAAGATAAAATAAATATTTATTGTCAAAAAAAAATATTGCAATTTTTGTGAAAGCCCACTTCCCCTACTTTCTCCAGCATTCAGTTTTTCTATGTATCCTATGCAAACGTGTTTTGGAGAAAGTAACTTTCACCTGGAAATTACGTATGAGCATTTTAATAGATTTTTATTTTGGCTAGATCTAAAGAATTCCATTGGAAATGGACATTTATGAGTAATTGACTGCCAGGGAGGGAAATTAGGGTTCACAGGAGTTAGATTGGCATGTGAACTACAATAAAATAATTAATATTAATTTTACAAATGTGCATGTGCTAGAAGGTGTTCCCCATAGTTCAAACTCTACTCATATGCTGTACCATTGGGGAAATCATGCCTTAAGCACTGCTCTTTGAGAGTCCCATATTGTAGGGGCATTGAGGATTTATGGAACAATAAGCTACTTAAATTTAGCAACCCGGAAAAGGAAACTATGGGAGGAAGAGTGTTTGTAGTTGGGAGATGTGAGATGTGAGACTGTGACGTCAAGAATAATTATCAGCTGACAATACATTTCCCACTAAGTTAGTTTCCAAGACAGCGCTTATTGGAATTATCAGGAGAATCAAGAAAACTTTTCTGTCTATCCCCAAGGGCTTTCCGAAAACTCCGTTTCATGGAGACGGGCCCAAACTTGAACGGAGTAAGTTTTGCCCCTCCTATTCAAAGCCATATATTCTTCCCTAACTTACTGCCTCGGGATTAGGGCCCGTCATGTATATTACCCTGAGAAATAAAAAACTTTCTCCCCATCTCAAATATGAATTCTTAGGGAGAGTTAAGGTGATATAAAAAATTGTGAGCTGAGCCTTTTCCTATGGAAGGACTTACTCAAGACTAGTCAAATTAACGCTGTCATTTTGTGCATTAAAAAGATCTGACGACTTCCTCATACTTTAGTTCTGAGGATCCTCCACAATATGTATAAATACTGAGAAGTGAGTGGAATATCTGGATTGGCTTCCACATAGATACATATAACCCCGGTGACTGTAGTAGTGAGTAGGCTGAGCACATCTAAGCCAGGACTGGGAAGAGGAGGGACAATAAGGAAACGCTCAGACCCATAAACAAGACACAATCCTCGGGTTTGAGATTCCAACAGTAAGATTGACGGGGGACAGTAAAAGTTTAAATAGGGTATAAAAGCTAGGGAGTCAATTGGAATCAAATTTTGTAGCTTCAGGGACAGAACTTGGGACAACCTGGACCAAATTGCATTGAAAATTCAAGGATTTAAAAAAGGGGAACATATACAATTACCATAGGGAGGCTTTCACTGTATCCACTCCATATCGTCCCATCAGGTCCTTTTGAATAGTCTGCATGATTTATGACACTGCTACTATCTCCGTGTATGATGAAAACACACCTTGTCTTTATTCTTTATGAAATGGATACAAATGTTGGGATCCCCTTATTTTCTCCTCTTTGATACTCCAACGCACGGACGCAAATGGAACATCCAAGAGAAATATCCTCGGATGAACTTAGCCCATGTTCAAAAAATGTAAATACATACAAATGTATGTAAGCTAAGCTGAATTGCATGTGAGCGACAAAAAGTGGTGCTTTCAACGACCCAACACGCAGTTCCCCTGTCAGGTACACCAGGAGGGTAAACTAATATAAATACATTGATGGAATCATAACCCCAGTATAGGGATTGTAACTAAGAGTGAGATTTCCCCGCTTGATAAAAACAACAAGAGGAAATATAATATTCCCTTGCACGAACACAACCCCTCAAATTTCCACATCTATTGTAATGCTCAGAGAGAGGCAGGCTCATATGCATAGACACTTTTCTCCCCAGAACTTTCCACACATTTCCCTGTGCTTTTCCCTACTCGACATGTAACTATGTACACACTGGAAACACTCACCTTTTAACTACACGCTCCAGCAGCAAATTGAGCCCTATTTTATTTCCTAGGTCTAATCATAAAATCTGTATTGTTATGCAAAATTTATTCGCATGCTCTTATTTGTCCCACACCCAAGGATGTATCCCATACTGGGTCAGGAGAAAGTCCTCCTTCCCACAAAAACCCTATCCCTTGAACATTGTCAACGGATACGCTGCAAATGGTAATAAAAGATGAGGTGAGATAGATACAAGGCTATATATGACCCAATAATTATTATTATTCCTGCCCTTGAACATGCATAGTCCAGCACAAATTGTGAAAACATTGTGTAAATCTTTCAAATTCCTTTAATAGTAATCGCACGAGCCACAGGCTCATATTTGATGACCCATATTCCCAAAAGTATGGTTTCCCATGATGGGACAACAGTTGCTGGATTTTTAGAGCCCCCCCCAGTAATAAGCAATTATGAAGGAAAGTGCTTATTAGGACTTTACGGCCGTGGTAAATTTGTGGGTACACCTGTTAATTAACTGAGGCATAAGTTACAACCAAGGTTGTTGGACTGATCGTAAAAACCATGTGTTTTATGATTTTTTGTTATAGACATATGTACATATGCAGAACGGATGTTTGTGTGTAATTATACCTAGGTAGATACTTGTAGACCAAATATATGTAACTTGTGAGCGGACTCCAATTAGGGAAGGGGAAATGGTGTCCAGAGCTGGTTCGATTAGTAATAAGTCCTGGGTGAAGTAATTACTGGGAATAAGAGGAGAAAGCATGCTTTCACCTGTGGCACCCCATCTTATTCCCCACAGCAAAGGGGATATTTAGGGTTTAAATGTTTAAATATAAAAAAAAGCAATTGGAAGGAAACAAGTTTATTGGTTGTTCTTATGGGTTTTTTTTCTTGGTTTGTGACTCCCTACAGGTTCGATTTGGATCCTGCCGTCGCTCTTGTCCTTCACACCAATCTTCTTAGGCATCTACACAACAGAGGAGTATCAGAAAGAACGTGCAGGCAATTCGGAGTTGTGTGAGTTCGTTCCGAATACTGGTGAGTGGAAGTGAGATTGAAACTATTGTATTTCTCTGGGACGTAAATTGCAAAGTCCCAACACCTGTCAAATATGTAACTAGTTGAGGAGTAAATGTGTCAAAGGAGTAAATACTTTCTGTGTTCTCCATCCCTCCATATCCCCCTTTTGATCCCATTATTGTTCTCATCCTACAGGACTTTCCTTGGATCTACCTTTCAGAGAATATTTCTTATTTGTTTCCTCAACACTAACTGGGGACCTGGATTTTCTCCAGGACGTATGCTCCTTTCCCCTCGATATTACCCGCTCTCTCTCTCTCTCTCTCTTGGTATCCACACTACAAAGTAAGACTTTTCCCTTTGAGAGTGTTAGACTCCCTGCTCCAAGTATCTACACACACGCTCGGGTGCTACTCCTCTGTCCCTCCCGATAAGATCTTCAACTACGAGTACAAAGAAGATTGTATCCTAGGGATGCCCTTCATCCATTAATTCTCCCAATAATATTTTACGAAGAAAGAAACACTTTCCTTCGACTGGCTCCAAGATCCACACAATACAACAAATATATGTTCGGAACAGCCCCCTCTAAAAGGGATCAAATCTTTGGAGAAAGTTAGAGAAAGTCCCAACAGGAGGTCCCTAATTTCTTTCCTGTTCCCTGCATTTTATAGGTAATCCCTCACGTGTCAGGGGGAGAGACACCAAGACCAGGTAATTAGTGTATATTGAAGCCTGTGGTTGTCGGAGCTCAGGCAGGTCAATTATGTGCTGATGGATTCATTCCGATTAGGTGATGTGCATCGATGCATCTATGGCTGATGTTTTATTCCAATTGGTTTGATTTGAGAATCACTTTCAGTTTTTTCCCTTGGAATTACATTTAAATCCTTGGTCTCATCCCTCAAGTCAAATGAGAGCTTTCTCCTGTGCACGTGTCTTATTTGGTTCGGGGCTTTGAGTTTCCTCTGCTGTGACTTGAACTCCCTTGGAAAGTTATAGTGGAGTAAAGTTTGTGAGTGTGTGTGTGTGTGTGTGTGTGTGTGTGTGACTGGATTACTCTCACTTTGCCGATTCATTTGCAACTCAAGTCCAAGGGAGTGATTAATTCAGGATGAGGGCGACTCCATTATTTCATCCTGCACTTAACCATTACTTTGTGTGTCCCTGTACAAAACATGAGCTTGGGGAGCTTCCATAACTTGGGAATGGAGGGCAGTTCATTCATATACATAAGGATTGAGGGAAAGTAGCTGAAATATTTAGATTTCCAACTTTCTCTACAAATCCTTTAAGAAAGTTGGAGAAAGTTGTTGTTGGGAAAGGGGGAGACGAGGAGTGGAGAGCCCCCGGTTGGATTTAATTCAGCTCACGGATAAATCATTGAAGTTCACAATGAATTGTACTGTGTAGTAAATGGCCTCTGTTTTGTTTGGGAAGAGCAGGACGGGAGGAATAATAGGAGGGAGCCTGGGATGGAAGTAGGGGAAATTTCCCGTTAATTTTTTATGGTTCACTAGAACAGACATTTTTATGGGGATAAATTATTTCTGCATAGGGGTCTTGCTGAGAACCAAACAGTGACACTTGACTCTGTCAGGCTTCTGGTACTTCTTAAGCTTCTACTGTATCCACATGAAAGAGTACCAATTTTCTAGTTGCTATTTGACTAGTTCCCAAATAATACATGCTCCTACTAGATTTGTCTATGTTGAGGACGAGAACTAGATTTGTGCATCGTCGGTATAAAGAGACAAAGTGAAAGACGCATTTTCGATTCGTACATGACTTTTTGCTTCAAAGAGAACTGAAGGAAGGTCAGTGCTCTCTAAAGGCACAATGGGATACATTTAGTGAGGCTGCTTGGAGATGATTTTGATTTTAATCGAAAATAGTTACGACTATTTTATTTTGATCTTCGTCGGGAATGCATTTACTTTACTTTCCTTTTAATCGTGAATGCATTCTTCATTTTGCTTTCAATCGGAAATGCACTCTTCATTTTCCTTTTAATCGAAAATGCATTCTTCATTTTGCGTTCAATCGGAAATGCACTCACTATTTTGATTTCAATCGGAAATGAATTCCCTTCATTTTGCTTTTAATAGGAATGTATCCCGTACGAATTGCTTCTTCACAGACAATATCTATGCTTTCACTTCCCTCGTATACATTTATAAATCTGCTAGATTTGTTTCTCTCTCACACATAAATCAATAGCAATACATACATCCAAGGGTCAACGATGCAGAATATTACATCGTCTCACATGTTCGATGCACTGGGACTTATTTGTTTGAGAACTATTTGCTATTTGTATACATAATCCAATTATGTTAGGCTAGAATTTATTTCCAGGGAAAAATCCTTTTTTTTCTGGAGGATCACTCCAAGCATAACGTCAGGAGCGTTTCTTTAATTGGCAGAGTCCTCTTCAGGCCCAGAGTTTGTCATCACATGTGCTCCTATGGGATGCGAAGTGTGTGACTACAAATGACTTTCCCCTCGGCTTTCCCCCCCCTCTCCCAAGCCCCTCTCCCTCCCTGTCACTCCTAATAGTCCTAACTGGGAGTTGGACAGCTAATGATATATTCATGAGGGCATTATTAAGCTCTGAGCCCCAGCTCGGGGAAAAAGTTCCTCATAATAGACTGTCAATGGCTAATGAACTGAATGGAATACTCTTGCGAGTGTTTATGAGATTATTGTAGATGTATTATTCCTCTCTATGGGAGAGTCACAGTCATCAATGATTCCTATAGATATATACGGGGGGAGCTAACAAGCGTCTTTGTATTTCATAATGAATTATTTTCCATTCAAATTCTGTTAGCAAATCTTCCGAGTGCAAATAGTAGAGCTTCCGTAGTAGTGTCAATACCACAATGAATTTCCATAGTGGCAGGGAATCAAGAGCTCCATTCACTGCGGAGCATACATTTGGGTTGTATAACCCTAAATTCATTCCAGTGGGTAGTGGAAGGTCAATGCTGTATGAAATTACATGGATCCATATTTGTGTCACCCACAAAATCAAGGGAAATATGAGTCAATGTCCAGTACTGTAAATAGTTGAATAAGTTCGAAGGTGTCATGGAACAGGACTTCCATGAATGGAACAAAGTGGGGAAATTTTGTTGCTGTTATTACCCTGCGTGCTCTTAAATCCTCTCCTGACATGAGTGCAAAAATAGAGCTTTGATTGAGAAAGTCCAAATCATAGGTCCGAAAAATAGAGGAATGTGAGACCCTGACCTCTATCTTGCCAATAGCTTTCTCTCGGTTTAGCTACTGGTTTACGACGCTCTCTGATATCGTCCGGGTTTTAGTACCTGGAGTATTAGTAATTACGGAGCTACTATTGTAATTTTCGGACCGTCGGATTCATCACATTTTTGGGGGTGGAGGGAGTAGGAATCTACACACTGGTCCCTTCTTGATGGTTCCAGGATTATGACTATAGTTAGCAGTTTGCGGGAGGGAGAATTCTATGGAAGAAGGAAGCAGTAAATGCGTTATTTGTCGACTGCTCACAAACCATGAAATAATGAGTCTGGGCAGACAGCATAAAAGTTATTGACGAGGAAAATACGAGAAAAAGCGGCTCAAGCCCCACGTAATAATAATTTATCTCATGCCTCGTCCTCAATTTTTTTCCCCTCCCTGTCTAATCTTATGTACAGGGCTGGGATGAATTGTGCATGCATATAGACCAAGTCTCCTTCGTCTTTCACAATAGTAGTGTATAGTGGAGCTTATAGGGCATGTACTGTACGAAAGGGGTATTTTTATTTATATGAATATGTAGGTAAAATGTGTATCTATATTTGTGTGGGTCCATATATATGTACATATATATATAGATACACATTGTCAGTAGTACTGGAGCACGGAGGAGTTTAATATCCTGAGACAAACCCTAACTTGGAGGCACTGTCGTGGAAAAATGGTCCAAAATGTTGATGACGAGGAGGAACAATTAATGAAACCTTGTTCTTCCCTTTCTTCAGACCACCTGTGTCCCTTTTTACGAGCAACTTCATGTCCCTGACTCCACTCAATTGTCAATAATGCTAACAAAGCTGTGGATGTGGTGGTGGTGGTTGTAGGAGTCTCACATTCCCCCATGTCTTCCCTTTTACTCCAGTCCGAGCCAGATCCCTTCTACTTTCTCCTTGTCCCATTCCCTATTCTTCTGTACATGTTGCAGCTTCACACATATGTACATGCATGTAATTATACCTATGGTCATTCATTCCTTTCACCCTAAGGGATAGAGTCACCCTTGAGCTCCGTACATATTTCTATTTGTAACCAATAAAAACTGTACTTGTGCTTGGGTCTCCCCATTAATGATACGTTCTCATATATCTTGTAAAAATCAGTTGAAATACCCACAGTCCACTCTTTTGACGGACATTTAAAACCAAGGAAATTTGACGGACTCATTTATTTCTGTAGCAAGGGAAATAGAAGCCAACAGGGACAACTTGCATTTATTTGAAAAAGAATGTCGAGAGATATCCCTTCCCAATAAAAACGTGTTTGTACAAGGGGACATCTCAGAGCAAGACATTTACCTAGGGTAGATATGCTTCTTAATGTTAAAAACTCAAAAGCAATAAGAATAGGGAGATCAAAATATTTCTTTGAACCTTTTCCCCTGGAAAAATTGTGAAACTAGTCCCTGTATTTGATAGCACGCGTGTCTTACAGGATCCATTCTCAGATGTGATCCTACAGAGTTCCGGGATACAATACAAAAAATATACAATGGCTTTCCCTGTAATGAGACTTTCCTTGGCCTGGGTAAACCAAATGCTCCCAAATAGAATCAAATAATGTTTCTTATGTATGTACATCTATCTATAGACAGGGATAGATAGATATTTCAATGGAAGCGAACGCCATATAGTTGTTGCAGAGAAACCCTCCGTATTTGCATTGAATGGTTGAGTTGTCGACAAAGCAAGGAGATGCGAGGACTACGGGAAGTGGACGCATGTTCAGGGGCTGTGAAATGGTCCTGTATTTGTGTACAGGGATATATGCCTATATACGGAGGTACATATTATCATATACATAGTTGTCTGCATCCCTGCCATTTGCATTCGTACTTATTGCAATTCTCCCAATAATACGGAGCAGTTTTGAGGGACTGACTACTGCTTTCTTTGGATTTTCTTCCAGCCTCTTTTCCCCCTATGAAGGAAATGACACGTGTGATGTAGTTTCCCCAAAGAACTTGTTTTCTCTTGTTTTTTTCTCCTCTTACTTTCTCCCGGGCTCCTTCCCTCCTTTCCTCAAACTCTCAATTTTTCTGGTGTGAGAAGACCTCAAGTTTTCCTCCAAATACTGTTTCCTCTTATACTGAACCCTGAGGCGTATCTGCACCAAGTTAATTTTTCCCCTTTGGGGAAAGTAAGAAAAACTGTAAGGTAACCCATACAGTATTTGAAGGAAGACGAAGTTTTATAATTTCCACAGAAAGCTTCCTTTGAAAGTGCATAGTGAGGATTCTAGAAAAGGCTGGAGTACCCTGTTTACTCATATTACAAGATTCTTATCTGTAGTTAGATATAAGAGTTTCCCTCACATTTCCGCATATCCAGTTACTTCCCTAGTAGATCGCTCTTGTTCCTAAATCTAGGAACTATTCGTTTGAGAGGGAAACCTCAAATCTAAGGATATGGATTTGGGAGTATTATCATTGGAGGAAATAAAACACCTCGTTAGTTTTGAGATGCTTGTTTAGAGTTGGAGGTGAGGCTTGTCCTTTTCCCTGTAGTTTATTTTTTCTTTCGGGTGTTGCTGCTCCAAGGGGGTTTCACATCCATAAGAAATGAGGGGGCTTAACACTTGTTAGACTCTCTTTCACCCGGACTTTGAGCACGCTCGTCCTTGAGTTGAGTCATCGGACAGATGTTGTCCTTGGACGGAAGTACAGATATATACATAGCATCCAGAGTCGTATGTCTCAGACTGTGGAGGTTGATCTAACTAAAGTACTGTCAATTCCTGTTTATTTACTTTGCAGTTCATCTGCATGTGTAGAGTTCTGAGACGGACATTTATTTTCCGGAAGCTCTGGAGAGAGAGAGTCCTGAGACTTGCTAAAAGGAAGGGATGTAAAATTGCTTCCGACAGAGCACTCGGGCTGTAGAAGCCTCCCTGGGAAAAGTGTTTTCTTAGTTTTACAAGGGGAAACACATTGGGACGCATTTGCTAACAAGAGAAAATGTAACTCTTAGAGCCACATTTTGCTCCTTTCAGGAGTGCTCTTTCACAGAGAGTTAGCTGTAGAGTGGTCTGCTGTCTCCAACTCCTACGCCTTTCCTTATTTATCTCTGTACTGACCCTCCTTCTCCTTTTTCCCTTTACTTTTTCCTCATTTTATCTTTACATTTCCAGTTTTTCCTCTCCTCACTTTCTCTTTCAATCCTGACTTTCTCCACTTTCTCCATGAACTTTCTCCTAATGTTGGTTTAACAATCTGTCTAGAATTCTGAACTTAGTCTCGTACATAAAAGGGTCTGGTAACTCCAGAGTGAACTAGAAATATTCGGTGAAAGACTCCATATAAGAAAACACCATATATACATAAGTTCCTCTCTACATAGCGACATTAAGTCAGTCAGCCCACCTGCAAATGTAAACAAATGGTCGGATCATGTAGGAATACTTGGACGTTCCCTCCCTTAATTTCTCTTCCTTTCCCATAGTCTCCAGCTTGTCCAACAAGCACATTGAAAAATCTACTTGAGGGAGACTGCTTAGGGAATATTAGGATGCTCAAGGAGAACTCTCAACATTGAACCAAATTGGAAATAACTGAGGGGGGGAAGCAAGTTCGAATTTTCAATTACTGCCTTTCCCTAAAATAATTGTAGCATAGGAAAAATTTCAAATTTATTCTAATTCTGATGAAATGGAGTTCGGAAAAAAAGGATTTTTACGAGAGGTTTGTGCAGACGTAATCTCAAATCCAGGGTAGTTTTAATATCCAAGGGATCAGGAGCGGAAGATTTCTCCACTTTGACGGAGACAATGGTTTGTGGTATACTTGTAAATAAAAGTTCCGCTATTCCACATTCAATTCCACACAGACTTGATGACATTCATATTTATAATATGATGAAGTACCCAGCTTGGAGTGGGCGTTATCCAATGGATTTTTTATTTGCTTATTGTTAGATAGAGCTATCCACTACGTATGTGTGTCGTACATATGTATGTATGTATCTATGGGAAAGGGAATTTTGTTTCTGCATCCCGAGACAAGATCCTTGGAAACAAATCAGCTTGTCTTTAATAATTGCAGTTGTAAAATACTCTTCTTTTGACCCCAGCTCCCCATCAAGACAATGGGTTTTACAATTACGAGACAAAGTGATTTATCTCTTGTGTGTGTATGTACGGCTTCTGTCGGAGTCTCTCCATACGGGAAGCCCTTCCGTGGATCTGGCACTCCCATCTGTAGCCTTTACAGTGTATACAGTCGTCCCAAGTCATATAGCGGATTTCTTTTTGGCGCTCGGAGAAGTGAGGTGAAAGTCAGACCGAAGGAAGGAGGAAGGGAGAGAAGTGATAAATAAATCTAAAAGTACATTTTCTAAAATAAAAGGCCTGCGCAAACACAAGTAAATCTAGGAGGAGTATGTATTTACATATGTACGCCCAGGAGTCTCCACATGGCCGTACTAAAAGTGCTCTTACATTTGAGAGAAATATTGCGGAAATATTGTTCCAACAGGGATCCGAATTAGATACATACGTCCTTTTATAGATACAAGATAGTCAGTTAAACAGCAAGACTGAGTCTCTGCAAAAAAAAATCCTACAAGGACAGAACAGTCTCTCTGTCCATACGAGATCCCCACTGAAAGATACAAAATTTGACAAAACGATATTTTACTCTCAGAGAAAAAAAAACATTGGGTTAAACAACGTGTTAAAAACGATTTGTTACCATTGAAAAAATTCCCTTTCAAGATATAGCCCAATCTTGTACCTATAATATAGAGTTACGTTCAATGGACGAGTGAAATCTGTTCTTAAAAAAAAGGAACAAACACTAATAGATTCTCACTTTTGCTTCCCAGCCTGTGAAGTATACGCTGCTCCGAGACTATCATCACAATTCCGATAAAATTGCATCCCATGGTTCAACTAACAATACTATAACTGCCGTTTGCTATTAGTTTTTGGAAATGATAATAGATGGTTATCTTCCCTTTCCCTTCAGAGTGATGATCGTTGTCCCGGTCCGAAGTAGATGTACATAATCTTCAGGAGTAAATTATGACGCTTGCCTGGAAGAACATCTCACGATATCTGTCCATCTCCTCCTTTGCTCTTCACAGTTTCCACTCCTTTTCTTCTTCTCCTTCTCCTTCTTCTTCTTCTTCATCATCTTCTTTCTCTTCCTATTGTGAATTGTTTACATCGTCTCATTTCCTCCCAGGCTCCTGCCTTTAATTGGCAAGCAGGGAAGAGATAATAATTACAAAGTGAGTCATATCTCCTCCATACACGCCACATAAATCAACGTTAACCTTTTTCCCATCTCTTTCCTGCATCTCATAATAGTAGGATTTTATCTCCTTGTAGCACCTTGCCAAGGGGGAGATTATTAGGTAAAAACTATTTGCAAAATACCAGGGAGAACTTCATAAATGGCAATCCCCTTCAGTTTTAATGCCCTCAATTTGAATTCTCGGATGAGCTTGTTTTCATGATACTTTGTATGTGCAAGTATGTACATACGCATATAAAAATAATTATAGATACGTACACATATAGATACACAATTTCCGTTCCCCCTGTGTATCCCCGCCAGTCCATCCAGATCTCTCGGCTCCTCCAGTATCTACCTATACGAGAAAAAATACGGAATTGGAGAGTGTTTAATCCATCTGACCTCTTCTAAATGCAAATGAGCTGCTCTTTATGAGTTTATTTTTTTTAAACAAGCTCTACTTCCCCATACCTTCAAAGCTCCTCGCTCCCAGCCTTCCACTTGCTACAAGTTTTTTTCCCGTAATACAAGAGTCTCTTCTAAATTTATATTTGTGCACAAGTCCCGTTTTTATGGGATAGGGGAAGCATGTACTGTTTTTACATTCCTTATTTTTTTTACATATATACATAGATAGAGATACACATAAAGGGTGTACATAAATAGTCAGCTGGAAATTGCCCGCACAAGATTTCTCGGCTTATTTTTAGCTCCAGATTTTCCTCCTGAATGGGAGGACTCTATTAAGTCTTGGAAATGTAGTTTATTAGGAGATGGGCCAGGGATCAAGGAAATGTTTGGAGGAATTGAATTATTATTAAACAGAGGAACGTAATAATAATAATAATAAAAAAAAAGGATTCTAATATCCTATAAAAATCTGTTCAATCCAGATTTAATTATGTGTATAGACGTGGAAGGGATTTGAAGGGAAGAAATCAGACAGTATAGAACAATACATGTAAGAATTGCATAAGCCCCTTACTTTTTAATATGAACTCAACTGGAGACAAATGTGAGTTGGATGCGTCACATCAGATATGGTTGGATATATACCCACAGTGTATAATTCATATGGAGTCATTCATGCCTTATCTCATCCCTGGGAAATTAATTCAGCATTTTGGATTCCTTAACCCTCGGAAGATAGGAGGAAGGTGAAGGAGAGATTTTGCTTTTGAGAAATCATTCCATGCCCTACCTTGACTCTGACTCTTATCTCCTTGTATGAAAAAAAAATACACAAACTTTGAGGAAGTTCAAGAGGAACACATAATTAGTTTCCAGCCCAGGGAGGATGGAAGGAGTAATTCTCCGTTTGTATATTTTGTTTAGGAAATAGTAGTTTTGTGTATATATGTAATTATGTATGTACATATATGTGTGGAGATGGAGGAGAGGGAGCTTCAAGGGTTCCCATTGTTTTCGTCTCCCTACTTCCATAATAATGTTTATCCCGCTCCTAATCTCCTCCCTCAGTCTCATTTGTCAGAGTCTTATTCACTCTCAAAGAGAAACAAGGCTTTGCTTTTTTCTCCTGTCGTCTCCTACTCTCTCTCTCCTCTTCACAGGAAATTATTATAATGAAATCAAATGAAATGACTTGTGAAGAGTCTGATGGGCGAGGTTAGACTGTCTTCACATTTTGGATTCCTCTTCTTCGTCTTTTCCTTCTCCTTCTTCTTCTTCTTCTTCTTCTTCGTCATCGTCGGAAGGAAAAGGAAGAGCTAGAAAGGCTCCGTTGAGCCAACAAGTGAACTAGAGCATGATGACTTTTGAATAATGAGCATGTCAGTTCTTTAAGAGTTACCTTCTTCTAAAGTTCAGCTTTTGTACACAAGCTTTCCCCTTTTCTTTTGAACTGAGTGTAAGAACTGTTGATGGAATTCAAAAAATTATAAGACTTTTTGTCACCTTTGTCAGTTTAGAGAGTGTGGCGAAACTACACTAATAAATATAAATCCGGAGATTTCTACTCGGTAAAAGAAAACTCCTTGACTCCTTCGGAATGAACTTCCTTGAACTGGGTCTCTAGTCGTCTCTCTCGTCTCAGATTTATCTCTCCTCGAATTGTTTCCCTATTGTAAATGTTTAAAGTGTGAAGGAAAAATTCACTTTATATTGATTATGAATCTCAATAAACGCACAAATTTTGAAGGTTTTAATGTAAAAGGATCTTTGTAAATCTCACAGAGCCCCAGAAAAAAACTAATGTATGGAATTTTTTTTCTCTATCTCTCTTTTTCTCTTGACAGTGTACGCATTGGTTTCCTCGTCGATCTCTTTTTGGATCCCCGCCATAGTAATGATAGTGATGTACTCGAAGATCTTCCGGGAGGCACTTCGACAGAAGCGGGCACTCGCATCCACATCCGCTTGTCTAGTCCTCCAACACGTGAACACTACTTCACGCACCTCCACCAATCATAGACGGTCCTACAGGTCTGAGATTACCCAAAATGGTAAGTCAAAATGTTTTGATCCCTCTAAAAATATTTCCATGACATAAATAATTGCTTATACAAGGCCCAATATATCAGGATACATCCATCCGTGTATACAAACATATGGGATTTACTAGTGTGGGGATATCCCATGTGATGTATCTATTTGTAATTACGTCCGTAAGTCTGGAACTGAATGGGGTTGAGGACAATGCTGGAAATAGTTCTGGCAATATTTCCAACAGGTACAGGAATCCCTATTTGTCAACGTGACGGGCCTCACTACTGACATATGGGACTATTATTAAGGGATTATTTCATTGAGAGACAATGTCTCCCCAATGGAGTTTGTCGTGTTAAGTACAATTCGGTGTATCTATAAAAGATGGAAATGGGTAAACAAATGGCTGGAGTCAAAATCCGTTAATTAACATGTCCGTCAGGATGACATTTTGATTGGATATTTGTGGTTGTGGGAGGCTCTGTATCCCCCATATAAATAGTCGGAGTGGTATCCCCAAGGTGATTTTGTAAAATAGACTTGGTTAAAGGCTATAGCCATTGAAAAATGAACAGTTTGTCAGTAGATTTGTTTTAGCTCTGTTGATACTTAATTTAAATTCTGTATCACACTTTGAGCTTGTCGTAACAAGGAGGCTCCATATGTTCAATCGGGCTGGAGAGAGAGAGAGAGAGAGAGAGAGAGAGAAAGTAACAGTTAGAGCGCTTTCCCCCAGAAAAAAAAATTCTTTTGAGTTGGTTCTCATTTCCCCCGGAGGGACAGCCTGATTAATGACTCACATGTTGCACCACCCCCAAAATAGTAGAAGCCGAGGCAAATATTACAGAAACCCAACAACCTGTCATTCCGAGACCTCGTTTCAAATAAACTTGCAACTCTCTCCCTTTGATTTATGCGGGGAGGGCTTTTAGTTCCAGTGTCATCAAAAATTCTACTTCAAAGTCATCTGTGTCTCTGTCATTTGTGAATCCTCACGTACATATTACTTGAGAGGATCTATGCATATACGCATATATGTATGCTTTGCTATGAGCCGTGGATATTGGACAACTTATGAACTTGTCTCCTCTTTGGCTACACATTGGCACATGTCCAAGTACTAAAGAGCAAGGTATATACATATAATTATGTATGTACAGCATAAGTATAATTATATATACATATATGTTCGAGACTTCTACGGAGATACGTAACAAACCTGCTGACGGAGATTTATCAATATTAGAACGAACTGCCGATCCTGGCCTACTTTCAGACTTCAAATCTTTCTCCTCCCGACCTATAAATACCTACGGAAATTATTTCCAATTTCTTTTTAAAATCAGTAAATTTTAAGAAATTTCCTTTGAATCCAATTAATAAAAGAAATACTATTTAAATTAACAAATCCTACCGGACAGTTTCCTCCTTTCAGGAATGAATCCCATCTAATCTTTGAGTTTGACTACTATAACAGGACGAAGGACGATAGTCTTGAGCTCATGTTTTTACTCGAGGAATTCAAAGTCAGGGTGTAATTTAGTAGGAAGGTAAATAAGCCTTGGATTTATATCTTTACAGAGATAGGATTTGAAAGGACTCGTTCCTAATAAAAATACATGTAAAAGGCTCTGATATAAAATACAAGTGTTTTCCCTACTGTTTTGTAATGTGCCCTTTCTTGTTGCGCATTTTCGGTCAGAGTATTTGCTGCACTATTGAAATTGTGGTGGGTCGATGGTGAAAGGAGGAAAACAAGCCCGTGGGATTTCCTGTCAATGAGTATGGGTGAGGGGGGGGCGAGGGGAAATTATTACCCGGGGTACATTACATATGATGAAGGATAGATACAATGAGTATACTGGTGCTGTGCACTGTGTCTATGTAAATGACACGGGTGTGCAATGATAACAAGGCTACGTGTAGAATTTCAAAGCCCGAGCAAAACTACAATGTTACAAATGATATTTCATTTGTAATGAAATCCAAATAATATCTCTTGTATGTTTTGACAGGCTTTGTTCAATTTACTACCCGCTTCTCCTTGATATGCTCGAAGAGGATGTTATTATGGGAAATCACTACAAATTTATTCATTGTTTGTTTTTCTACTTTGAGGCATGGGAAGTACCATGGACGTACATACACTGGGTGTTAAGTGTATCCAGATACAGTAGCCAAGTAGGTTTTGTTATTCCAATGGTGTCATTGCCACATGCTATTAATGCTAGAACGATCTCATCAATGTTTTCACACATGCACACAAGCACACAGACCATAAAGCACGTACATTGTAGGAATTTATTTCCTCGGATTAGCCCTCTCGTTTGACTGAATTCCCATGCTGTAATTCCTTGGAGGGGGAACTCAGTGGGTTTTCAGTGCTTGTAGTGTGTCCTCATAATGTCACATTTGTTACCATGTCCCAAAAAAAAATTTTTTTTCTTGAGGAACTACTTATTGTTAGTATGTAGATCACACTGTGTGGAAAAAACAATGTCAGAACGTTCACTGGGTAACTTATTGTGTGGTTGGGTCTGTACTTAGATACTCCTATATTCATAGCAAATTCTTCCTTAGCTTTCCAATATATTTTATAGGGTGAGGACAATTTTATCTTCCAAAGTCACTGAAATTTTGAAATTCAAACACATAGGAAAAGTAATGCTGTCAGTTCATTGGACATTTCTTTAGGAGATAATCTCAGATTGACTCTTGACAAAACTCTGACTGCGTCTTATCCATACATCTCCTGAGAGTGGCGTAGTCATCCCGAGGAACAAATATTACTGCAATGCATTTCACGTCTGTAGTATACTGTAGAACTTCTGCAAGAAATAAAATACATTACTTCTATGTAGTGTAAGCCTCTGAACTAGGGTCTTATTTCACCCTTATTTCCTACAGGATTTAGTCTTGGGAATCCATCGTCAACTTCCCCATGTATCTTTTTATGCTGGAGGATCCCTTCCGGAGAATCAATATTTCCCAGAGGCTCCTCAGAGATTCAAGACCGTTACTTGCTGTTAAATTTGTAAAAGCTGGTGAAGTCAGTCGTACATTGCTGAAGGTATGTATGTATGTGTGTACATGGAGATACATGTAATTATACTCAGTGTACAGACTCTGGTTGAGGGGATGGTTACGTTAGATTGTAATCCATCTCCGGTATATAAGGCTTGTGGGCAGGACGGAGTTGCCTTCAATGGTACTACGAAGTATAGGATGAGTGTATGTGTGTGTGTATCATTGATCGGGAAATAACATTGGAAGTCCATTTCGGTTTTTTTTTCTCGTCGTCCTCAAAAGAATCTGAAGTGTGTTGTGTACTGACGATGAGTTTCTTCCACCAGGAAAGCCCACATTGACGAACTAGGTGGAAACTACTATAAATAGATTAAGGGAACAAGAGACGTAATGTTAGAGAGGAGGCTCCGGGAGGGTATTGATGAGGTTGCAGAGATTTCCGTACCTTCAAGTCAGAGTAAGTGCGTCTATTACCCGAACTTACTCCGTACATCAGGGCTGAAGATCCTCACCATAATGTTAACACCGAGGGTGACAAGGCTTAGGAGTGATGAGAGTGCAGTCGACCTTTTAAAGAAATGATTGAGTTCCAGTCACGCTCAAAAATTACTGACCCGAAATAACCCACGTGTCCAGGATGAGTCCTTTCTATGTCAACTACTGTAGGAAATAAATTAAAATTATTACCACCTGGCACCTGGTACCTGTCACTGGTCCCTGAATTGTACCATGCAGATTTGAGGAATTAAGCAGAATAAAATATTCTTCAGAGCTATTATCTACCTGTTAATATAAAATGGTCGTTATATAACTCAGGGTTCCTCAGTGTCAATGGGGATGTCCACTAGGTCAAC
The DNA here is from genome assembly GCA_947179485.1 of Allacma fusca. Taxonomy (NCBI): domain Eukaryota; kingdom Metazoa; phylum Arthropoda; class Collembola; order Symphypleona; family Sminthuridae; genus Allacma; species Allacma fusca. The sequence continues at coordinate 4,270,744 of OX359247.1, read as the reverse complement.
TTCAGGTCAGGATGATCCAACCATGATGTGATGGTACCATGCGTGTTAGCAATTGTGACTCCATTTTTTAAACAGTTTACCACATGGGCATATCCACGTCTTCAATTCCTGGTGTTTACAGTTTGGCCGAATTAAATGTTTTAGTATCAATTCAAGACACTGGGCATTTTTTCCAACCCACTGCACTCGAGTCAACAACAAACAGTTTAGATTTGGGTTAGAGTTTACACACATTAAATGATTAAATACATTTCAAGCTTTTATAATGTTTGCATGCAGGTTTATATAGATAGATACTCTTCCCGCATGCTCTGCTACGTGTTTTGAAATAGATGCAATAACTAAGGATTTTATTGAAGGCAGTATATAACCTTACTATATACACCAAAGTACAGATCTATGGCTTCTATCGCAGGATACATCCCTGGGATTTGGGCTGTCTAACAAATGTCTACTTGTAGATATTTAGATACTTATACATAGGTACGTACATAATTAATTACATATGCCTCAAAATAACTGGAACTAGGTTGATAGGATGAAATTGTGTGCAAATGTTAGTAGAGAGTGGGAGGTTTTTCAAAAACTGTAATAATTATTACATGTAATTAATATGTGGAGATAAATGTCAGGCTGAAGACACGTTAGGAAGATTGAGAGATGCTTGTATCTCAAAGTTTCTAGGGAAGGTTGTCCTGGATCTGGCGTTATGCAAGTTTGGGTTTCCTGCATAATTCAATATTTGAGGATGTCAAAATATCAACCGGAAAAAGTCAATATTAGTAAAGGCAGGGATACTGAGAATAATGTTAAACTATAGGAGTCCTACAGTATTTTGATATTTGAACCATTGAGGGACTTGTCCGCTACATCTGCTACGATTAAATTGTTGACGTATTTTTAACACCAATAACCAGAATTTTTGTGGTAGCAATGCTCAGTATATGAACGTTGTGTAAGGAGCAAAAATAAGGGTGATTTTTCTGAGTTGTATGGTGGGAGGAGTGTTTCCAGAGTCGGTCTATAACATTTTGTGTAAATTGTGGTGCTTATGTTTGTATGTATGTATGTATGTATGTATGTATGTACTACAATAGTGTAGATACCTATAGCTGGAGAGTACAGACATCCATCCCGTATTTACATTATACATATTCATTTGAGAATTGTTCAGTCCTTTGGAAGCGTAGTTGAATCCCTCGACTTGTGACCACAGACTGTGTCTAATGACTGGGATTAATATTTATGTCATACAATTTACATATGTGGACTGGGTGACCCCTCTGTTTGTCGACAGTTTGGATGAGGCTGAGCCACGAGCGGGAGCTCTACTTTCATCCTCATCTACCACGGCTTGATAAATACGTAAACACACCAGCTCTACGGATTGGCAGCAGGGGAAACATAATAATAGCAACAGTGAAGTTAAAGTTCGCATACTTGTAGGAGTCTATACATATAAGTACATAAAATTGGTCCTCAAGTTATAAGTATATAGTTGCACGTCCCCACACAAGAGTAGAGACCAAACATACACTAGGAGTACAAAGTGGGTCAAAATTTCCCCCTCTTTTGCCTTTTAATGCCATTGTAAGGAAATGACCTGAAATATTTGTTTACAATAATTATTGTAATAATTAGAACATTCAAAATTTTTGAAGGATTTCAAAGGTAAGTTTTTATTCTAGCCCAAATTCCTTTTCCAAAATAATTTTGAGGAAGGTCATGGTCGGAATTCTCAACATAGGGATTTATCAGGCAGCTCTTAGGGAAGTCCATAAAATATCTTACAAACGACTGTAAACTTTGAAGTCCTTAATTTGCAACTTCGATCCGTAATGTCGACCCTAATGACTTCAAATATACACCTGGGTCAAAGAAGCAAATTTTAGGAATTGTGGATCTAAATTTGACACACATTGGAAGAGAGTTTTTTATGGTCATTCCTTATCTTGTGAGCTAGAGAGGGAGCAGGGCATTGGAGTCACCCTGTGTAAGCGTACATTGAGACACTAACTATCTCAGTGATTACAAACAGGGCGAGGACTGAAAGGAGTAATGGAAGACAAGGGAAGGAGAAAAGTACTGGGAAGTGAGGGACGTGGAGGGAACTCCAAGAGCTCGAGTATTGTCCTCCTCTCCGAATTACGATTCGCGGAGAAGCTCGTTCAATATTTATGATTTGACAAAGAGTTCAATGGTAATGTTAGGACTTATCGGGAGTCCTATTACAGGTAATTCATGATTCATGAGCCTTGATTCACATCACAAAAGGCTACACACACACACTTAAGTACGAGGGGATGAATGCAGTTCAATAAATTCTCGGCGGTAGTTATTATATAGATATAGATATACTTACGTGTGTATGTGTGCCTCTATCTACATGAAGTAGAAATATAAGTATATAATTCTACATGCGTGCTTTTGTGAATCCTGGGATTGCTATAGCTCATCCAATTTTTCCTTACATGTGTGCTCCATTTATATGCGTCTACACACACACACACACACACACACATCCTCCCTGCCACTGGTAGAGAGCTCTCCTTACATCATTGTGCCATTTAGCTACTCCAGAGCCAGCCCGGGTCCAGAGCGATCCCAGCCTTTCCCCAGACATGGGAAATGCATTGAGGCTGGAAGGAAAGGCGGGAATATGTGACCTAACAAGTGCAACCTCCAGTTCTACCATGTAATCTCTCCCAAGGATGTGTGCAAGCCCTGTATTTTTTATTGCTCAAATTTTATTTCCCCTTTCTTCGGGAATCTTCTGCTAAGTCCTACTTATCATATATTAGGATTCGACATCAAATGGCAATTTTCAATTTTTTGTCTCCTTCGCCCTTCTGAGGTACGGAGATTTACATTCCTCATGGAGAGAGCCCTCCTCCTGCATCTTCTCCTCCTAATGGAAACTGTTTGCTGTATTATCATTTATTAAAAAAAAATTGCTTGACAACTCTCCGATTCTCCAACTCCTCCAATGGAGGCTCTCCATAGAATAATAATAAGTACACTGACCTTGATCTTTTTTTCTTATAAGGAGAGGCGGTTGGAGGAACGAGTTATTGATTTTCCAGCTCAAAACTAACCTGATTGTCGGAAATGGAATCCCACATGCTTAAAATTCCTAGCTCAATAGCATGCCCCATATTTCCCTACCAATTATCCCTCCGGAGCCCTATCCACAGCATTTTCAAGTATCTATCTAGCTCCAACATTGAAATCCATACAGAATTCCCTCATGTATCTTTACCCAGATAAAATTAACAAGGATATAATTCCCGAGGAGAAAAATGTTTTCAAATAAAAGTCTTTAGGACAGAAATAGGGAGAGAGAGAGGGAGAGAGAGAGAGGGAGAGAGAGAGTTAATGAGCCGTTGATTTACTAACAAAGTCCTCCGACATGTGTCTCCTGCAGTAAAAGTTAAGGAGGAATAAATTGAGAGTGAGGACAGTCAAGGAATTAAGACACATGCCGCTGGTTGTTTTCAAACCGGCTGATGTATTTGCCTGAGCAAAAAATTTCACGGTTCGGAATTTATATATATTTTAAGTACGGGGGAAAATGGGAAGGGTAAATCCTCTCAACTGTGAAAAATCCTATCAAATCAAAGCAGGAGGGAAAGAGCAATAAAATTTTAGTCTTGTACGCTCCACTAGTTTAAATATTACCTTGCTCCTGTAACGTAGGGACTATTAACAGTCGTACATTTTACATGGGTATTTTCATGCACTAGATTTTTGTCCCACTGAAGAAAAAAAAATCTTGGATGACATAGATACTTCAATTAGAAAATTGTATGAGTCATTTGTTACCTAGGACAAATAATAGCGAGTAGAGAGGACTGTGCACCTCTGTATACAAATAACGCTTGTAATTATTCGGATCTATTTCTGCCCGGACTCCTCACACCCGGCTACGTTCATGACATTGTTATTTGTTACACGTAGGGCTCCATGCATATGTGTCTCTGGCTGATTATGGGACACTGAAGGCCGGGAGATTTGTTTATGTTGCTCATTACAGAGATACTAGATACTTATATAAGAGATTTGTTCTAAATTTCTGCTCCTACACTGTCCCAAATGATTTATTACTTCCCTCCTATGCAGACTCTGGGAGAATCCATTGGTGTGTCTGAACCTTATGGAGATGTCTTGGAGAAATTATGTAGGGTTTTAATGATATTTACAAATTGGAGCCAACTGTGCGGAATACTAAAGACTGTAAGTCGGGAGTAGTGGGAGGTGAAGGGATAATGAAATGAGAGCATCCGATCCTCTCATGGAGATGGACGGCTGGGGAGGAACGTTTCAGAATATAAAAATTGTACGCGGAACGTTTATTATTGTAGAGCGGATCGCCCATTGGGAATGTCAATGGGAATTCAAAAAAGTAGGGGGAGATCTCCTAGATGATATTCCCAATGATTGTTTTATATTTTCCTCTTGTTGTTTTTGGAGGGAGAGAGAGGGAAATATGAATTGGGACCTATTCGGATGGAATGTTTTCAGGAATCCCTTCCAGCCAAAGTATTACGTATTCGGAGGAGACTGACAGGGAGGACGGAAGCGAGAGTCACTCCCGTCACAGACTGTCACTGGCCTAACCGGTCATTTCAATCAAGTTTTTTTTCTATCAGGGAGGAAATTTGATCTGAGGCTGACATGGGATTTTCCCTTTCCTCTTTCTCTTTCTAAATGAAACAAATGCCTCTGGTCCTGTCTTGTCTTCTACTACATCCGTCCGTGGAGGAGGAGGAGGAGGATGGCCGGCGGAGACAGGGATAGGAAGAGGGGGATCCCGGCGGAGGAGTATTTGGTGGAAAATGCACAATATACAATAGTATTTTCGCCGTGTAATTTAAATTGTGGAGCCTGACCTTCTACATCCATACATAGTCTCTATGTAGCATGGAATTTGTGGAAAGAAAGTGGACCCGGATAAACATTTTTCTCGTTTTTGTGCTCACTCCGACAGTTGGATTAGGAAAGGTGTCGTTCGTCTTTGTGTCTTCAGGCCACAACTTAAGCATGTTGTATTTCCCATTGAGTCCCCGTCTCTGATGAAAATTTACGGGGCCTTTGCCTATGAGCCAAATCTCATTTGTCAGGCTTGGTCAGTTTCTTTTCTCATTCTAAAACCAGCCCCCACTATTTCTCATTCAATGCTCCTCTACTCCTTTGTCATGCACATTTATGGATTTGACTATCTTTCCTCTGATCCCCATGATTTGTTAACCCATGGACATTTCCATTGGCATTTGTCATATTTTTGTGAACTCGAACGACACGCTACTTTCTCCAGCTTTCTCCCATGGAGAGGCCCTCCTCCTTTCACATGATAATTTAGTAGCCGTTCGTGAGTCGTCCAACTCTTCAGAAAATATCAGCTCGGAATGTAAAGCCTCAATAGGATGATGCATTTCTCCTTTAAAAATTAATGCCTTAAATTGAGTGGGTCATGACCCTCTCGGCTTAGAATGGGATTAAGATAAAATATTACGGAGAGATAAAGGGGGACCTTTATCTCCAGTTTCTTTTATTTAAACCTTTCATTATGCATTGAGTACCTGCAATTGTTTAGATTGCTGAAAGACCTTTTATATTCCGTCATGAATCATGAGGATGATCATGAGTCCCCTCACTTTGTTACAACTCAAAGGAGATATGCTTCCAGTAAGTAACTGTATTTATCAAAAGAGCTCCTACAGGAAAGGAGACCCCATTGAAAGAGCCCTAACCTTGGAGGGTACTCCACCTCCCCACCTCTTCTACAAATCCCAGTCTCACAGTAATGAATTCCCGGACATCCCGAGAAGAGCCTCTTTCGAAAAGATCCCCGTGAAAAGTACTCTGTCAAAATCTAAATGAAACTTACAATGTACAAGTATCTATCCTAAATCAAAAAAAGTTACTTGCTAAAAAGTCCTTCTCTCCTCCACTTCCTCCGAGGGGACGATTAAAAGAGAAAGTTTGCATAAATACTCTCAGTGTTTGTAACTAAGCTGGAGGTATCTACTGGAGAAAAAAGCTGGAGAAAAAAAAACTATCATAAAATATTTTAAGACTTTTTTCCCCGAAGAGTGCTTTATTAAACTTCCCCGAAACCCACCACAGACGGAGCCTTTAGAAGAAGGGAAATTGACAATGAGTTGGAACTTGAGGGAAATGAAGCACGACAGGATGTATGAAATGCACAGCTCGGTAACAGATCCTTGTGTGTGAGTTTAAAAAAAAGATGGAAATGAAAAGTGCTGGGAAGATGGGGAGAATAAAGATTGACAGAGAGAGAAAAAAAAGAAAGCGGAAAGACAGACAAAGAGAGAGAGAGAAAGAGAGAGAGAGTGAGAGAGAGAAATGCAGGAACAAGTCTTTTGAGAAAAAAAACTTTTTAAATTTCGCTCGCTATGAGAGTTGGGAATGAAAAAAAAAGAGGATGAAATGATGAGAAACGTATAGATTTAGATGGGGCTTGAGTGTAGCACAAAATAGCTTTTCCAAAGGAAAGCATACTTTTTTTTTCTCCTTGGGTTCTATGTATGTAATTACATATGTGTGAGTGTGTGTGTGTGTGTATGTTTGGGGAAAGTATCCAGGAGAAAAGGATGACTTTGAGACTTAGCTGTTGTCCTCCACTCCTTTCTCTCCCCATTCCAGGTCATAGGAAGGTTTGAAGGTGTGCGGAGTTGGGTAATGGTGGAAGCATCCATTATGCACTGTAATGAAATGAAATCTTTTTCGCTTTGTCATCTTAAATCCATTTCACTTCATACATTTTCCCAAAGTATTTTCCTCCCAATATGAGAGTCTCGGCTCAAGTACTAAATATGCATGCGATACTCCTGGTTAGTGGGACCTTGTCTGAGGGTATCTATCTCTCGGAGTCTTTGGGTCCACAGACCTGTCTAATTTATTGAGCTCTGTGGAGGGATTGGGTCTCAGGCTGTGGAGTCCAAATCCAATTCCAAATTGTATTGTGGGAATAACTTCCAAAAAAAACATTTTTTGACTCGCACCTTCAAATTGCCCGTAATTTTGAAGATCCGAGCTAGTCGATCCTAGAGAGGAAACTAGATGTTATTTAGGCTCTTGTCAATGCTGTAGGGTAATGGGTATATAGCTTCGAACTGTATAGCGTACGTGAATACGTAAGCAAATGGACCCACATGCAAATAAGCAAAAGTCTATAACTAAGCTCCGAACGCTTTGACGGGATTTTTCTTCCAAGCGTCACTACAGTAATAATTCTTTTTTTTTCGGGACGGATCTTTGAGTACATGGGAGAGGGAGCTTCTCAAAATGAATATGAATAACGATCTTCCTATGACAATTGTAATTGATACAGACGACTGAGCTGACGGCTAAGAGAGATTTAGCGCTCTGTGAGAGCTCCCTTGATCGTTTCCGTCCCTTTGTTTATTTCTTCTGGCCGAATTCCAGACTAGGTTTATCTCAAGAGGAAGGGAAAATAGGAACTTGAAGGAAAAGTAGAAAAAGTACTTATTTTTAGTGGATTTTTTTAAAAAAATTGTATGTGTAGATCCTTCGTTGAACAACTTCGACTTGGCATGCTATCCCCGCTTTGGATTTTTTCAAGTAGAGATTAAAACAGTTATCGCATATTACCAAGATAATGTTTTATTACAGCTCCAACTTGAATGATACCTTTTTTACTACATTTCAAAATTAAATTAATTCAAGTTCTGAGAGTATAGAGAGATTTTTTTTATAAATATGAAATTCCTATTCTTAGAGTGCCAGGAAATATGCTTTATTAAGTTTTGGGGGGAAAGGAAAATCAGAGGATTTTTACTGCCTATGGCTTGAAGTTGCATGTGATGTGTAGATATAGGTATCTACACATATGTTGAGGATTTTTGTATGTGCACTCGGGGGATTTTATGACTTCAGATGCACAAGTCTCAAGACTGTATTGGCTGTGAGGGATTGGAGAGAAGTAATGACCGTCGTGAAATGCTCCGCTGTTGGAGTCCAAGATTTTGTTTTTATCTCCTTTTAACCTGGCGAGACTTTACGACTCTCTCGAAACTCATATTTTCCATGAAATTTCATAACGGGTTTTACAGCCCAGTGCTTTCTCTGAAACAAAGTCTGAGAGGTAGGTTGGGACATACATAATTCCAAAAAATATAGAAATACTGGGGTCACTTGGGCGTTGACTGGGTTCCAGAGATTATAAATTCAGGGGAAAGTTGAAGCAGCTCCTGGAAGGAGCACTTTCACTAATATGGGAATCATACATACTCCTCACATACTCCCTCATAAATTGGACCAATTGCATTCCCTCTAATCTCCCAACATTTCAAATGATAATCAGGGAAGTAATTAATGAGAGCCTGGGACACTCAGACAGGGAACAATAATCGAATAATTAAGGAGGCAGGAAAAATTAACAAATTAAAAGACAACCTTTTGCTTTCCTGTAATATTACAAGAGCCTAAGATGCAACTGGGTTGTAAATACTTCCTTCGTCCATCTCAATTAAATTCTGCAACTATTCCTGCTTTCTCCATTAAATGGGCTGAGGAGAGAGCGTAGTCTGTTTTAATGCAAATGAGATTTCGCCAGCAGTGTCTTTGTTCCATTTTCGACTCATAATTTCCCCATAAATCCCTCAACATTTTATAAACTCATGGTGAGTTGCTCTCAACTGACGAGAAGCTTGTTTTGAGAGGATGCAGAAGTGAAACTTTTAAGGGGAGGCTCTGCTGAAGTTGTAATAATTATGTAATGTGTCTCAAATAAATTATTATCATGCGATTCCCTTTCTTGGAGAATTTCTCCCATGTATAAGGACAAGACATGTTTCCATTTACTTGACAGTCTTAATTTTTCTCATATCATGCGCCCAAATCTGAACGTACATTTTAAATTGTGCATACTTTCTTTACTTTCACCACTTTCACTAATTTCTCTGGACGTCTCGCTCTAAACAAGAAGGATAAAAATTTTGAGGACGTGTATATGTATCTATAAGTAAGGGAATAAAAAAGGCGGAGATTTGTTTGTGGGTGTAATACTGTACTTTCTCCCATAGGATTCATGCGTGCTGTCTAAAAACTAGAGATTTTCCCATTTGGAAACGGAGGAACATTTCCACGTGTATTTTTTATGTATTTCATTCCAAATGAACCAAGTATCTACTCTTGTGATATCAACTTGTTCCATCACTGTCTCTCCCATTGTATCCACTCGTCCTCTCCTATTTGGGAATGTAAATATTCTAATCGGATAATTTGGCTGCATTCATGTATTTAAAGTTTTCTTGTTTGCTCAAACTAATGCATAAATAAAACCTTGTTTCCCCTCTCCCCCGACTTTCTCACAGAGAGAAAGCCAGGACAAAAAATTGAAATTAGAATGGAAATAGGATCAGTTTAATAAAAATATTCATTGGAAAAAGTTCACGTAGACAGTAGACATGAAAGGGAGCTCAACTCCGGAAACTCTCTAAAATTCCATGGTATTTACGTATTACGGCTCTTTTAATGCTATCAAGTCTTCCACGTGGGAGGGAAAACACTGAGATAAAAATTGAGCGCTAAATAAAATTCCACTACTTCTGGTCAAATTGAGCCTTTCAATTTTTTTTGCTTACTGTAAATATACAATGAGCTAAATGCTTTGTAGTATACAGGACTTATTCCCATTGAATTTGCAACTCCTATTCTGTGATGATACCGAGGTTTTTATTTTATACTTTCATTTATTTTTCTTCGATTCCTTTCCCTCATCCCGAGAAAATTCCGAAAGAAACTGACTTTCCAAACTCAGAGATAAACTTTGGGAATAGATTGTTTCTTGGAGGTTTCGCTCCCGAAGAGGTAGGGATAGATGGAGAAAGTTAATAGAGGAACCTATAGGATGGGAAGAGGTAGACTAGACAGGATATTTCTGGGGCTGCGTATCCTCACTAGAGATGTGAGAGAAAAAGAAATATGTGGGGGAAACGTTCATGAGAGTTTGTCTTTTTTTGTGGGAGTTTGGATTTTTATAGGGTCCCGTTAGATAGATACATACTTGTAGAAAAAATCCCATTCTTTCCCTTACTACCTCAACTTTCTCCCCGACAGGAAGGCTTATAGTATTGTCGTTATATAAGTTAAATGGCTCTGGGCAAAATTGTAAAACTTGAAGGTACCTTTCTCCCAAGGGCTCACTCACGCCCGAGCCTATCATATATGTCCCTATGTACCTTGTATATGTGTATGTAATTATACATACATGTGTACACACTTCGAATTTGATATTTATCAAGTTTTTCAATGTTTCCTTCATTTCCTCCCACCTTGAGTAAAACCTCGGACTTTCTCCCATGTTAAATATAAGAACATAATCCATAATGCAGCCTTAAAAAATAAAAGGTCCTGGAACTGCAAAAGGAAGTGAAAGTGTCCTCCTCTGATTTGAAGTTTCACATCTGATTATTATACGAGTAGGAATATCTACTTGGGAGGGCATAGGAAGAGAAAGCATTTTAAAGGTTGGACGAATGCATAGAGGAGCCCAGTGCGTGAAGATTGTCGTTGATTTCTTGGGGCTTGGAAGCCCTGCCAAGAAAAAAAACATGGTTTGGGAAATGGTGCGGGGATGGAAGGCGTCAAGAAGGCTTTTGGATGAGTAGATTGAGGATGGAGGGAACGGGCGGGGAAAGTAAAGAAATGAGATCCATTACTTCCTATGGGAAAACTTTGAGATGTTCACTTTAAAGACTTTGGCTCGGAGCAATGTGTGTATGGTCCTGCCGGTCCAGTTCCGTCCCTGCTCATACATAATATGGCTAGTCATCCAATAAGCCCGGGCAGAGTTTCATTTGTTCTTGAAAATGACATGGTTTCCAACTTCCATCGCTTTCACTTTGGAGGGAAAGTGAGAGGAATCAGGCGAGGCGGCTCCGTTGTAATTCTAGACAAAGCTAATATTCGCGTCTGCTTAAATTTAAACAGGCTAATAGATTGTGACCAGTTCGCTCAAGCCCGGCTACAGTGAGCTTCCAGAGAGAGAGAGAGAGAGAGAGAGGAAAAGCCAAGAGAGATATGAAAACTCAAGTAAACAAATATGGGAGGAAGTCTCTACAAGGAAAATCCTTCACGACAGCTATAAGACCCTCTTATGGAATTTGGTGGCAGGAGTTTCTAATGGCTTTATATTTGTCGACACAGTTGGGAGAAAGTATGTTCTTTCCTTCAACTGTTCCCCACACAAACGTGTATGGAGAGTCATTGGGGGGAGGGGTGTTAGGAGGGAATAGTTATTTCATTTACGGGATGACTAGTCTCAATGGCAGCAGGAATGAGTGTGATGGGAAGGTGCCCTTTAATGTGTATAACAACTATTTCCTAATACGTTCCAGCAGGTCCTGTATTAAGGGAAAGTGGCTGAGCCGTCTCCAACCGTTGAAATTCGAGCCTTATACTTACATGCTGAAAGGGGAATTCATATGGATGGGGAATTATGTATATTCCTGGATGCGGGTGATCAGACAGGTAGTATCTGTAGATATAGGTGATGAGAGGGAAGGAATATGAGAGTTAGGAATGAAATCTTCAATCTTCCGTCCAAACGCCGTTGGAGCAATGAAAACCCGCTCCTTTTAAAGCCTCTCCGTTGGAGTCAAGTGTAAGTCTAGTCTTTCACTGGAACGGACTCTTTGGGGAAAGCAGAGTGTGTGTGTGTGTTTGAGAGTAAGAGACAGAGAGAGAGAGAGAGAGAGAGAGAAAGCAGTATGTTGAGAGAGGCAGAATTCCAGTTTCCAATTTCTTGTGGATTATTATTGGCTTAATTTCAAGTGGGAAATGAAACTATCTGCTTTTACACACGCGAATTTCCTCCGCTCCAAATTGCTCCAGATTGGACGTTTAGCTCTCACCGAGTTCCTCCTCCTGTACGCTTCTCATGTAAATACACATAAAGATAGTAATTGAGCCATTTAATTACCCGGGTGTAATTTTATAGAGAGCAAATATGGGGCGGCTCGGAGTTGGGAAAGGGATATTTAAACTCGTGAAAGATGGGACGTCAAGGTGCTGACTTTCACCTCCTTTTCATAATGGCCTCACATTATGGGAAGTATTTTTCCTGAGTGATTTCAAAGTCTAATTTAAATTGCTATTTAATTAGAGCCGTTTCGAAACGTTACATTTAGAACTATACTCCCAGTCTCTTGGCAGAAATTGAACCATTAAAAAAATGGGGAAATCTAATTGTCTTTTGAGGAAAGTGAAAGTTAACAAGCGAGCTGGAGGCTGTGCTGGAATCCTAGGGAGTTATTTCCTTGCATGAGAATTGTATTCGTTATTGGCTGTAAATTCCAATGGATGGTTGAGCCAAGTGGAAATTGTAACCTGGTTGGGAACTTACCTGGAGTTCCTCCTGAATTAAGAGGTCTGTCGCGGTATAGACAGTGAGCGTACAAGTCCCTTGTGAGATTTGAGTGTGGGAGAGAGAAAGGATCGTAAAATATACGGAGGAACCTTTGGTGTGGTAATGAATATTGAGGATTCTTGTTACTTTCCCACTCCACGTCCTCCAAAGTTTAATCGACCGTTCCTCGGTTTCTAGTGACATTTAGCCCGAATTATATGACCATGCACTGAATACACTTCCTTTGAATAAGGGGAGGATCTGAGGTTGTTTGAAGTTAGCACCAACGTGTTTATGTGAATTTACCTCCGTGCGGTCCGGCTTGGGCTCGAGTGTATACTGAGGCTTTTGCATATATGCTAATAATAGAAGGGCCTTGGGGGAGGGGGGTTGGCTCAATGGGTGCTAATCGCAGGTAGTGGTAGTAACAGTGAGGTTGGTCATAAAGCAGATGAGAGGGGTAATTTGTGCGATTTCTCCCCATGTTACCGCTCGAGTACATGAAAGCGTGAAAGTGTAAACGATTCCCGAGTATTCTTCCCAAAAGTCATTTCCAAGAGCGGACGCTCTTATTTTTTCCCATGTACGTTACATATATATGCATAATTTCCACCTTGTTCCACTTCCTTCAAGGAACACACACACACAAACAAAGTCAGGTAATATGTAATCAGAACTAAGAGGCCAGCCCTATTCGTGTCCTTGCTACATTTACATGTACTTAGCTATTTACATATTAAGTCCATTGTTATTGCGGGGAAAGCATATCTCCAGTCATTACACTCACTATGTAGAGGGTAGTAGTGCGTGGGGGACATGTATGTATATATGTCTAATGGAATGTGATCAAATAGGGAAAGCGTAGAGGGGTTTTATTATTGCTACAAGCAAGTTCCCATTCATTCGTGAATTCGAGGTTAGAAACTAAATCTAAAGGAGTAGGAGGGTTTGAAAAATTCCTAAAACCTTAGATAATCCTAGAACTAAAATCTTGGGCAGGGATGTCAAATTCTGGAATCTGGCCTTACAATATTTTTCTACCGGTTGAATGTTTCTGTAAATATTTTTCTACAGGTGAATTTCTCTTCCAGTATTTTTCTCCAGCTGAATTTGTCTTCAAATATTTTTCTGTATGTTAAATTCTCTTCAAATATTTTTTATACTAGCTGAATTTCGCTTTTGCATACAATTCCATATATAATTATTTAAAGTAGCTTAGCTACATATATTTACAAAATTCGGAAGGCTTTTCAAATGTGAAGTAGGTTTCGGAGAAAAATATTAACACACGCCCAAATATTCCTTCTCTCTAGACACGTGCACGTGTCCAGTGAGCTCTTCGTGTCAGAGCACTCCTAGAAAAGTGAACCACTGACATGCATCAGCTTCATACAAGGAGAAAAATTATTGTGGTAAAGAAGAAAGCGTTGAACATTTTTGTCCAATTGAAAATATACACTCATAAGTGTGTCCCTTATAGCAAGAGTACACTGTGAGAGTGAAACTCGTCCGTGTACAGAGGCGCTTATTGGTCGAATAAAGAAGTGTAATGGCTACAGTGAGCATTCGATGTACAAGACCCCTCTGCAGGAGGATTGTCTAACAGGATCAAACCTCTAGTCACAATCCTGTTTTCCCCAACGTAATTTTTTCTCCTGGCAAGAGCATGTAACTCTGAGAGTCAAACATTGTTCCTGGAAGATATGACCTCCTACGGAGAGTCTACTGTACATTCTGCTCAGACGGATGTATGTTACAGTAGAGTAGATGCAAGCCAAAATGTTGTGGATGCATAGCTATGCATGCCGTTGGTAGTAGTAAACTATGCATAAGTGGAAACGTGAGGAAGGACAAGGGGTTGGAAGATATTTGGGTAAGGAAATGGCTCCTAAGATTTATTCTATTTATTTGAGTTTTAAGTAAGCTCATAAATTTCCCAAGTAGCTTTGCGTGCCGCTCTTGAGGGCGTTCCCAACACATAGCTTTCCCCGCTCCCAGGCTTCAAGGCAGGAGTGTGAACCGTCGGGCTATTTACTACATAGTTTAGCAGATTGTTATTATGAAGCTCATCGTTAACTTTTTATTCCCCCGCCCGAGAATGGGGTCTCTCACTGCAATTCCTATTATTACTATTACTTTTATTACCTTACACATTGTACTTTTGGGGGGAGCCTCCAAACTTTCCCACATTCCTTTTTGTTTTTCCCCTTTGCAGGGAATTTTTCTCCCTTATTTACCGCACTGACCATGTCCCAGTCCCGGAATTAAAAGGAGACTTTTCTCCTGAGCACATCAAATTTTCACAGCAGGATATTAAAAAGAATAAATTGTCTGGGAATAGATTTCCCTCTCATGATATCCTCTGTCCCGGAAAGAGTTGTATTTCCCGGACTGAGAGAGGGAAATGGAGTAGCATGTCGGGGAATGGCAAGTGAGATTATTGCAAAAGTTTTTCTTATTGTTTTTCCCCTGCACTTCTACGGAATATTGATATTTCTCAAGTTCTCTGAGACGGGCGGCTAAATAATTCCAGGAGAGTGAGAGAGAGAGTGAGAGAGAGAGTGAGAGAGAGAGAGTGAGAGAGAGAGAGAGAGAGAGAAAAGTGTGAAAACTTGTTTCCTTTTCAAGAATATGATGAAATCTTAATTTTATTTAGTTTCCCCAAACTTACGAAGCCCGAGTCATGTACAGCTCTTTAGTTTTTCCCCTTGTTCCAGAGCCCTGATGAAATCCTCAAGGAAGTTAGTAATGAAGCAAACTCTCACAGTACATTGTCGACAATTGTGAACTCCCACCCCTCCAAAGGCACTCTTAAAGAAATGCACTAAAAGCTACATTGAAGCACTTGGAATGCTTTTGACATCAACGGAAAAAGTAGATATCAAAATCATTGGAAAGACTGCCAGGTGTTTCCTCCAGCTTTCTCTTCTCCAGGAGATGTGGATACATATATGTGGGGTTTTACATCCAATTGATTTGAAGACTATGCTATGCACAATGTCAAAAGAAGAAGGAGGAGGAGGAGGAGAAAGTTAAAGTTCTTAGGAAGATAAATGGAATGATTTGAAATAGCTGCGCCGTCAAATGGTATTTTGTTTGTGTATCCTTTGAATGTGCACGTGGAGGGTTCCAGGGGAAAACAGTAGTGACAGACAATGGTCATGCATTTATAAGCGTATAGAAAACATTTGTTTTTCTTCTACAATCACCTTTGTGAGGTGAAAACTTCGTTATTTCTGACACTTGTTTATCTCGAACTGAGCCCTCCCTGCTCCAACACATTATTTACTTTCCTATCCGCCACGTCCCGGCCCTCTATACACATGAAGGATGCTTCTATGGTATATATCTCGGAGAGGGGGAGAGAGAGAGAGAGAGATAAAGCTCACCCCGCGTTTATCTTTTGATGAAGAGAAATTCCACGAAATCATTCGCTAAGTTAAGTAATCAAGAAACTCCGAGCTGTATGCTTTCCTGGCATTCTGGAGCGCTAAGTGATTCTTTTGTTGTCAGTTTGGTCTAGCGGGAGGTGGACATATCTATCCATATCCATATGAATATAAGGCTACAAACCTGAGGTATCAACATTCAACCTTGTGGATATATCCAAGGACTCTAATTTTTTCCTATGTTCCTATAGACATTCCTCCATGTATGGACGGATGATAGGAATCCTGGCACCCTTGCCAGACTTGTCTAAGACTATAACATTATCAGCTCTCGGTTCGTGGGATTCGTTTATTCCTGTCTCTCGCTTTCCCTGACTTTCTCTTGTCCATGCTACACATCTTCTCTTTTCACTTACTTTCTCTCTCGCGCTTTTTCATCCTCCCCCCTCGCTCTCTCCGACAGTCTGGGATAACTTGGGAGCCCTTGTTCCTACGATGTATGTACATATGTAGTCAGCGGGCAGGATTGTGTGTACAAAAGGTGGGGATGTCACAATTGAGAAGGTTAACTGGGACACGATGCCAGGACCATTGGAAATACTCGCTCCAGACAATTTTCCTAATGAAAGGAGGAAGCACTTTCTCCAGATTTCATTTCTTCAGTTTTAATCCTGAAATGATTTCATTCATCCGGTGCACTAACCTGACATGACGTTTGGCCCGGACTTTCTCCTTTGAATGAACTACCATGCACATTCCGTGTATTTAAGCGTAGGCGCTTATACTAATCTCTTATATAGATAGAAGACTCTGGGGTTGCACAGTTCGGGGATTTTATATGTATTGGTGTTGGTTTGTGGCAGTGCAAGTGCGTTTCGAGCGGGAGCATTCAAATATGGGTAGTACATATGTTGAAAAAAGAAAACTGGGGAGAAAGTACAAAGTAATGGAAGTGTTAGGATAGGCTTCCAGGCTCTGGACAGATATCTACAAAAGTCAAGGTGCACAAAGCGGGAAAATGCCTTTCGTGCCAAGTTTGAGTTGCTTCTTTCAATTGTCAACTTTATGTCTGCAGAGCTAAGAATCAATTTAGCGAAAACTTGGGAGCTTCTGATCGGTTCCCATTATTTATTTACCCGACCCTTTGATACACAGAGCTAGGATGGAGTGGAGGTGAGAGCGCTTGCTCCTCCTGTCCCGACACAAATACTCTGACACAATTGAGAGCCTGGTTAAACTTCCATAGCTTGTATTTCACTCGTGTGAAACTTTTCCAATGGGATTCCTTAAACACTATCTCGCTCCATATGGGTCTGAGAATAATAAACACTTTATTTTAAATGAAGCTTGAGCCTCCAATTGTACAAGTATAGAAAGGAACTCCGTACTCCGTCAAAGTTCTCCCAAAAAGGGGGAATTGTTGCAAATGTCATCTCCCCAGGGAGACTCTTTGTGTCTTCCGTGAAGGAATGTCAGTGAATGGCAGTTGGGGACTTTACAGCCATTTCATAATTATGGTTCTTTGCCTAGGCATAATTACAAGGCCGGGTCTTGGGATGAAAGTCAAGTCAAATGGAGTGGGTGAAAGAGAGAGAGAGAGCGGGAGAGAAAGGAATTCATTTACGGTTGAGTTTTTAAAATTCATCCATAATTCATGGGATCTCCCCCGCCTTGGTTTTTCACACTTAAATTTCTCCACTGCTTTCACTTCTTCAGTATTTTTACCAGATGCTTTTCAGTGCGTTACGTATAGCCTTATATTTATTGTGTGTATGTAAGAAACACATTATTTAAATTTTTTTTAAATTATTAAAATTATTTTAAATACGGACGGACGTATTTTCAATGAAAGACTCAATGAATTGAAGATTCTATAAGAATTTTGTTAGGGGATAGAAATCAGATTTAGGGATAAAAATTCTAAAAGTTTTCTAGACATTGCATTGTGATGTAAATAGAGGAATTAATTGTAGAGCAAATAATTACATGACAGCTGGGAAGGAAACGGACTTATTTTCTTTTTCTTCTCGTTTGTTGTTGAGAAGTTATAGGCCTTGACGTGTTTAAGTTGCTTTTGAATCTGAATGACTCGCGTCATGCTGAGCTTTTCTTATAGCGTGGGAGAAAATTCTTATGGAGAAAGTTCCACGATGTCCTCTTCAATATTTCTTTTCATCTTTCTTCTATGCACTTTTTGCTTTTTGACTTGGTTTCTTTTGAGTGTTTTTTTTGTTGTATTCCGGCCCTATGCAACTGAGGTTGACATCATTTGTTGTGCGTTTGAAGCTTGTGGGATCACTTTGGAGTGGAGGAGGTTCCATATGTGCTTGAACATTTTCATGTATACATGGGTACAGATGAGCTGATGAGCTCATATATGGTAATGCTGTGCACTCTAAGCTTTCTCTATCATGTTTGCTACCATACGAGAGAGAGAGAGAGAGAGCGGAGAGAAAGAGAGACCAAAACACCACGAACGATATTCATGTTTCACATAATAGAATCGCCACTACATTGGGGAAAAGCTGAGAGAAAGTTAAATGGGACTTTCCCTTTTTACAAATACACATGACAGAGAGGGGAGCAAGGAAAGTATACGGTTACTTCACACGACTCAAGCCCAGACTATGTATATTAGCAATAGGGAAGACTAAATGTGAAGGATTTGACTTCGACTCAGCCTTTTTTTATCGGGACAAAGGAGGCTTTCCATAAATCATGACTGGATTTTCTCACGAGATTTTTGTCAGGTTGTCATTGAAACTTCTCCATTATGCTGGAGTTTAGTCGGAGATTAGTGAGATTCTGAGCAATTCCCTCTTTTTCTCCCTTCCCAGTTTCTCCTTTCTCCGCGTAGTTACCCTCCTTTCCTCAATGTTGGATGGACGTCCTGACTGCTCCTATTTATTAGATTCCAAGGAGCTCCCCTTGTAAATGAGTGGAGTGGATGGCCTAGGTCAAGGGACGATTTATCCCAAAAGTTTTCATTCCCCCAGCCCGTCACATTTCCTCCCATTGATTTTGCTTCGTCGGATTTTACCCGGGAATTTCTTCCAACTTTCACTCCGACTTTCACCAAAAATCCCGAACTTCCTGGAAACCCTCACAAGCCTTCTGGGAATATAGTGTAAAGTCGCAGAATATTAATATTATCGTTCTAAACAGTGTGCTACACTCTAGTCATTTACTGGAGTAAAATAAATAGTACCTGTGATTATGTAATTGGGATGAATACTCTGTACACGGCAGCGCACCGAAGAATATTTTAACTTCCGGTCATGGTCCGAGTTTTCACTTTTATGGATACAATCGAGTTGGAATGAAATGTTTTGAGTACTGATAGTCCTCAGGGATAATTATCTGTATTTTGAGGTGGGGCTTTATCCGAGCCGGGAAAGAATTGCGTATGTCTCATATTGTTTTTCCCATTGATTATTTGCAGGTTCAACGTCGACCGCAGTTTGTGACAACCGATCGCAACAACGATGGAAACATGAACACAAAGCTGCTCGAACTCTAGGTAAAGTGTTTCTCTCACTCATTTGATTATTTTCCCACTAATGAATTTCCCTCTCCCATCCCTAATTGATGCTCATCACCGGAGTCACTACCACCATCGCATCGGACGCATCGCGTCACTTCCCATTTTCCTCTAGAGTGCTCTCGACCCTTTTAACCCATCTCTCCCATGCTGGAGACTGACTGGACAAGTGTGATTACAAATGTGAGGATAATTGGAATAATTTATAAAGCGCATAAAAATTACCCTTCACATTCACCATCCACAATTCACTTCATAGGGGTCCCAAAAATAAGAACGGAAAGTAGGAAATTTTACAGGAATTCTACAGTTTTAAAACTTTTTAGCTCAGGACTCCCTGCCAACAAAAATATCTACTTTTGTAGGCAATTTTAATTTTTGGGAGGAGCTTTTAGCAAGATGATCCTATAATTTTTGCTACGACTGGACACTAGTATAAATTTGGCTTCACAAGGAGACTCCCATCGATGCGTACATAGGATTAATAAAGGCGGAAGTGAGGATTTAATTTCCTTTCCGTAACGTTTGTATTTCTCTAAATTGTTATGATGTATTTCGTCAGCGGAAGGGATAAGCAAACAAGGGTTAAATTGTGATTGGAGTAGGGGTTACGTCCAAGGGCTTTAATTCGAACATGAATAGTCCTCTGCTGATTTCCCTCATTCAAAGGGATTATATTTTGCGGAGGAAGTATGCATAGAGTCCGACACGTATGTCTGATAATGGTTTGGGTGCGAGTCCCGTGTAAGGAGAGTAAAGGGTGGGAGGATTAGATGAATCCCAGCAAAACTAACGAAGCCTCCACTTGTCCCCTCCCATAATTCAATGGGATGAATGGCTTTCATAGGGAAATAATGCCCCAGCTATCTCCATCCTTGATTTTACATAAACTACGGGAAAGCTTTTGAGTCGACGTGATTTTACTGGAAGTGTCAAGGGAGCTTGTGGTGGAGGGTTTCAAACCATTGGGTATAAAGAGAAATTGCTGATCAAAGAAAATATGTAAGTGCGTTGGAAATTCTCCTTGATTTGTATCTCATTTGCTGACTCCCTTCCATAATTTATTATGATGTGGAATTTTAGATATAAATGTACACTTCCTTCTCCGTCCGCTTCCCAAGAAAGCCCCCCAAATTTAGTTTATTTTGTTGGGCTGAACGTGACGTGGAGCCCTGCTCCAGCTGCTCATTTCAGAGTCAAAGATCCCCATACAATTAGGACATTTTTAAAGGAAATGATCCAGTAGGGAATTTTAGGATTTTTGACGCGCATGTACGAAAATCGTCAGGGAGTCCCAAAGGATTTTGTTATATTTCGGTCACAAAACTTACGTATCTACGTTTAGTCATAATTATGAAAGGTTTTGGGGAAAATTGCGTGGGCGGGATAAAATGAATTTGAGTACTTCTGACCCAGGTTCAGACCGTGGAATGATAGTTGATTGTATGTAAAATATGATGTTCATATATAGATACAGGGGTTTGTGGGAAAGGTATGCCCGGATATTCATATATTCAGGGCACGATGGGACACAATTTTAAAATCGATTTTCTTTTGAGTGGGAGATTTTTGTGATAAAAGTCAGTTTTCAATGGGAACTACCCGTTGCGTTTCATTCCCACTATTTTTATTGTAGCCCAACTTTTGTCTACTGAATACAATCCTCCGACATAAAAAAATATTAACTGGAGTGAGAATAATGCTGGGCTATGAATAAGATAAATGCAAATATCTTTTAGGCAACAGTCCTGATATTGAAGTGTGTTCCTGATTCTGAGGCAGAGAAATTCTTTTGAGGTTGGGAAACTAAATTGAACTTTCTCCCGAGTTCTCTCTCCTCCACAACACACACTCACACACACACACACACACACACACACACACACACACTTATTTCCCCTCTCACTCAACCTCCAATTCAGAAGCTTTTCCCCGTCACCCAAGAAAATAGTTTTTCTCCTGGAAAAAGCCAAAGGGTAAATATACAGATGCACCAGTGCTCCATACACAGTCATTGCCTTTCCCCCCAATTTAGATTTCTCAAAGAAGGCCGAAGTCTCACATTTGTTTAAAAATTTCCCATCGTTCTCAGTAGTCCAGAATAGAAGGTAGTCCCTTGTCCTGGTCTCGTAGAAACTACGAGGCTACTGACAATTTGAAATCAAGGTTATTTAGAATTAAAATTCTGGAAGGATATCCCAAGAGACAAATAATTATGTATCTGGTCTCGAGCCAAGAGTAAATAGAATTTGAACGGAGATTGTAGCTTAATTTATTCAAGGATCCTTAATGTGAGCATGGAATGGATATGGAAGATTATACAGAAGTGAGAGCATATTTTAAAAAATCCCTTTATAATAATTGAAGCTAATAATTGTGAGGAGGTGTAGGAGCAGAAGTAATCATTAAAGCGTTAATTTCTCTACGAAATTCATGGGGAAGGTGGAGAAAGTTAGCTTTCTCCGTCGTTTCAATCCTTGCCTTACGCAAGGCGCTCGGGATTCAGCCCAAAACCATTGAACAAAGGTTGGTACTAAGGGCCCTATCCAACTCTATTTTCCCGTTGAGTTGTTCCAGCATAGGGGAAAGATTACTGGATATATCCAGGAACACGTGTACAGTCGTTTTTGCGGAGCCTTTCTCCAAAAAAAAGTTAATGGTTGACTTACATACATAGGTACTCCCTTGTCTAGCAGGGGACAGAGACAATCCATCTAATTCAGTAGAATTCCTTTTTGCTATACTTGTACGTACATATGTACATGTGAGGGAAGAGTGGAGGCATATGGGGAAAGTGGGAGCCTTGTTTTGTATCCGAAGGAAGGATTGTTAGGAGAAATAAAAAAAAGTTGAAAAATTGGGGGGAAAGTCGTGAAATTCATCCTCACAGTTGAGTTCACCTGCCTGCTCCTCTTAACTCTTACCTTACTATTATTACGAGCTCTGTTCCGAATCTAGGAATCTTCCCCCTCAAATTTATTATGTCTAAGCGTATATTTATATACATATGTGGGTGGGCAGAAACTCTTCTCCTTCCCCTCACACTCCTGTCAGCAAAACCATTACAAAATATTTAATCCCTCCAATTTCCAAAAATTATTTTCCCCGGAAATATTCTACAATTTATCCCATAACCCCAGATTCAGTTTTTGTCACTGGTGAAATAATTACGAATTTTAATTTAGTTTATCTTGTTGTATATTGTACTAAGGGGGGCTGGGTGAAAGTTCTTAAGTACCTTGTGTAGGTTGGATTCTGTGAGTATATTTGATTTAGTACCAAAAGTAACTTTACGTTGTCTTTCAGGACGAACTATGAGTATTGTGTATAAACGTACATCGAAAATTCTATTTCTTTTCAAAGGTCTCTAAAAACTCAGCAATAGAAAACTAATAGGATTAAATACACACCCACACATGTCTGCACGTACGGTCATGTATTTGTATCTTGTATTTATGTATGTACGTGCTTGAATATGTACATCCGTAACATATAGTTATAATCTATAGACAAATTTTTGAAGCAAGGGGTATGATACTGTATAATAGCTGCGTATTAACTTATGTACATAAATGGAAAAAAATCTTGGTTGTAGGACACTTTTGCTGGGGAAAGTAAGGGTCTCAACTCCTCAACTTTCTAAAACTTTCTGTAACTTTTTCCAGGATGTATGTATGTCAATGTTGAGCGTAGGCTCCGTATAGCTTGTGGCGTTTATATTTGTAATAATAATAATTCCAGGAAGATATAATAATGCTATAGTTTGTAAGATGAAGAAAATCTTCATCCTTTGTATTTCTAGAATTCACCAGCCCATAATTTCTTGATTGGTTTGAAAAATCTACTGTACAAATTTGCTCTATCCATTATGTACTCCATTACCAAATAAACTTGGGAGAAGGGAATTTTCTATGTTAATTCTCCTGGTGGTCATGAATTTATTCAGGGACTGTATTTCATCCAGTGTATTGTAAATCATACATACGTGAGAAAGTATAGAATTTTTGTGGAGGGGAAAAAGTGAAGGAGTGAATAGACCCTTTGTCTCCCTCCCCATCTCACACTCATCGTTATGTATGTGGCAATTATGACGGAGTTGGCAAGTGAATTATGAATGTATGTGTCGGGCGCTCCAATATTTCACAAAAAGATTCTTACTCTTGACTCATGAATTGGAGGAGCCTGTACTTTCTCTGGCAGCCCGACCCAACCCAAGGTACACACATGTACGGAGTGAAGTGAGGAAATGGCATCATGTTTCATAAAGCTCTCCCTTTCTACAATATAGCTCTCCCTCATAAATGCATGAGTATTGTCTGAAAGAGAAAGCTCCTTTGACTTAAAGAATACTAATTACACTTTCTCCATGACTTTCCATTCTCATCTCCTTGTAGGCACTTCCTTTCTCCCTTAAAGGCTAACTTGCTTTGTCTCATCATCTCAGTCCTGTCAGACCTTTAGCTACATAAGATTGGTGGGTTGGAGGATTTTAAATTTTCATACATTCCGGGATGAAAATATGGTACATAATTCTGGGTATTTTATCCCAACATACATATATCTAAATATTTGCGTAAGTGGTCCTAGAAATCTGTAAGGGTATAAGTTTTGATAGGAATATAGGATTTTGATGAGGCAGCCAGAGGCTGTATGTCAAAT
Organism: Allacma fusca; assembly: GCA_947179485.1. Lineage (NCBI taxonomy): Eukaryota > Metazoa > Arthropoda > Collembola > Symphypleona > Sminthuridae > Allacma > Allacma fusca. The sequence continues at coordinate 4,246,761 of OX359247.1, read as the reverse complement.
TAATGATAATAACATGCGATCCTAATTTGTTGTAATTGAAGGAACATCAATATTTACGGTTTCTTTCCACCCTGTCCCGACACACAGTATTTTAGATGTAGCTCCGGGAGGGAATTTTGAATAGCTTGCTAGAATTCCTACAGTGTGGATAAATAGCGTCGTCTGACTTGTGAGTTGGGAGCTGTTTGGATCTGAAAGGGTATTGTTTTGCATTATTTCATGGAAGTATCAAGTGTCTTGTGTCTTTCATCTATTTCATCGCATGGAATTTCCCCTCGGGAAAGTCTTTTAACCGGAGCCGGCTCTTGCTCATCTTCTTCCGCTAATTAACTACCAGGGTTGGGAATGTCTGTAGTTCTTGGAAGGCGCTAAACTTCTCTCAACTGGTCCTCCCACACTGTATCTGCACAAATGACTTTCTCCTACTTTCTCTTACTTTCTCCTACTTTCACTTTCTTCTATTTTCACTCTCTCCACGTATTGTTCTAAACTCTCACTTTCTGAGACACTTACGAAACAGAATTTTCTCCTTAGTAGTAAACTCTCTATTTGGACACATTCTCCTTAAAATTAAATTTTTTACAGCTCATTTTCTGAATGTACCTTTGGAAGTAAGCAACAAGTCCCCAGAGGATTTCCGCTGCATTCAATTACCCCTGCACAAAACACATGCAGTCGGAAACAACAGCTCGAGACATCTATTCCGTTCTAAAGCTCCTTACAAGTGCTTAGGATTTAAGTCCCGGTTGGTTCCCTTGAGGGGGAATTGTAATAATAATTAAATTATTATTATTATTAATAGAGAGAGAGAGAGAGAGAGAGAGAACTTATGAATTATAGGTAAGAGGAAGTTGTAGGGCAGCGTCTTGTGAAGATAACTGACATACACATTTAAATGCTACATTGGATCCTTCATAGAAATAAATTTTGGCAATCCCCCAAAATTCAAGTAATTACAATAAAGTTCGAAGTTACATAGTAAGTCCTTTCTTTTGGATTTATTATTCATGCAAGTATTTTTAGGCAACTATAAAAATTATTACGTCAAGGGAAAAAGCATTTTCTTTTGCTTGGAACCCTTTACACTTTGTGTACTGTGAAACTAACTTCCCTCATAAGTTTTAATGCTGAGTGCTTGGACTTGTCAAATAGTTGTTTTCCCTAGAATATAACATCAGTAAATAAGTACAGCAAATGCCAAAAGTAAAATATCATTGAGGCTCTTCCCACGCCAAGTTTAACAGACTGAGGCCAAACAATGTTTTTTGAGAGCGGTTTGCAAAACAATTGTCAAAAAAATACCTTAAAATTCTCCCAGAGCCTGATTTGTTCCTGTGAAAAGGGTCCAATGTAATTATGGACTTAGAATGTAGAAACAAGGATCAGGTATCCATGTATGTATGTACATATGTATATCTGTGAAAATGTAAGTCTGAAGAAAGGGGATGTGCTTGTACTTTACCCCTCATTTTACTGGAAAAGGACAGCTTGAGAGACATGTGATTTGGAGGGTTTCGGAAATGTGAGAAAACTTGAGGAAAGTCTCCTTCTGTCATTTTTTCCCTTCAGAATGTAGTACAGACTCTGTAATCTATGGAAAATGAGATATTTCCTGGTAGATTATTCCCACAGGGTTTACTTTTCTCCTCAACGCCTCCTTACAGGCTTTACAATATTTATGAAAGCATGCTTGTACAATTGTGACTTACAAGACTCCGCTCCTGGGTGCGTGTCTATAGTGTGCCGGAATACATCGGAACAATTTCATACGAAAACATAAATGTTATAGGTATACATTCAAATTTGCGGAATGCATTAGTACAGACGGTACTTGTGCCCATGGATATATTCTACATGAGTATTCCGTAGATATACGTAAATAGCATGAATCCTAGATGAGGAGGAAATTCAGAGGGAAATGGCAAATTTTCCAAGGACTCTGATATCTTCCCTCTGTTTAGCTCTGAGTCCCCGCTCCATGGGATTTAGATAGATAAGAATGAAAATTGCACTGGGAAGGAGATTTGAAGTGGTATTATTGGAAGGGATAAAATATTCCAGCCAGGTAAAGAGGTAAAGTATTGAATTGTACACGGGAGTTATTTCCTAGATATGCTAAATCTTTTTTAAAAAACTATTTTCTCCCTCCGACTAGTATCTGTATCTATATATCTATCCTTCGGAGAAAAGTACATACTCAAGGACTCAGACCGAGCTATGAAGGATCGATTTTCTGGTGACTGTCATCCTACAATGATAACTTGAGATCTAACGAGGCACGTTGCGTCTTAATGCACTGGAAGACTCACCCCAAGACTCCCAAGGCACAGCCCATGTACATCATCTTCCCTTGAAGTGGTAGTTAAATGTCCGACCCTTTCCCCTCTTCAAAATCTTCTCCGAATCTGGGCCATCTGAAATTTCCTAGGGATCCGATGATTACTTTTAGTACCAAACTATTTCTGACTGTGTCCAACCTTCACAGACACATCCACAAATGAGAATAAATTATCTTAAGGGGAAAGTATAAATACACCATATATTAAAACCAAAGATCTCTCTAGACATAGGACATTCTATTGAGTAGAGTACAATATCTACTATGAACTTGAAATGTAGCAGGATGAGAGGGAAAATAAATTAGTTTAAAAAATACAAAAACTTACTCTTTTTTAGATTTTTGAAAAACCTAGACACTGAAATATGGCATTACATTTCCTGAGGAGCCCAGGTGTGGATGACCTAGTATGACTTGCTGGGTGAAGGTAGATATATGTAGATATATATGCATATAGGACAGGAGAATTTGATTTTGCCAAGGCACTGTGTTCAGAGTTTCCTCTATGGGAGTAGGAAATGTGGATGAAATGACATTTGAGACTGGTTTTACCTTGGTGATGTTCCCGTCTCTAATCTCACCATGGAAATTGATGTGGCGATGGAAATTACGGTCACATCTGCATGACATTTCCAATATGCTAAATATAGAGTTCCCCCTCCGTCCTGATTCCTTCCCTTCTCTGGAAACTCTTGGCGTTTGGGAGTTACGAGGGAGGGAAAGAGAGAGGTAAAGATAGAGAAAAAAAAAGGATTTTTCATAATCCTCAGGGTGTCATATATATTCCTTGTGTGGAGTGAGGTGCGCATAAATACAGGGACATCCAAGCATTTGCGCTTTTAGACGGAGCTTTCCAAAGTGTGGTTTAAGTTTTCTCCTTAAAATCCCGCTTTCGGAGGTCTTCCTAACCTGGGGGAAGTTTCTGGTTGTAATATTCCTTGAGAGACTTTTAGTCTCGGGAAAAAGTAACCGGAGGAATTTGACAGACTTGCTATACCTACATATGTCTAGATTTATACAGCTATCTAGATATAGGAAGGGAAGGATGTTGTTTCCTTCTCAATCCGAGCGGGTTGTTTGAGGTCCTTGAGATGAATTAGTAATTTGATGTTTGAATTGGATTTTTTTGTCATAATGCAAGGAACCGTTTAAGGTTCCCTTGATGGCTTAAATTTTTGAAGGCTTTTAGTATCTATGTTGTGAGCTTCCCTGGGATTTTACATATTTTGGGGAATAATTCCTGGGCTGGGTTTCTGGCCCTGCTCAAAGGAAATGGCTCGTTCCTTTGAATTTCCTATGGAATCAAAAACTACATATTATGGGGTTTTCAAAGGAGTGTATTTAAACCTGGATACACGTGGAGTATGGGTTTGGTACTTGAAGGTATGTAGGATACATATGTACATAGTGGGGGAAACATTGGGAGGTTGAGCCGGGAGAGAACTCTTGGGCTGAATAGAGGACACTTGCATTTTACAGTATGTACATTTACGACCACATGTGTCACTTCAATGTCATGTTAGATTCAAGCACTTAAATAAAGTGACAAGAGATCGCCAGAGAATTGGGATCAGCAGTGTTTAGAGACTTGAGACGAGATTCACTCTGGGCTTAATTTCTTTTCCTTACAAGGAGAGCTTCTTGGGTAGACCCAGCCGGAGTTACAAACTAGGGTGCAATTTTTATACAAGGAATAATTGGTTCAATTGAGAAAATTATTTTTGATTCTAGTAACTGAAAGTAGCCACCGCCGTTTGGCTCTCGATTAAAAATTATTAAACTTCTCTAGCTCTTACTTGAAAAGTGCTTTTTCAAAAACCCTGATTTCCCATACTGTACAAAAATTCTCATTACGGAGCAGAAAGAAAAAAGTGAGGGAAATTCAAAATATCATTTGAAGGGTTTCTTACATTATACACTGAGATTTGAGGATTTGAAGCCCCCTAGTATCTGAAGCCGGGACAACTGGCGGGAATTTTATGTGAGGGTTGAAAATATTTGTATGAGAAGATTGACTAAAAAAAATTCAATTTGATTGAATGGGTTCATTTAACAAGCTCTCCTTGTGAGAATCTTTTTTCGACTAGTACTTTGTTGGTTAAGGCTGTCGCCTGTAAATATTTTCAGCTACTGAATTTCACATGATTTTCAAAGTTCACTGGGAAATTGTGTTTTTAATCCCACTTTGCGCAGATATGGAAACAAACTCAGGTTATTTATTTGAATTCATGATATTTAGTCCGCCGGAGCTATAAGTTTCATGTGCCATGTGCTCACAGTGTAGCTTACGAATTAATATTTGAGAGCAACACATTATGTAAGAATTCTAACTGTAAGAGAGAAAGAAATAATTTATTTCACTGATACCACAATAGTATTTGCCTTACGACACAGTACATAATAATTTCAAACATTTTTAACACAAAAAATATTTGTTATAAACTTGGTTATAAACATACTAATTGTACAAGTGATGAAATGCTATCCTGTAAGATCCACGAATTGTGGTAATAATTACATCGTTTATAAGCTGTTTAGATAAATTAAATCGTTGTCTAAATTGTTCAAAATGTTCAAAAATAGTTCCACGAGCTCCAATTAATAGTCCAATAACTTCAATAGTTTTCAAATTGTATTTCTGCTTAAAGAAAGGAACACAAGGTTGATAAATCTGCTTCTTTTCATGATCCACTTCCATTGGTTGATTTCTATCTTTTTCCCATCTAACAGTTGAATTTATATATAATTTTATCAGGGATTTTTTCAATTTATTTTATTTTGTCAGTTTATAGCAAGACCCGGTTTCACACTTACTTTTGTTATTTCAATTAGATAGGAATTTGTGCTCCAAATGGGGAACCACCTGATGAGAGCTTTATTTATGTTTGCTCAACTTCTGAAAATTATTTTCATGAACGAACACTACTAGATACTAGAAATTCAATTAGAAAATTATTAGGAAAATTATTCTGCATAAATAATAGAAAATTCAAGAGAGAAATTCTGGAGTCATGAGGTGTAAAATGGATCTTGTCCCGGTCTCTTGTAAGTCCAAGAATTTCCTCATCCCATGCAGTAATAAGATTTAATGGATTTAAAATAATTGCTCTTCCCGGACTCAAAAGCTTCAAACATTTGAAGGGAAATGAGGAGCAGTAATAATTTTCACGTCTTCCCCATAGACTTCTAAACATCCTTTTGATGGTTTTGAGACATAAATTGGCTCCCTCCTCGTTTCCATTTTAAAGTCAAACTTCCCCATGATAATTATTCAGTTTTAGGAGTAAATAGTAGCTTCGTCACATTTAAATATTAAATCAACATTTCACTTATACATTCACCTTTGAGGATACCAGAGTTTGTGTGTGTGTGTGTGTGAGTGTGTGTGCCAGGGAAGATCAGAGGATCCTTTGAGACTGGAAGTCCTCAGTGGTTGACTTCCTTAAATTTAGAAGCTCATGCCTAGGATCTATAGGTAAAGCAAAAGCCCAGGAATGGGATGTGGGGATTTCAAGTATGGTGAGACTAATTCCTCAAAAAGATCCTCATGTGTATGGAGAGTACTGCTTTTTAAACTACGGCTGTAAAATGGATGTCAGGAGGGTTTTTGTATTCCTCTTGAGCCTCCACATTGGACTTGGGAAAGGAATGTCCTTTTAATGTGTCCTCAGGAGTGCGTTCCAAGCGTTGAGTCCCCAACTCTGGGACATTAGGACTCCTCGAGGAATATTACACACGTGACATTAACGGACTCCTCCAGAAGTTTCACTTTCCCAGAATTGAGAATTTAGATTACATTATGCTTTCCACTCTTCTTCTCGTGCTCTGTCTTTGGAATGTCATGTAATGAGTTCAAAAGAGAAATTATCCTATTTGTGAAAGCTCGGATTGATTTACAACAGTTACGCTCATGTCGACGGGAAATATTAGCGTCTGAATGTAATTAATTAATTTCGGAATGCGACCAAAAAACAGGAATCTCTGAGCTCTGTAGTGGGAATAATGAGATGACTTTTTCCCTCAAGTTTTTTTTTCTTACTCAGAATTATTAGTGTCAGCTTCTTCCATGTGTTTTTTAAACAAACTGATGAATCTAACATTGTTTTCATGATTATATAACAACCCTTGCCAAAATATCAAGCTGCTCAGCTCTAACAAATAGGTGAAAGTATTCCTACTTTAGTTTTAACGCTCTGTAAAAATGCCTAGAGCGGAGGCAAATCTGGTGAGAGATTTGCTCGCTGTCTCCTGAAGGAATATTTAATGTGTCATTCCCTTATGTGTGGAAATAGTAGGAGATAGCACCTTGTCTACCGGCAGGACTTAGCAGACAAATAGTACTGTTTGAAGGAAATGTTTGTCTGAAGATGAGAAAAAAATCTTATTTTAAATCCGTCCTCAGTACATATGTACATATGTAGATACATACATCGGGAGGATTTTAAAATGCATAGGAATACTTACCTATGCTGACGCTATGTAGGACGAAGGTTGAAATCAACCCAGAAAGATGATCCACAAACGTGGGATCCCCCGAGTGTTCCGTCTCCCAAGGGATGCTCCTAATAGCAGCTGTAGCTGAAGGAATTCCTTGAATAGGTAACAGATAAGATGATCCCATTCGGAACACACTGTCTCTCTCCGGGATTCTAACGATGATCATGATGGGAATCATCATCGCCCATGACCACACTTGTCCTAATGATTTCGGGTGCATTACTTGAGGAAATCCTAATGGATTTCTTCCTAAATGAACCAATGTATGGGAAAGTCTTCCCGGATTCCTCATCTAACTTATTCCCTCCTTGAAGAAAGTTAATCTCTTGTGAGAATTCCGAGACTTGCTGGAGGAGAAGCACAGTCCCAGATGGGAACCTTCCCTGACCTTGAATATCCTCTCTATCTATCTATCTATCTATGTATGTTTTTTTTTGTTTCAGGAATTTCCAGGAGCTGTTGTATGGATTGACTTAATTGGGAAGGATTTTACATGATGTTTATTTTTTTGTACGTTTTTTTTCTTGCAGGGATAATAATGGGAACATTCATTGCGTGCTGGGTGCCGTTCTTCACATGGTACTTAATCTCGTCCGTGTGCACCTCCTGTAAAGGACCGGACTGGCTAGTCCAGTTGATGTTCTGGATAGGATACTTTAACTCGACCCTCAACCCCGTAATTTATGCCTACTTCAACCGAGATTTCCGAGATGCTTTCAAAGAGACTATCCAGTGTGTGTTCCTGTTCCCGCGGAAAAATAACACTCAGTCCTTCGTCTAAAAAAAAACAACCTATATGAAATAACGTTAGAACGGACAATGTCCATCTTCCTCTAAATACTATAAATACTTATAGATTTCCTCTAAGGACTTCAATCATCATTTCTCTACTTCCCTCGAGTCAAATCTCGTAAGTGATATTTTTCTCTCGTCTTGTTTCTCTATCATAATTAGTACACAGTTTTACATCTTAGATTATACATCGATCCCTCAGGATCTTTTCTCAGAATCTGAGCCTAGAAGTCTCATTTGGTATAATTACTCAGAAGATGCCGAGTGAATATCCCAATTATTTTCAGAATTCTTAGGATAAATTGTCCTAAGAATTAAATCACGCATCGGAATATATCTATTTACGCATCGAATGCGTTTGTTCCAGTGAATTCAAGATCAAGGATACATTTCTATCATAATTATGCTGATTGCACGAAGAAATTTCAGTGTAGCAGTTCCCTGTGAATTGTAGTATAGAATTAACAACAAGAGAACCTGGGTAACAAGCTCGTCATAATAAAACGAACCTTCGAAACTTCGTACCTTGAAATCTCATCGGGACTCGTGTTGTAATTATTATAATAATTATCTTCCGAGATGCATTATGATACCAGAGGAGTTATATCTCTTGCAAACTCTATGTGTGTCGGTGCAGAGGAGTAGGTCCCAGGGAAATTTAGAATTTGACAATAAAGTAAGGCTAAAGCGGTTCCATGAACCTCATACCCGGACCAAGGGTTCTAGAGTGGGAGGAGGTATCTGTAATTAATTAAGTGTTGCTCTACTGTGAGGTCTCCGAGGCAGAAAATAGTAATTGGGACGTGGAGCGTAGGTGCGACGGATCTGTCGGTCTCAATGCTCCGCCACAACAACAAACGAAACTCTGATAGGTTTTTATGGGGAAGTGCACAATGAATTGTCATATTTTAATTTGCTTCCGCCTCCCTTTTCCCTATATTTACAAACGGAGGTCCCATAATTATTCCCCGTCAGTCAAGGACCCCCAATTCTTGTCAAAGCTTTGGAAATGATTCTAATTTATAAAAAATAAGAGGATGGGTCCATGATTTTAAAATGTGCTTCCAATCGGAGTCCACAAAGGAGTGAGAGAGAGAGAGAGAGAGAGAGAGAGAGAGAGAGAGAGAGAGAGTGAAATCAAATAAGAGGTTTGTGCTCCATCCTGTAAATAAATGGAAGTTGCCGGATGAGAGGACATCTCCACTACACAGTACAACGTTATTTACTGCAGACGAAAGTCCCATTTCCCACTTTTGAGACTCCTCTCCTCAAAGCACTGTGATTATGAATATGTGCTATGGTACTCGTTCCTATATGCAAATGGATGGAGGGACATTTATATAATTAGATACATATGTACATACATCCCCAGGAGCGTCCATGACTGTAAATGTCCCTGTGAAATCCACAGTCCCCACCATCAACTTTTTCGGATGACTATTGTTTCTGTCACACTCGTTCCTCACAATGTGCAAGAGGAGCCTGGCGGATAATATTAAAGACAAATCCTGAACGCTTGCCAAGTCCTCAGGAAAAAACCCACATAAATTCAACGGTCATATTTATACGTGTGGCATACATATCTTCCTACATTGCAGCGTTCCAAGAGACGCAAAGAGAGTGAGAGAGAGAGAGAGAGGGAGAGAGAGATGACTACAAAAACTTTTCATTATCTTGGACTTTAATACACACATAACGAATATCTACGGCCAGCCAACCCAGGAGTACGTGGCAAGGCACATATCACACATATTATCAAGTCCCCAATAAAACTGAATGTCTAGACTCCACACACGGACGGAACTACACACAAGAAGATCTTCCAACATCCCAGGACTAAATAAGCCATGACGAGGGAGATAACACTAAAATATTACTTCATTTCTCATTTCAATTCTCTCTCTCCATGGGGTGTAAACATTTTCCCATTTTTCATCAAATTTAAAAACTCAACTGTAAAAAAAAATTAAATGTGGAAATAAATTTTACAGCAGAGGATCAAAATTCTTCTCAGAGAATTCATCCTTTAGAATCAATAAAATTTAATCAAATTGCACTCCTTAAAAATCCCATAGAAGTAATTAGACAAACCCAGGGAATTCTATCCGCTATAAATTAGCTCTTTAAAACAATACCAATTGTAATGACGGGCTCTACCATCCGATGATTTTAGGGTGTTGGGGTCCAATGTGGTTTGAGGGAGAGTCGACTGTGGACTTGCAAAGGTATAAATTGAATGGGATTCTCGAATTGTGCATGTGCCAAAAGAAGAGGGGGAAAATCGATAGAATTCAACTATTTCCTGTAACATTAGAAAATATGATATCTAGATAGATACTTCTTCCCACAAACAAAAATTCCGCTCAATTTTTTCCCCCAAATGAGTTATGACTTGAGCTCTCCTAACCACAAAAATGAATCTTATGCTTGTGATCACTTCTGTCCTGAATGATCCCCATGTGTTGGAATTGTATGAGTGGATGCTACAATCCTAGGTAATTATTAATATCCCTCAAATCCTCCTTCCCAGGAAATAGAAGTTCAGAGTTCAGGGAGGGAGGGGAATTTAATGTCCCTCCCAAAGCTGGGACACTCATCCAAATTCCAAGTCCAAGGCTGGAGAGGCATGATTCGAGAGTTATTGATGGGATTGAGGAAATATTTTCACTTATCACAAGTTCTATTTCCATATCCTCTGCCAGAACATTTCTATTTCTAAAAGTTCCATTACAATAGTCAAATGAGAGGCATATGTAATCTATATAGAATGGCGTGGGTGTCTGGAGACTTGATCTAGGTTTAGTTGATAGACGGGGGAGTGAAAAAACAATAGGATTTTTTAACGTTCGAGAGAACGATCTACTCCGATAATAAGTTCGAAGTTGGGGGGAAAGCATGTGGGTGGTGATGGATGTCTACAGAGTTAGTCAAAGATTTACTTGACAATTTTATCCAGGAACTATATGTTTCCATAACTTGGATTTCACAGAGAGTGAGTCATGGGGGAGCAAAAACTGTAAAATGCATTGTAGCTCTTTCCCGGAAGCCCATTTGGCTCCCAAAAGTATGGGATCTTTAGTTTTATTCCAACAATCCTAACATTTCCCCATTGAGTTTTCCCCTTGAAAGGAGTAAAGCCCAGAGAGAAAGTTGAGAACATGAAAAGGACAAGTTTGGGCCGCAGCTTGTGTTCGTGGAACAAAAGCTTAGACTTTAGAGACATTTGCTTCTTGAATGTTTTCATTGCAGAGTATTACACACTTCCAATGCATTAAGCTATATATGATGTGAGGAGGAGGCTCATAAAGGGGCTTATGTCCCCAAGTATTTGCACCACATATGGTGGATGGGGCCTAGTCCTAGACTTAGGACCAAACTTGAAAATGCTTGTAAATGCCTAGCTGGGAAATATAACTGCGTTATGGCTCTCGGGGACTTTCATTCTCAGGGAAAATGATCTGGAAATTAGTTCCCTCTAAAAAATGCTAAGTTCATTTCAAGTGTAATTAGCTGTAAGGAGGAGAACCCTTTGAGGAGTACTTCCAAGTAATGAACACATATGCTCTCCAGTGATGTCTAATAATCATTGAATTATTTTTGAGAAAAAAAACTGTGGGAGGAGGAAATGAGGGCATGGATACTTTCTCCGGAGAAAGTCTATCTATATAAGTAGCAATTCATGTTCTATAGTCCAACTTGTTTTTGAGGAGCACTCCTCTCTCTCTCTCTTCTTCTCCTTCTCCTTCTGATCTTCTCAAACTTTTCCAGGGGAGAGTGGGGAATGAGGATGAGTAACTTTCTCTTCGCAAACAACTGTCTGAGAGTCTCCTCCTCAAGGGTGTACATGTTATTGTAAGAGTACGTATTTATTATTATGTCTCCTATAAAATCCGACCCGGGGAGCCATGTATGTGTATCCGAAGGTAAAAAGCAATATTTTTTCCCTCCGTAACCTAAGTGGAAAGTTGTTGGGAGGGATTGTGAACTTGAGGTAATGTTCGAGGCTTCGGGAAATTTCAGATGAGTGTCATACTAAAAAATCCTCAACAGCCCTTATCAACTATAGTATTTCCATACACGTAGGGTTTCTCTATTCGGACATACATAGATAGGTATGTACGTCATCTGGGTTACAGTATAAGGGATACAGACTAACATTTTAACAGTTTTACAGAAACCTATTAGTTTTCAACCTTGCCTGGGAATAGGGTCCATGGAGCTTATAATCACTATATTACGAACATATGTACATATACATATGTATCTCTCTATCTATGGATATGTACCAGGCAAAAAATAAGGCTCGACATTTCCAGGCACTGCCAACCAATCGAGTCAGTTGAGTATTGGAAAAGTTCAACTTTGAACAATGCTGGCAGCTCCCCTTTGTCTGATCCACAGAAATTATTTCAGCTTGATGAGTGCTACCTGAAAGATATAAAGCTGGTTGGGCCCATTGGAGTAATTAGGTATATGGGGATACATACATAAAAAAGCATTGTATACATGTGAAGTTGATCCCCATTAAAGTAACTTAGTGTGACTTGGTTCGGGTTCATATCCGTCTGCTCCTCATCTCCAGTTTTTATCTCCATAATAAATGCCACAAGAGTTTGACCGGGTACTGGTTGGTTCTTCGGGAGGGGCTCCGCTCAAAGATAGACTTGATTGGACATATATTTCATATGTATGTACGTATATGTTCAGGTCTGAATTTAACCTTAGGTTATTTCTGAATCTTATCTACTAGACAAGTTTTTACTTCAAGCATTTATGCTCATACGGACTTCCGCCTCAAAATAAGGCCTTCATATCTATGAGTTGAACTGATTTTGAAGTGACAATTGTTTTAGTATGGTCGCCAAAGTGAATTTGTGTGTGCAGTAGTAGGAGCACGATAGATACACCTCATGTACCCCGAGGCATTGGTACATACATATGTAGCAATTACATCAGCAACCCTTCAGGATTGTCAGAATAAAATTTATGAGGAGAAATCTGTCCGTCACCGATGGGCTCATTACATGGCCGAGAGCTAGATGAAGGGGTAATGACGGATCTGTAGACTTGATAAGATCTATTGCATGTTCGGAGTGAACTCTCAGGATTGAGGATTGGCCTCTCCAAATCTTATCTTGTCAAGTACAGTATGCTTTAGCCAGTGAGAATTGGCATGAATGTCACATTTTTGACATGTAAAAATTCAGGATTTACTCCTTTGTATGTAGAGTAGATTTGTCCTAATTCTTTTGAGTGGAGCTCCTCTTGATTCCATGTGCATTCCGCGTGGTAAGTATGGATATACATATAGAGAGATATCTACTAGAAAGATCTTTTTTTTTTGATTTGGGACAGAGGCTTCTAATGGTTTGGGGATTAACTGGAAATTCTGTTTCAGAGTATTCAGAGTAAATTGTTCCGTAGACTTTTGTACAAATACAGAGAGGTATATGATGACAAGCCACGTCTAGCCTTACACCTACAATTATTTAGATAACCCCTGACGGGGAAGAAAATATGGGATTCTGTATTTGCTGAGGGACGACGGAACGTGTCAGTAGCCAATGGGGTAGCATCCCAGGATGATATCATCAGTTGCAGGTTGGGAGAAAGTAAGTAGACGGGATGTGTCAGGAACGAAATGCAATTGCGTAGTCCGTCATGTGTGAGAAAGAGTGAGGATGGTGGCTCTGATAATGTGAGGAAAACGAAGAGGAGAAAATATGGAAGGTGACATATAGGGATTGAAATGGCTATACTCACAGTGACAACTCAGGACTCCCCAGTGCTTTCACCCCACTGTCATCACATGAGAGTGGAAATCATGGAGCCTTTCGCAATGGAAAAAAACTTGGATTGTCTTATTGAACACTGTTATTTGGGATGAAGGAACCCATGGAGAAAGCATGTAGTGATAGGGGAAAGGATAAAATTGCAATGTATATCTATGGCCGTAGAATTTCTTGACATTATGTGGGTTTGACTGAGTAATTCTTTACTTATTGCAAATCTCTCTCTCTCTCTCTCTCTCTCTCTCTCTCTCTCTGAAGGTGAAGTCACATAGATGGAACTCAAGCACTACGTTCACATTAGTATGGAAGAGAAAAGAGATAATCGTTTTTACGATTATGACTCCAGCCATCTCTCCTTCTCTCCCTTTGTGAAATACTTTCCCTGTCATTGGATTTGATTGTGAGGAGAAGTCAGGAACTGACATTTTAGTCTCTGCCGTCACTGGAGCGTGAAGAATTTATCTCAGACAAATCATAAGAGTTTTCCCTTCCTTTCCCTCGCCCTTGCTTTCTCCCACATCAAATTGCATCTGCATTTGCTTTTGTTTCCGAACATCTTATAAGTTCATTCCCAACTGGCTGTTTTTATTTTTCCCAATATCTTCCTCATTTCTGGGAGTTATGGAAAATGGTCTGTCTTACCAAAATGTACCTACGTTTTGGGGAGGGCTGCTCCAGACTTGCTCAATTTATTTATTGGGGGAAAGTTTTGTGTCAGAGACAATTCCAAAGGAATAATGGAACACTTGGACGATTCCAGCGCAATTGCATGGAAATTGTAGTAATTGAAGATAGTTCCGTTTCTTTGAATCGATAAATCCTAGGGAGGGGAGAGGAAGGAGAAAGTTTTATTTTGGACATTTTTCCCGGGGAAAAAAATCCAATGTGTAGTTGTTTTGATTGAGAACAAGGGGAAGATTGATTAAATTTTATTGTTAAATAGCCCCCGGCCAGCTTCCCCAACGTTTACTCACCGAGGAAATTAAGTCGGGGATTATGAGGATCTTCCCCGCTCTTACGGAGTTCCCCTGAATTCTCTGACACAATTGCTCTCCCGACTATACCTCTGATTTCTTGCGCAGTTCATTGCCCATTAATGGAATGTCTTCATTTTGTATTCCTCCTTCATCTCTGATTGTACCAGTAACTGCTCCGAGATCACGTTGCACACTCAAAATAGGGAAGTTAGTTTATTGTAATCGACTTTCTCCTCTGTACATGTCTCAAATTCAGTGTTTCCCTCGTTTCAAAAGTAAATGTAATTTCAATGTGAGAACTGAAACTTTTAAGTATTAAAGACATTGTAAATTTATTTAGCACGTCGAACATTCTTAAAATTGAGAATTAAGGATAATTTAAATATCTATATTTACATGGCTACGGACTTTCTTTTAATCAAAACTGTCCTTGGCTCATTTTGTATTTATGGGGATGACCAGGACCTGGCTCACTTTCCCCTCCAGCCAAAAAGAGACAAGTCCTTTTCCTTCTATTTAAAAGTGCATCTGGTTCATTTTTGAACATGAACAAAAATAGGGAGGAATAGTGTGGAAGGGAAAAATGGAAGAAGAGCCAACGAGGAAAAGATGATATGATTGAAGATGGAAAATATAGCGGAGAGGATAGAAGAGGACTAAATTTGTTTCCACTTTGGTTCGAACCTTATTCCAAGGGATTGACGCTCGTTCCTTGTGGGAGATGTAGTTCAGATCCCACTCTCTCTCTCTCTTGGGCTACATATAAATATACACACAAACACACTCTACTAAGTCTGGGCTTAGACTTGTAAATAAAGTACACTTGACTATAATTTACTCGTCTTCACTTTTATCTCCTCTCTCTCTCTCTCTCATCCATCCATCTCCACCTCGTCATCATCTGCATCTACTATGTACATGGGTTTGGCCAGGCGGAAGTAAATGGAGAAATTACCTCGGGATAGGGGATAACCAGAACTGTAATGGAGTTTCCAGACTAAGTATTCGATTTGGCAGTACAAGGCCTCCTTTATAGTCATCAAAGTACATGAAATTCGGAGATTCGTATGCAAAGCATGTGTGATGCATTTTGGAAGTAGATATATCTGATATAGTCAAATGTGAGTCTTTGTATCGTCTTGGATGCGTACATTCAAGTATGTGTCTATCTATAAGGAAGGATATACTACAACAATCTAACCCTCCTTCAAAACTGTAGACACTTCTCTCTGGGAGCACTTGTTTCAATGAATTTACATGTGAGCCCAAGCAGTGTGTCATGGGACAGGATTAAGTTTATAATGTGCATAGACCCTGTCTTTCATTATAGCGTATTCCAGGGATAAAAG
Organism: Allacma fusca; assembly: GCA_947179485.1. Classification (NCBI taxonomy): domain Eukaryota; kingdom Metazoa; phylum Arthropoda; class Collembola; order Symphypleona; family Sminthuridae; genus Allacma; species Allacma fusca. Next base: position 4,231,016 of record OX359247.1, on the reverse strand, counting down.
GAATGGGAATTATGGGAGCTACATATATCCATATATGCTGGGAAATTTGCTGTACATTTTATGTACGGATTGTGAGGAGCATAGATGTGAAACGTGCGTTTATCCCTTCTCAAGTGTAGGGGAGATATTTACATTGAAGGTGAAAGTCAAAGTTGAGGCGGAGAAAATTGTTCTCATCGCATCTGCCTCCGAGTCAAAATTTTCCGTCAAACTAAACGCATTAACAGATAAGCAAAATATTATCTATGTGAGTTCTACACGGTGCGATTTAGCTGTGAGAGATACCCTTAAAGGAGCATGGTCTCTACATAGGGACAGAAATACTTACACACTTTCTCCTTCACCAGAATTTTGGAGAGCCCAACTCTTACGCAAAAGGAATGGGTTAATGGTGGATACTTTTCCAAGGGGGTTTTAATATTTACAGGGCTCTTCCCATATTAACCTTTTTTGGGAGGATATCGAAAGATTTAAGGAGCGAATTCGTATGCACATTCTTTATTAGATTTCCGTGTGATGACCCAAGAGGTGTTTGGAAGTGATTTTCTCCCAGTATGTATACATGAATTTGCTTTCCTGGGTGTAATTACTCTTCTCAAGGTTCCTCCGGAAGTGAGGGACCAACGAACTTTCTCCATGCTTTAAAATGCCAGAAGCAAAGAGTGTAAAGTTATGAAGTTATAAAATTCACCAGGAACCCCACAAACATACACACACTTGGGCTTCCACCAAAATGCGTGTGGTAATAAAAGTGAGGATGTGGCCAAGTTTGATGTGCCCATTTGGTGGCTATGTTGGAGGGAGATATGATGAGAGATGAGATGTGGATTAGGATTGAGAAAGTATTTTTGGGAAGATGATGGAAATTTCCTTGGAGAAAGCTCCCTTCACGCATTTCCCCCATTTACCATCATCTCCCCTGGTGACATCCTTACACTGTCGCAATCCTCGTTAGAGCTCCCAGCTCTCTGAGCTGGGGCTAACCCTAGATTAAATTAATGTCACGTGGGGGACAAAGTGAGGAGCATCAGCTTTTTTCCCTGGATTTTGTTTCCCCCTCCGCACGTCCTCCGGCCAAGATTCCCTGGACTTTCTCAACTTAAATGAAATAAAAGTTACCAGCAAATAAGTGAAAGTTCAGGGTTCGTATAAGAGACCAGCAACAAAATATCAACTACAAATATTATGCTTTCTAAATGAAATTTTTATTAAATTCTTGCCCATAGCAAATCCATGGATTTCGCTTTGAGTATGTAGTCCCTATAGGCGCTACCACATCCGAAGTTGTACTCGGAGAAAGTATAATTGTGGGAGGGAATCAAATTTTTCCTACGTATAGATATCTACGTGCACAAAAGTAATATACAACATCTACCTATATGAGCACCAAGGTATGAATGTAACCCCACAAATATGAGATGCACTTAATATTGAGACGGGGAAGATGCTGGGAAGCTTTTCAAAATTTGACAGACTCAATCTTACAAGTCTTGCGATCATGTTCTGGGCTCGTGAGTCCCTATATACCTGGATCCGATTGTGCGTGTGTCTGGCCAAGGCGGGAGGGAAGGAAGGATGAGATGGAAGATGCAGACACTAAAGATGGAAATATTGTTACCTGTCAGGGAGGCTTTCAGGAATTTTCTATTTCCAGGGGAGATTTTTCATTCATTCCATTTTCAATCCGTAAGGGAAATTACAGCATTTTCCCCTCTTTCTCCTGTTTGCTAGTACAAAAAAAATGTACATATTTAATGGGTGAGTATGCATCCGCTGGGAGGGTGTATGAAATGAAGGGACGTCTTTACTATTTCTTTAGCTCCAGTACATACATAATTATGTATGAACATTTGTCTCTGGGTTTGGAAATGGACCTTTTCAGTACATGGTATAGTAAGTGATGGAGAAAATAACTGTCATCCTCCTTTTCGAGGTCACATCAATGAGTTGACGTTTTTTTTTCCTGCATATAGAAATGATATTGATTTTCCTCTCAAGAGTGACTTGTTCAAGTCGTGTGGATACATGTGTGTGAGAGAATTGAGGTGGCACTTCACAATTGCAATCTCAACATCGTTGGGGGAACGTCAAATGAGGATTTTTCTTGTAGTTTTGGAGTAGTTGTGCACAAAAGCCTGGGATATTATTATTATTATTAGTACGAGTGCATTTGCTTTCTTTTCATAGGTCCACGTACTCCCCCAGCCCTTTTCATATGCTAAATGACGCAGTGACTTGAATTTCGAACCTCCTGAATTATTTTACTGATACACGTATCTATCTTTGTAACCAGGACTTTAGTAACCCAGTGGAATTATTCCTGAGAGTGATATGATCATTTGATTTCCATATGTGAATTCCTATGAAATTATTTCTCAGTCTGGATCCCATATACCATGAATGCTTTCTCCGTTCCTCACATTTCCCTTGCATATATCTACATATATAGATGTATCCTTCATCTCCATATGTAAATACTCACAGGGAAATAGGAATCAAGGAGAAAGATCAGCTTCTCTGATTTGGCTGATGAGGGAGAAGACGCTCTGGCATTGCATTGTGGCCATACGGATTTAAATTTCCCAGTAATTGTACGCCTCAGCACGGATGGCTGGATCGAAGGATGCAAAAATTTTTCATGTGAAATAAATGAAGGGAAAAAATATCCCTAGTGCTTCTGCTGTATCTATCTGTATAGGGTGAAGAGCGGGCTTCTCATATTTGCTTACTCTTGATATTAATAATAATCAAGGGGGATCCTTGGGTCGACTGCCTTGAGTGCGGTGAAAGAGGGAATGGAATTAATAGTGCTTGCTTTCACTTCAGCATTTGATTATACGGAGGATGGGATACCAATGAAGCTGCCAAATCCGAGGTCTGCAAAACAGATTCGCCGTAGAATGAGCACTCATTTTACGTACATATCTCCCCTGATTAGAGAATTCCTGCTTTCCTCTATACTCTGCCAAGTTTTAAACTCGGGCTTACAAATTCCAGCCCAATTTTTAACAAATAAGCAATCCTATTAGTCAAATCCGTCTTTCAATGATTCCTGTCTCGATTCAAATGTTTGGCGCACAACTCTTATGAATTCTTCCGCTTTTAATCAGACTCCCACATAATGTGCAGATATTCCATGTATATAATGTTTAAGGCACCTCTCATAGGAGAATCTACATTTCAAAATAAATGCCTGGACTTTCTCCTTCCCTGCAGACTTAATTTTTCTTTCCGTTTTAAAGTCAAATTTTGAGTCTGTCCCAGCGATCATAACAGAGGCTGCTTTTATTGGAAGAATCTACTGTAGTGGCTATTAATAATGAACCATTTGAAGACAGATTTTGCTCCTTTGAAGGGTCTCATTCATAAGAGTGCCGGATGTTGATCACTAGTTTGTTATTTATAATTTATTTAAGCAGAGTTGCTTATATGGACCATATGGTTCGATCCAGAAATGATCCCATATTGTTATTATCTACGTTCATATTGAAACGATTTGCATTGGAAATTAAACATGGCTTCCTTTTGTATGGCTTAACTCCTGCATAGAAATTTGTTCTGGCTCTGTATCCAAGATAGAGTCGTATGTATAGCTTTTCACAGCTCTTTTCTTTTCCCTTCTCCTTCCCCTTCGTCTCCTCCGAATGTTTTGTCTGGGGAAATGGCTGTTGCGCTTTTACCTTTCGGATATTTTTAAAATCTCTAGATTGTTCTCCGTCCAACTGCACAAGCCAAAGATGCTTTTTCTGTACATTATCCCTCGCTCAGGTAGTTCTTTAGAGGGGAGTTAAGCTAAGAATAAAGCCAAGGGAGGATCCTCTTACCTTCCATTCAAGAGCTCCCTCATACATTTAAGTAATCATTCGAATGTTCTTTTAATTTCTTGTAATATCCAAAAAGACAGGGGTGGGATTTTCTAAAACAATAACAAGACAGTGGATTTTTTTCTATTTGAGAAATTGCACTCGTATTTTTATGCTTACACCTTTTGACTTTCTCTTTTGACTTTCGTGTTGACTTTCTTCATTCGACTTTCTCTTTTCGACTTTCTCCTTTTGACTTTCTCTTCTCAAAACCTTTCCCTCAACATTTTTCAATAACTTAAAACATTGGGGCTTTTGTTATGCCCAGTGTCTACTGTTTCCTTATGGTTTTGATCCTGGTTGCAGTTAGTTCTTTTCTAATTACTCAACCTTTCCAATTCCATCCATAATATTTAATCCAGCCAAACGCTTCGCATAGATTTTCCTCTCCGTTCTCAGGAATCATTTGGATCATGAGCTGTGCCCATGGTTACTACTCTGCCCTCATCCGTAGATATCCATTAATGGTGATGGGCTGGGAGATGCTTCCAGACTGTCGTTTTGTTCTCCAGTGTAAATAAATGCAGGTTTTAAAGTGAGTTCCCCCACGTAAAGTCCATTAGCGTTTCTGGACTGGCACGGTGTTAAAATTAAATTTCTGAGTATGGAAACTTCAGAGTGGATTTCCTTCAAAATTTAAATATTATCCTGTAGACAGATAGAAGAGGGACTAATAGAGTCCCTTGCAGTATATTTGAGAGGAGGAGTGACATCAAAAGCCTCGTTACAGCTCCTCTTGCAGGATGTAAATACAGAGGAGATTGGGATGGGGGGGGGGGAAAGGACGGAGTTGTGGAAGTAGTAGGTAGTGAGAGTTGAGGGTGGTTTCTGTGTACATAAAGGAGATCATTTGTGCTAATAAAAACTGACTGGGTTGAACATTCACTCCTTCCGGGCCCCAACGTACTTTTTAGATTGAGCGTGACAGCCCCATTCAACACACTTTGACAACCTGCTGCTTTTGAATAGCCCGATGCTTAGCATGATGGGTTGCATAGAGTGCGCTTAAATAACAGGCTTCCCCCATAGAATTGAGTGTGTGTAATCCCGTTAGGACTGCAATTTGACGGGGACTTGTCTGCACAGTCCTGTTAACTTCAAATGAAACAATACAATGACTTAGGATTATCATTGGTTATTTTTGTCACAATAAATTACAGAAGCTCTTTAATATTTTTTAGGGGGTTTGGAGGCCCACTATAAAACTATAAACAGGCTGAGAATTATCCTTCCTCATCCATCTACATAATGCCTTCTCCTTGAGATTAGGTTACTCCTCTTGTGATCTCCAGGATGGATTCTATTACACCCCTCAGCCGAGTACACACATGAATATTTTAAGGAGGGGATATTTCTTTTCTCTGAGTCCTGGAATAATGTGTGCACAAAAGAAGGCTGAAAGTGCATGACTCTGATGTTCCTCCTAGGTTGGTAATTTAAGCACGAGCTCATCATTCCTCCTAAAGGAGGGAAGCCTATGTGGAAGAAACCTACAACTCAGGGCTGATGACTGAAAGGAGAAAAGTCAAAGTAATGTTACTAATTCTTTGAGTGCAACTTATGACCTTTAGTTCCATAAAAGATGTAGCAAATGGGAGGAATGAGAGCGCGGAAAATTGCAAATATTCTCCAGCATGCGAGGTTCTTTTAAGGAAGATATATTCCAGCATTTGTAGGAAATTAATGCTCTGTATATCCCAGTGTAGTTTCCAAAGGGGAGAAAAAACCCATAGATTTTGAACTTTCTCCTTTCCATTCAGCACATATTCCAAGTATAGCTCCTAAATGATTCCATATACCCATCTGCATAGGTTTTTGTGCATTTTATCCATCGGAAAGTGTCTCTATTCAGAGGAGATGAATTCCTAGAACCCAAGTTCACAATCATCCCCCCCCTCCCCAGGATTAATGCCAGGGGATGGGGGGAAAGTAAACAGAAAATCTGACATGCTGATACAGACCTTGTAAAAATTTATAATTAATTTCTTGTACCTGCTTATACTTTCCGTCTGATACTCTCTTATATAATGCTTGTTGGGGAATTTATCCACCTCTGTAATGACTCTGGGGAAAGTGACTTTCTCCTTTTTGTAAACCTTTGTCGAATACCCTGTTAAGTGGCCACTTAGACACACAGGGATGGAGGCAATGGGGATTCCTTTTATAAATTCATTCTCTCTATATGTTCATTTCCAAATATACGCAATACTGCCTGAGAATGAAATCATCTTTAATTGTGACTCACACCCACAATCAGTAATTACTCCAAAATTGTCCTCATATGGAAACCCTAAGAAAAGGCAGGGGCTTTGGACATCCCCCCAAACATTGACTCAGTTTCAGGGGCTTCGCCTTCCCTCCAAGATAAAAAGGAGGAAATTGAAAAAGAAAGATAAAAAAGAGATTCGAGATAAATACAGTTGGATGGAGTCATGTGTGTGTGTGTGAGTGCGAGGGAGTCAGGAGCGCACAATAAGGACCGAGAATAAATGATTAAATAAATTGGTTAAAATCCATAGACGTTTAGAGTGGGAGGAGGAGGAAGGAGTGTATTGAAAGGGGAAGAAATGTATCGCATTTTTTCCCTCTCTCCTTCCTTTCTCCAGAGCTTCTTCAGATCCTTCCTCGTTGGGAGTGAAAGGACCGGAAAGGCATAAATGCATACAAAAAAGGACAGACCAGTATTTCTCCTCCCTTCCTCCTTCCCATTATTCCTGTACGAGTCCTGATGGAATATTAATTAGGACATGGAATTTCCCCCACTGCTCACTGTGCCAAGAAAGTGACTGGAATTGGATTGAAGGAGATAAAATCAAATTGCGGAACAGTTGAGCAGATTTTTCACGTCTTTTTTTCTCACTATAACTTCCCTCCGCTTCAATGCTCCTCAATGGTTTTTACTCCATTTTTTTAAGGCACAGGATTTCAAATGTTCCTCCAAATTGTCTTTTACTCCTTTTATTTTTGTCACTGTTGTTAGATATCATTCAAAGGAACAGAATTAGAAGATTATAAAATTATTGTAAGAAGCTATTATTAAAAAGATCTCAGACTGGTTTAGTATGTTACTTCTGACCCTGACGTCTTCATTTTCAAGTTTTTCGAAATTAGCATACTCTTTGAAAATAATCCAAACATTCTGTAAGTATTTGAAAATGTTTGTTCTAAATTATTTAAACCTGTAGATTAAGTCTTTGAGAGGCTTCATTTTTTTGCAAGGTTATCTCTGTAAGTATATCTGTATATAAGTATAATTATCTGTAAGTATATCTGTATTTATAGAACCTTGCATGAATGCACTTTCATAAATTATGTGCAGCCCAATTTTGAGCAGCTATGGAAACTGAGAGCGTGAGGGGAACGTTGGCTTTGGGAGTTAGTGGTCCATCGAGTCACATTTATTTTCCTCCATTTACTTTCTCTCTCCACGTGCAAGATTAGTTTTTTGTTTTGAATGAAATTTCTTCTTGGAGATTCAACTCATTCTTCCCATCTTGCTTCTACTAATGAGTTGGGAATATTTTTTCCTCCTATAATTTCCTCGTATATAGGGTGAAAGCTCCAGTAATAATTATTCCTGTAGTATACTTCATCCTACTTCACTTATAGGACTTCTGTAGCCTCACTTCTCCATAGCTAGGTTCTCACACTGCCAACGCTGCATTTCTTTGTTTTTTAACTCCCAAAGTTCCGGATTAATGAGCTGCCAGAGTATGGTTGGGAGTTGCGGAATATAGCACTTGAGTGAAAGTCCGGTATCGTGTCTAAAAATAAATTCCTGCCTCTGGCTCTTCCTCCCTTCCTTTCTCTCTTTGGTTTTTTTCCAATTCTCATGGCTGACGGTGAAAGCCTTTGTGAGATTAGTATTGACGTCCCTGAAATAACAACCTGGGCAGGAAGCTGGGGGATATTATCTCCGGGTTTGTTACCCCTGTTTTGATTGTGCCCCTTTCATTTGTCCGAGGGAGTATTATTATTATATTTACAACAATAGAAAAATCAGCTGGAGGGATCCATGCATGACGGTGGGTGTCACGCAGGATTTTTTTTCTTGTAATTATATATAGCTGGAAGGGAAAACATAGGATTAATCATCCTTGGAGGAATGTGTTTCACAATCAGAGGATTTGTCAACCCTCAGGTATCAATGTCCAGACGTAAAGGATCCTGTCTATGATCAGTAATTATTTACTGTGGCTTCAGATAAGTTCCAACAGAATTGGACATAATGGTAAGTGAAAGTCGGGGGTTTCTGCTCTCTCAAATATCTACCGATCTCAGGCCAATGGGTTTAAGTTATTTGGAAGTTGTAGAGTCTCAAGGTAAAATGTCCTGTTTCGCCCGTGTTATTATCCAGTGACATTTCTGGACTGGAGCAATGTACTATCCCAGGTGAAAGTACTTGGAATGCTCATAGACCACTCCCTAATTTGTGCTTGAGGTGAAAGCAAATGTTATTGACCCTCTTGCTCGTCCCAATCAGATATCCACAGGAGAAGGTTGTTGGGATTTAAGGTACGAGGAAGCAAAGCTCTATTTATTCCTAAGCACCTTGCATTATAGACAGTGGAAGAAGCACTGGAGGAAGCGTTCCCTCAAAGGAGGAAAATAAATGTTACTGAAATATCCAAAAGGAGTTCTTACATTAGAAGCTATTGCTCCCCAATTAGTGGAGCACTGAGGGAATACATCTTGAGAAGATGGAGGAAGAAGGGCTGGGATTTGGCAAAGTGGCTCTCTTCCACCATTTCAAATCCTAGCTGTATGAATAAGAAGCTTTAGACCTAACTAAGGATTCTTGATTCAAAGGCAATTTTACTAAATACTTGTCAGATGTACATACATACATAGCTACTTAGAGGGAAAGTGTGTAGATTCTTCGGACAAAACATTTTTCCCCTTTGGCTTCCCCTACAAAACTTTCTCTTCAAAAGGACTTACGTACTCAGGAGATGGAAGCTAAATGATCTGTTAGCAGTATGGATCACCTTAAGTTTACATGTATGTATGTAGTTCGTTTCCTTATGATAGTCTGGTTATTAAATATCCAAGTTTACATTTTTTAACACACGGGTCAATAACCAATGCCTATTACAGCACTTGCTTTCTAAAATTGTGCCAAACTATTCTTGATTCTCGTACGCTACTAGATGCCTTTGTTCTAATAATTGCAACAAGAGAAAGTAGTAGTACCAAAAGTGAAAGCAGGAGCAGCAGAAATGAAAGAAATAGCAGCCATGGTGAAAGCATCATAATCAATAAAAGGCCACCCACCAAAAGAACATCCTGTATTCGCAAAAATTTGGCAAGGATTAGTATCTAATCAAATTTTTCCACTCACATGTAGTTTCCCAAAGATGAAAGCAAATTAATGTGAAAGCTAATTAAAAGAAGTTCTAGTTCATTTTTTTCTGTTTTTGCGTTCTAGCAAACGTTTTTTCACTAGACTTTGACATATGTACAATTATCCTGGAAGCAATTCCAGAGATGCAGTTGTTATTGCTGTAGTTGAAAATCCCCTTGATCTTGTTCATGCACCTTTGCTTTGTAGCGGAAATTTTGTATTAAAAAAAATTAAAGCAGTGAGTAGGTAGTGAAATGACGGGGGAGATATTTCACAGGTTTAATCTCTACATCTATCAGACCTCAGCGAACGTTGACACCGGAGGAGACGACAAATAGGGAAAACCTTGAAAGTATTTTTCGCGACCCTAGAAGCATAGACAGTGCCTTGACTATTGCTCCTTTGTGAAGGTAGAGAATGTACAACTCCGACACAGGCACATAGTATGTACAATCCTTGCAAGGGAATCCCAAGAGGAGGAATTCTTGTGTCGGTATAACGCCAATGTTTTATATCCCAATGGTTTAGCATGAGAAGTACATACTCTTGGGAGGATCTGATGAGTGGGACATTACAGGGGGGGGGGATTGTGGCGATGAGGAAAGTCGTACACAGAGAGTCGACTGTGAACACCAAAATGAGTTATTTGAGGGCACAGGAATTGTATGGGAATTCCAAGCTCGAGCTTTAATTTCAAGGTAGCTTGACTATATCCTTTCTGGTAGAGTGCCCGTCGTGGCTTTTGGTTGCTCCCATGGAAACTCCAAGGGCTCCTGATGCTGGATTCATTTATAATTATTATACTTGCAGCTACTGGACTTTAAAAAGGTTAAGAGCTCTTTTGCTATTCAACCTTGTCTTTCCGACTTGGAGCTGGGTCTCTATCATGAGGCTACACCCAGTCAACCCTCCGACCATTAATGAAATTGCAAAGGAGTCTAAATTCTTACCCGACACAGATTGCAGCACATATGTACATGTGTGGGCCCCAGTGTGATGTAAATAATACATACGAATATACAACTTCCACCTGTAAATACCTTGTGAAACATACGGGCCGTGTGTTAAGAGATACATATGTGTAATTACTTGACAGCATCAAAGAGTCGACTTATTTTGAACTCAATTATGGAAGAGTAGTTTCCCAGTTTTGCACTTTCATTTTGATTTGGGATTGTAACCCAACCCCGGCCTGAGTTGTTCTTTTGATGCTCTCTGGCCTATGTACATACGGACATGCTCATGTTGTTCATAGGGACCTGGTTGGGATTACTTCCAGGGGAAAGTATCCAAATCTACATGAGATATCAACTCTCGTCTGGTGCTTTCACTCAACCCCGTGTCTTTCCCCACATTGATGTCTCCACGCCAGACAACTCCCATCCCACTCATTGAGTCCCTGGTTACAGGGAGTATTTGTCGGTGGAGTGGGAATGAGAGTTGTCATGCTCTACAGATGTTCCAAGTCTCACATGCATCAAATGTAGCAACCGCACGCATCTCCTTCCTATGCGAAAATATTCCAGGGAGACGTAAATTATCTACAGGAGTCTTGTTGAATGTTTATAGGGATGAAATGAATTTCAACTGAGGAATTTTAAGATGAAGTGCTCCTGGTCTCCTAGGAACTACCAAAAGACAAACCAACCAATCTACTTGTGTAGTGGAGACTAAATAATTACTAAAATACAAGTCCCTGCTTATGCGGTCAGATTTTCCTATAAGTATCTACCCATTCATACTTGAGAGCAAACGTCTCATGCAGCAGACGTTCCCTTAGCAGAACAATTCCTGGGAGTAAAAGGGCTGAGGCCCCACCTAAAATCTCCCAAATTATAGGGAATAAATCCCTGGCAAATAATAATTTCACTATTTAATAAACACAGACGAGTACACCGTTAACCCTTGTAACGACACTAGTGTTTGAACTAGACTACTTGTGTAGAGCCAAGTACTTGTACATCTGTGTTTACAGGAAAGCTGGAGCTTTCCCCGACGTGTATCATTCCCATTGTGGATTTTTACCATCCTCTCAACCCGGACTGTGTCCCGATGAACATGACACCGACTCCGAGGTATGGACTGTATGGAGATGACAGGAAGATAAATGAATGTGGAAGGATGGGTGGGATAGATACAAGTGGTAACTCAAACACTGCTATTTAACTGGGATCTGTATCTTTCTTAGCGGAATTCCAAGTGTTTATTTAAGAGTTTCAATCTCTGTATTTACTCGGATATTTTCTTTCCCATGAATTACGCCTTGTCTAACGAGATCAGTGTCATCCGCTGTGTCTCCCACATACTTGTAATTTCACTGTTGGAAAGTAGGATCTTCACAATTGGATCCAGCCGCTAGTGTCACCATCAGAGGGGCAAATGTCGTTGGGGGAAACCACGTCTGGCTTTTATATCTGTAGATCTGTAGGTATTTCAAATATCAACTTTCACTATGAGAGCTGCTTTCACTGAAGACTGCTTTCACTCTTGGGTAACTCCTCAAATGACAGGATTCCAGATAGTTTGTCCTTTTTGAATAAATAAATTATTTTAGTATAGGACTCTACGCGTGGGATTCTCATACATATAGGATATATGAATGTTGGGTCAATATATCATCGGTGAAGAGGCAAATTTCAAATTTGTATTAAAATAATACTGATTTATATAAACTTTCACAAAAAATTGTCTTTAGAAAGTAAATCCTTAATTTGTACCTTCTTCAATTTACTGGAGTGAAAACAATGGCATAAATACATGTACATAATTTTATTTCGAATCGAAAATGTAACTTCATTTTTGCCTCTTCACATCCAAAGGACATGCATGTGGATTATCCGGAGTTGTGAATGACTATGGGAAGAGAAAGTGGGGAAGTTTTCGGGGGAGAAACAAGAGCATGTGTCATTTGAATTGTTTTACATGTTCGCATTCCATTTCTGTCTTGTAATGTGGAATCACCTAGAAATTCATGTTCGTAAGTGGGTCTGAATGGAGAAGAGGGGACACATTCGGAGTGAGGAGAGTTGTCTATGTGTGTGTATGTGTGTATGTGTGTGTGTGTGTGTGTGGAGCTGAAGCCCGTCATTCAAATGTCAGTTGCAGGAACAAAGGGGAAAGTCTTTCTGTCTTTCTCCCTCTCTCCTTCCAATGCTCCTCTTCAATGGTCATTAATGTGGCGGATCAGAGTTTCCTATGTGGTTGGGATCCTCCCTGTGGAATACATTTCTAAAGATCAAAGCCATTCCTCGGCTCTGTTATCTCCGTCCTTATACTTTCCCACTGAGGACGTCACGACCCCCTCTACATACACTACAGTATAGGAACGAACTAAAGTGGTCACTCTGACACAGGCTTGGGTTCAGGGCCATTTTGATTTCTCCAAAGTCAATTTTTGCGGTTCACTATTCAATTTATTCCCTCATCCTCTTCTTTATCGTTTATGACCATTGTCTTTGGAAATTTGATTTCCATCCTTCAACTACGAATGTAGCAGGGAGTCCCATTGTTTTCCAACGTCCCTTCACGCCCTCCCAATCCTTCCTATTTATTATATTGATATCCTCTTGGTAGCCCTCACAGAAATCCCATTTTTGAAATCAAATGAACGACGAGTGAAATTAATACACTTGCTGTATAAAGTGTCTTCCAAAAAGTTTCTGGAACAGTTCCATCCTATAGATTTGTTCGAGGAACCTTGTGGTTACAGTAATTCACTGGTGGAAGGATTCCCACAGAGTTGAGATATCATGAGATTTCCCCTGGATATAGATACGCAATGTGGTTCCAATGGTTCACAAGCAAGGGTGATAATTTTTAAGAAGACCGGGAGCATTACAGATATTGTGAGAAAGGGGAAGAAAGGGATATCCATTTCACAATCTCCCTTTCTCCCCCCCCCCTCCCAAGTTGCAACATTGGAGAGGAAGATGAGATAATTACGGGTAAGTTCATTGGCAGGATATCAAAAAAGGGAAATCCTTTAATGGGAGAACGAGGAGCTAAATCCGTTTGAAATTGTGTTCCGGGAGCTAGTACAGTACACACGACAGGGCCTCTGTATCCGTAATGTCACAAGTTGTAATACTTTTAATCTTGCAAAACATTGAGTATGTGTGTGTGTGTTTGTATGTATGTAGATATGTAACGTGTACATGAACCGACTTTAGTAGAAAAGGACGGGCCCCGCAGTTTATTGGGATTGAGCATTTTGCAATTGGAACTCTCGGAGTTTATGGATGCAGGAGAGGAGGGGAAAATCCGTGAGGGAGAGCGGACGTGCCTCAAGTGTGAGTTACCAGGGCAATACTAACAGTGTCTTAATGAGAAAATTTTTTGAAAGAGGGTGTAGAATGGATAGAGATATTGAAAGCAAATCACCGGAAATCTCAAGCCAGGGGTTTCATTAACTGTACTTACAAAAGTCATGGAGACATGTGTAGATATGTATGTATCTATATCCCTTAGATATGTACGAGATTGAGCAAGAGGAGAAAGCTGGGGAGTAACTTTTTTTTTTGCAAAAGAACTAATGCTCTCCAGCAACACATGGGAAAGTACATAGGAGTGAATTAGAAAGGAAAAAATATGGTTCACCTTGAATGAGATTCCTGTAGGATATTCTCATACAAAGGAACATTTTCACATGTGTTTCCCCACGACTGAAAAGTTTCTCAACTGAAAAGAAATTTCAGGACTAAGGTCCCTCCAACTCCCTTTATCCAGTTGCTAGTCCTTCCTCCCCTGTAGATATACACTCATGCATATGGGGAGTGTGCCAGTGTGTCTGCTCCTATGAATCCTCAAAATGTTTCCTTCAAATCTCCAGTCTGTGTTTCCCAAACCTCCTTCCGTCAAGCCGGACTCTCCCCGGCTGGGGAATTAACTTTGATTTATATTTAAGTAGTTTATCCCTATACTTCATTCTCCATGCTGGGGTATTTAGTTATAAATTAAAATAAGGGAAAGTGGTGAAAGTATGCTCGAAAAATAGTACAACTGTGCTTGGATTGTATTCACAAGAACTCAAAAGATAGAGGAAAGTTATTTAAGAGAATATTACGACGCCCCATACTACTAAAGTTAAAAACTAAAATTATAATATTTTAGTTAAAGAATAAATGCTAGACATCAGAGCTTCCATGATAATATGCACATATGTACATAGATTTACTCTACGGGGTATATCCGTATACGTTCCTTGCGAGAGAGTGAGTGAGTATACAGATCACATCCGATCAATTTGAAATGTGGCACTCGCAGATAAAATGTAATTATTTATGGTTCATGAAAAATTCCTTGTTTGCACAGAATTGGACGAGACATTCAAACAAAATTATAAATGCATGTCATTGGGTAGAATTCGGACAAGCAGAAGTTAAGTACTTCAGATAATTCACTTGTAGGAACTCAGAGCCCGTGTTTCTTATCCACATGTCATGACAGTGACGTAGCTCCCTGTGAACCATCATTTAAATTCTGTTTAAATATTCACCTGCCCCGTTCCTATACGTAACTGCCAGGACATCCAAAGATTTGAATGATGACTCGTCGATAATAATTTGATTCGTGTGACTGAGGGAAAGTGCACTCTGTTCCATTGTCCCCGAGCAAAAGAATGTATTATCTTTGGGCCTGGCATATGGAACAGCCCTGTGAAACTGAATGAGATCAAGTCAGAAGTCATTAAATTGTAAGTGAAAGAATGGAGAAAGCTCTTGAAGCTCAGCGTACTGGAACTCAGCCCTTGAACGGAGAAATGCGCTTTGACTGCCTATACTTACCTCTCCAAACTCAGAGGCTCCTCAGAGGGATTTCCCTGTCCTCACATATATATATACTCTGCCTTTATAGGGGAAGACTCCTAAAAGGAAACTAGAGGCGGAAGACCGAGGAGGGAAGAATTGGATCCAGCAGTTACCTCGTTATCCCTTGGAAAAGTGCTCAAGTTTTAACTAACCATTATAATTATAATCATGAGGTCCTAATTGGACCTGGCCCATCAAGTCTTTCATGTTAATGTCACCTTCTTCTCCTCCTCCTCCTCCTCCTCCTCATCCTGCCTACCGCTCTCTTCTCAACTACACTCATTGGCTCCTCCGTCGTTCTTCAAAAGCTCCATTTCTCATATTATGAAATTACAATTCCCCAGTCTGCTCCTTCTCCCCTGCCTCAAGTCTCCCTCAAAAGCCCCGACACACAACTGTAAAGGTCAACTACCGAAAATTCACTAAACTTCAAAATTACGTCTCGTCCTCAAATTCCTACGATGCTTAATCCACTTGGAACGGAAATTTGTTTTGATGCTAATGCCCTCAGTCAGATTCCTTTTTGAGAGGTCTTCCATCTCTCGATATGTAACTACAGAGGAGATGTTGAAGTCGGAAAATATGAGGAGGCCGCAGGTATCCCTGCCAATCCTGCCAGCCCTTAAATTATACAAAGTCAGCCTGCTTTCGAACATTTAGCAGAATCTCATTGCAACATCTCACAAAAAAAAGCTTTCACTTTTAAATATTCCCCGAGGATTTCATTTGACTTATAATACTATGCTTGCATGGTTCAGTTGAAATAAAAATAAAATCAACCACAAGATAAATAATATTTTTCTAAAGGACAAGAGTAATATTTCGGATGACAGTCAATTTTCCTATGGGGGAGAATATAACGAAGCAAATATAAATAATTACAAATAAAATAAATCCAGATTTGAGAACTTCAGAGCTAGTACATTATGTAATTACAATGTAGATACATACATACTAAGGGATTATCTAATAATTGTAAACTTATACATGGGAATGAATATCCACCAGGGCCTCAGATAGGTTTGGGAGATAGATAATGAATTGTTCCTGGTATAGATACTGTGTGCTGATCCCCCCATTTAATCTCTGACTTGGAGACCCTAAGTTGAGAATTGGATTTAGTGGCTGTCAACCACTTGATCAGGGCAGGGACATTAATGCTTTATTTCCAGGGCTTCTGAAAAATGTACTAGGGAAATGTAGGAATGGGCATGCTGGGAGACGCATTAATGTGCACAAATTACGACTCGTATAGATATACTCGTGGTAAGGATTTATAGTTGGATGTTAGGTCCTAACGGAAGCTTGGAGCATTTCCTATTTGGTGGTCCAGAGCAGGTTTGTTAGCCAGATTGGGACTGGTGTATCAAGATTCCAGGTTTAGAGTGGTAGTCTGTGTCACTAGGGAGATGTTCGTAGGTAGAATCACACATTAGGACTAAGTCGGGGCTGGACACGTGGGGGAAAGCTTGTTGGTTGATGGGGACTTAACTCAAAATGAGAATTGACTTCCATTCCGGTCCCCGGACTAAGTCGCCCACGGCAGTGACCAAAGTAGACCAGGGTATAAATCAGCTTCACATTATCAACTCTTAAATGAAAGCGAGATTAACAAGTGCGAGCTAATTTCCACCTCCGGAGCCGCTCCTGTCACCATAAGCGCATTGGCTCGTCCGAGTCACGTAATTGTACATATTTGTAACTCTGGATGTTTTACCTACATGTGTATAAAGGGTGACTCAATTCATACACCCCCTTCAACATCTGCACAAATGTGAACACCTGTAAAAGATGAATGTTTTCCTGCTCTTTCGAAATCTTCCAAAAATATTTTGTCTTTTCTCAAATTTATTCCAGTATTTTTTCATTTTCGTTGAGATACTTTCCTCCACACCTCTCTCAAACACCCGTAGAATTCCTTTGGAAATATCCAATTTAAATTTATTTTATAAAGATTGCTGTAATTATGTAAATAAAAATAGGACTCTAATTTTTAACGCTTCGAAAAATTCTTTCAGTTATGTCCTTAGACCAAACTGGGATCTCAAATATTGGCGTAAGTTTCTAAAAGATTTTGAAAAATCCGCCTCAAAATTATCACAAAAAGGGGGCCCTGAGCATTTCACAGGTCACAGCTTAAGTATGGTCTAGAGGGATGAGAAAGGCAAATTAAACAAGTCTTTGTATACTTACCATATAGATACATATGTAACTTTACACTGTAATAAAGGAGCTTTTCCGAGAAGGTTCTAATTCCCTGGGAGATGTGTCATATGTTGTGTTGAGACTAACATGGGATTCCTCCTACCTTTCAAAAGTATTAATTTTCAAGGGAGACGGGAGGAGGGGGGAATTAAACTTACAATACATTAATTTTACTTTATGAACCACGTGGTTCTTACAACGCTCCCTATTTACCTCCAAATATATCCCCCTTGTTAATTAGAATTTAATACAAGGGTAACATCTGGAAGTGGAAAGTTCTCTTTCTCTGCCGCACTTCTTCAAGGCAAGAATAGATATGTATATACCTAACGTCCGTAGTTTATTTACACCATTTTCCCTCTGATCCTGCCCGATTCAGGGTGAAAGGTTCTCTTGTTGTTGGTTCTCTATATTTTTGTATCACACAAAAAAAACTCCAAAACTATAATACATTATGTTACAGTCCATAAGCCTTTGAGGACACAAAGCTTTCATCTACAGATCTCCTCCGTAGTTTTGTGTCCTTTGAGTTATTATCACTGGGAGGAACTGAGGGGCACGGGTCTTTATATACCCAATGAAGTATAAATAATATATGTTTTATTTTCTTGACGCAGGTCATAAAAAAGGGGGAGGTGAACCAGAAGACTAATGAACACTGAAGAGAATACTGAATTGTGTATTAAGTTTACGTCGAGGCATTAATTTTCATTGACTTTAATTATTACCATCATTACTGTACGATTGCTTGTGGACATTACTATATACATATAGCTTTACCATTAGATGATATAGTACATAGCTGGAGGAGATTTTGAGCCGTTTAGTTTGTAATAATTTATTTTTTTTCATATAATTAATTATAGATAATAATATTATATTCTATTTAAAAAAAATGTGAACACACAGCTCGGTATTAATACATTTTTTTATCTATTTTACTATCAATTGTTTTTGTGAGGAAAAAAAATCAATGAGGGAAGTCCTCCAAGTTATTTTTATGAATCGAACTTTAATTCTGTATACGTATAATTATATTTATTTGAGTTGGATACACAAGGGAGAGAAATTTTCTTGAATTTAATTAAGGAATAATAATTATTATTATAGCCCCTGATTTTTTTTTCTAGTATTTTTTTTTCCTCCAGAGTTCTCAAAGAATAGAGAGCTTCTTTTTTTTGGGTGACTCCACAGACATTAATAAAATAGTAATAATAACAAGGAAGTATTTGAGTACTGCAAAAGTGGGAAGGAGTGTATTCAGAGAGGGACTGTGCTGCCAATCAGTCCCGATACAAAGAATAAAAAATAATTAATTATGTTTACAAAACTACAGCTTTTTTCAAGACACTAATTTAATGAGGACTAATACTACTAATAATAATTCATGTGTGTACATGAATCCAAACAGGAGAGGTATGGAACGTAATTGTGAGTAGAGTATTTTCAATAAAAATATGATATTATTATATATATCTAATAATTATTTTACAACCCGGACTGTCTCTGGATAAATATGTACGGACACAAGTGCATAGGAATGAATATATTCCCTGTGTACTGTCCGACACGGGTTCAGAATATAGGAGAAGAGGGATTAATCACAAATGCATAATTAATTACAAGTAATTATTTATGTGTAGGAACTCAAAATGATTTACAATTAGTTGTGTAGAGATTTGTATATAAATTTACAATGTATGTATGTATGTATGTACATGCAAAATATAAATAATTATAATTATATACGTTCTATCAGTGCGAACTTTCTGGCACGCCCCTTTTTCACAGGGGCAGCATACTTTAATTATTATATTGCATTTGATAATCACACTTAACTAGATGTATGTATCTTCAATATGAAGGGCTGTGAGTGCTAATATTCTGTGTATGTCCGTGTCACTATGAGTGTAATAAATAGGAATTAGTATACGCTCTGTGTAGGAATTTCTTTTCCTCAGTGTACCATGCCCTGTCAATTTTAGAAGCTGTTCTAGAGAGACTGCATGACTATAATTATTATATGATAGAGCTTGAGAATTCTGTTGGATTATTTCCTCAAAATATTTGCCACCACATTAATTTCAAACCCCTATAAATGGTTGTTACCACATTGATTTCAAACCATTAATTTCAAACCCCACAAAATATTTACTACACTTATTTCAAACCCTACAAAATATTTACCAAATTAATTTCAAACCCCTCAAAATATTTGTTACCACATTGATTTCAAACCATTAATTTCAAACCCCTCAAAATATTTGTTACCACATTGATTTCAAACCATTAATTTCAAACCCCTCAAAATATTTGTTACCACATTGATTTCAAACCGTTAATTTCAAACCCCACAAAATATTTACTACACTTATTTCAAACCCTACAAAATATTTACCAAATTAATTTCAAACCCCTCAAAACATTTACTAAATTAATTTCAAACCCTCAAGATATTTGTTTCCAGCCTCGTTTCAAAATAGAATCGGTCAAATTTAAAGGGAACGTCCTGGACAACTATGATTTAATTTGTGATGGAATTACGAATACAAAAACATATTAAAATGTAAATATGTAGATATATGCCCGACAGTATTTTTCCCAATTACGTTGCTGGACACGGCGTGTAGATCTATATTGTCCAAGCTCTTGATGAGTCATTTATATCCAGTTACATCAAATTGAGGATTTATCAGTAAAAAAAAATTATTAATGAGGAATGTTCTGTGGTTCGAGCTTCTGACCTCGGCTCGTGGCTCGTCTCTGTCAGATTCACTTCCGTGTCTGCGGACGTCTCCTCGAACGTCTGACCCCAGCATGGGTTACTGGGGACTGTCAAAGTGGATCAACCGGATGTGGGTCCTGCCAAAAAAAAATTAACCACCATGCCAAAGCTGGATAGGGTGAGGGAGTCCATGGAGCCAGGTCATCCTTGTACATATTTAACCACTGTGAGTACATTTAGGAGCTATAGCTATAATATGAGCAATGACTAAATTTATTTTCTCCGAAAAAAACACATACATACATAGTTATGAAAAGATAATCAAATATGTCCAGGTTGATTGTATCCATTCAGAAATAATTTTCAGAGATGAGCAGGAAATCAATTGAGTTTCAGCTCGTTAAGGTTTTTGAGTAATGAATAATTTTAATTAGTAAAGATTTATTTGAATAATTATTAGAGATTTGTGGATTTGATCCCTGCGTTATTGGTAGACTCGCTGTGCGTACGTCAATGTATAGTTTCTAGTGAGAGATGTTGTGGAGCTGTATTTCTATTCTGTGTATATTTACCAAAAAAATAATTAATTAATTAATTAATTACGCCATAAGTCACAATGTCTCTAGCTGTAAGGACATTAGTGCTAGACTTAAAAAGGGGGTAACATGACGCTATAAAACTTTTAACTTGTAAAAACAATACATGTGTAAGAAGTCAAAAGTATATTTGTAAGTTATTATCATTGTACTGTCTGTGCTGGAATTAATTCTTTTCTTTCTCTCTATTTGGGATTTGTGATAAATTAAAAGCATATTGCAAATTTCATACTCACATGATCAATTTACTACAAAAATCTATATTGTAACTATAATAATTAAGGGAATATTGTCTATAGCTTAAAATTAGTAGGAGGGGGAGCCCTTGGGTCATTTTCGACTTCTATTGTAAACTTTGTACTACTTCGTCCCGTAAATAGATAGCCCTTTTTCAACTGTACATAATTAGATATATCTATAGGTACATCCAATTACATACTATAATATAAATATACAATTTTAAAAAAATGTAGCCAGTTTTTAACAATCCTTTGATTCTCATCTCCTGGACGTGTAAATGACTTCACGTTCACGAGTGTGATGATTACAATTACTTTTACAAACTGTTATAATGACTCTGAGTGTTAGAGGATGAGGAACTGTTGATGGAGACCGAGGGTTTTTTATATACATATTTCCCTCCCTCTGACCGTATGTATAAAATCTGACTATACTTACTTCATGTTGTGGATCCGTAGTAGTGTTTCTGTTTCCCAGTACAAAAAATATTCCTTGTATTTCCTACCATCCAAATCCTACAGTAATCAAGAAAGCTACTAGCCATCTTCAAATTAATAGCCCCATGGACAGGCATACAAGCATTCGTCTCTATTATATAATTAGTTCACGATGCTCTTAATACCTGAGGGAATTAATAGTAATGGAAGACACAAGTGACATCCAATATGTCGAGACATCCCTTATTTCAAAATCCGGTAGAAATAACTCAGTCCGGAAGAATTTTACGTACAATTCCCTCTAGCTATACACTTGCGTTCTTAATATCTCACATCATAAAATTACGAAAGACCTGTATGCAATTATATAGATACATACAAAATTACATGAGTTTGTAAACAGACCCATAACCCTTGGATGACCATTTTTCATGTGCAATAAATATTCCGGAGAATGAACCCCCATAGGTTTTTTAATGTCAGGTAGAAATTACCCTACAGACATTCCCTCCCTGGTAAATGACCCCTGTGTTATTGAGGATTAGGAAATTTAAAATTGTCCCAATAAATAGGTGCTACACTAAAGTCCTTGCTATAAATCCTTCCTTGGCAGCAAAATCGCTGACATTAATCTGTAAGACTTGGATTGTTTTATTTTTAGTTTGTCACTCACACTTTGATTTTTTTTTGTCACTGAGTTTCCTTGGAGTTATGTCTGTGACATCAATGACAGGAAAAAATTTGTCATGGGGACTCAATGTAAGTTGGGAAAATATTGATCACGTGCTACACACTGGTGCTCAAGTGAGAGGAAACTACGGGGAAGAATCTCTGTAGTGAAGACCTATACAAAGTGGGAAATTATGCCATGGTTTTGGAAGAGGAGGAATCGAAGAGAAGAGAATTCGAAAGTTACCTACGTCCTCAGAACATCTCATTTGTAGAAAATTGGGAGGAACTAATATTAAATAATAACTTTTACAGCCACAATTTCCGCCATGCATGCTATACGTGCCCATAATTACCCCGACACAGGACTTTATGTAAGCTCTCCGAAAATCCCTTACGTAATATCTCCGTTTGTAATAATAATATGTGTAATAATGAATATATACACTAGGAACGCTCTTGCATATATAAACTGAACCAATATACTCATACTGAATTCTGATTGTAATTTTTGTGTATTTAGTATATTTGGATGTACAAAGAAAACACGGAGATTTGAACACGACTTTGTGAAAAGTTTACGACAGAAATGAAGAGAATAATACGGGTATATTTTGGCAAAAAATACCGTACAATTTGTGTCCAGTTTCTTGTGTTTCATTTTTTCATTAATTCTCATCGCTCCAGCATTTCTAATGGCTTACTCTTTCCTTACTATTTCTTTTGGCTATGCTGCATACTTTCTCCCGTTCACTTTCTCTTGTCCACTTTCTCTCGTTCACTTTCTCTTGTCCACTTTCTCCCGTTCAATTTCTCTTGTCAACTTTCTCCCGTTCACTTTCTCTTGTCCACTTTCTCCCGTTCACTTTCTCTTGTCCACTTTCTCCCGTTCACTTTCTCTTGTCCACTTTCTCCCATTGGTTCTGCATGTAATTTCATTAGAAATGGTCAATGCTATGGGCTCTTTCATATGTGCGCAATGTTACTTATATCCGCATAAGGAATTTGGTGTAACCACAAGGAAGGGAAAATCAAGGAAAGTTTGACGGAGAGTATAAAATTTTTAAATGGTAATTCCATTAATGTTACATTTGCTTTCGTCTTTCTCCAGGAAACTTTTGATTTAATGCCCCATTCCCGCATTCTCGCTCGGGCTCCCCAGCCCTATGGCAAATTATCGTGTACTGAAAAGCAAGGCAGGAAAGTCATAAAAGTTGATAAGACTTACTTGTAAAACGTAATTATTATATCTTCCTTCATTTATGTATCCCTCCCTCGTGATAAGTATACGGTGGGGGGAAATCTTTGTACCTGGCAATTTCCTTGTTCCTTGCTGAATTATGTATTTGTTCTGCACTCTATTTCAACTATGAATTATGAGCGTATGCAGGAACTGCTATGAATATATTAGAATCACTTTTCTATTGTATTCATAAGTGCATGGCTTATACACACACACATACATATACACACACATACACACACATGTACATTATGTATTATTGGTCCTAGGGACTTCTACCCATATGACCCAACACAGATAACATAATATGGACAAATTAGGTATTTGTGATGCATACACGGAACCAACATAACCTTAATAAAGTGCACTCCCTTTGTAACAGCATCCCCTAGAAGAAGCAAAGTTCAAAATAAATGTAGCCTCTGAATTAAAAACTATCTACAAGTAAAACAAATAACAGTTCTGGGATAGGGAAAGCAAACATTCTGATTTTTGAACAGTCGTATTCATGGAAAGTCAAGCTGAGGAGAAATTCCCAACCGTCACTCTCTCCCCTTAGAAAGAGCTGACAAAGTAATTACATTGAAAGTAAGTGCAAAAACTTGAACTAACGGCACATCATTATCCCAATGTAATTTTCGCTGTAACTGTTGGAAGACATGGAACTGGAAAGGGAGCTCTCGGGAGGAACCACTGCCTCCTGAACATTTAGCTCCCATCCCCGCACGTTCCCATACACTCACCTCATAGTTACCAAAAATAAGGTCATTCTTCAAATTAGGAAATGCGTCTTCCGGGACTGGCGCGAGATTTCCTACATCTAGTTATAATCCCTATCCCTTTCTTGTAGGATTATTGTTCGGATGGGGCAGAGGCCCTATGTAAGCACGTAGCAAGTAACTCATCAACTGTGGGCCAGCCGCTTAAAATAAGAAGTAATTACTTTCCAAAACATGCACTACTGCACTTGATGAACTAAGCTGTTGGGGAGTAATGATTATTTAGAGGAGATACCCGAGAAATGCTATTATGTAAGGTGGGGGATACGAGCCCTTACTAATGGGAAAAAGAGAAATAATTTCATAATTATAATCGTAATTATCCTTATGACTGTATAAAGGCTGAAGGGTTTTTAGAACTTTAGGTATTAAATTTATTACACTTATTTTAATTGTCAATCAGTTCCTTCAGTTCAGTGTTTCTAAATGCTTCCGTTTGGTAATCATTACTGTTATGGCTAGTGCCATTTGCATCTGTCCACACCTCTAGTGTTTTCGTATATAGTTGAAGCGTGACTTTTATGTAATTACGTTCGACTGGATGGGAATGAGTTCTGGAGCCGCACTCCTTCTTCAGTAGATTCTGGATGACGAGTATGTCTTTATTAGAAAATGATTTGTTATTTACATGAAAGTACACAAATTCATCTAGCTATAAGGACTGGGCCCGAACTATAGTTAGGAGCTGGGAAGGGTAGCTGTGTGTAGTTGTTTCTTCCTTTGCACTTCCCCCTCCTTCGCCCCTTCCCTGTTCTGTCTAAGTAGGGCCTTGTCTTGTCAAGGGCTTGATTTTAATTCAATGCCAAATATCAGACCATGCCGGAGTCTCTTAAGTATTTTCCAGTGAATGAGCAGCCAGCATTTATATTTAAAGGGGAAAGAAATGAAGAGAAAACACTTATTGGGGTATTTTTTTCCCCCAGCCGTCTGATCCAAGGACCATTCCAATTCCCATTATTGCGTCCCTCCAAATCTTTGACTTTGAGGAGTAAAAGTGATTGAGACGACGAGTAATAAGAGCATTTACAATTGGCTCCATCAATTGTCCGTCTCAGCGTCGCCAGAAGGTCTCTCTTTTTCTCCCGTCTTTCCGTCCTTCCCGTCATGGCTGAGGAACGAGGAGAAAAACAAGGAGAGTCTACAAAACTCGTCCCAACACAAATAAGTGAATTTCCATTCAGCCCTTTTCCCCTCGTTTCATCTTAGACTAGCGTAACCGACACGCACATTCTGAGTGGCACATTTTACCAGAAAAAAAAATTCTCTTTGTTATTTCAATTCTTTCACCCGTCGCCCGTCTCCTTCCACTTCTCTTGGCTCTGAGAGAAAAACCTACGGGATCACATCCTGTGTGCATCAATACATGTGTCCCCCTTTCTCCCTTCTACTCTCTCTCTCTCGTACTTTTGTCACTAGGGAAAAAAAATATATTTATAGGCACTTCTCCCCAGAAGGGTAGCATCTTTCTGGAGACGAACCTAACCTTCACCATCTGATAGGACCCGGGTCCTACTTTCTCAATCTTTCACTGGACCAAGTACCAGAAACTGTTTCAGTCAAGGATTAATTCTTTTCCAGTCTGAACCAGTCTCAACTTTCTTCTCAGGGGGAGCTATGTATACAGATAATTATATACATACATATGTCCACATCTGCATCTAATGGTACTGGGTAAGGGCAAAGGCCGGGGCACTCAAGGCTTTATTTTTATAGTTTATGGACACACATTTACTCATAGAACTCATTTTGATCTCCCACTACTCCTAGAATAACCTACTCCTAAAAGGTTATAAATTATGTTTTTACAATTTTTCTCCCACATTATTTGTATCTACATCTCGGATTTGAACCCATAATGCTTCAATTTCGTCCATCAGTTTTATGTATTTCCGTGGAAAATAACTAAACTACATATGGTTTCAGAGTCAAGAGCAATATGCAGGAGTATTTGAGGTAAGGGAATGCCTGTAGGACCCTGTGACACTAGAAGTGTATATCTATGTATCTACATGTAATTGTATACGTCTTCATGAGTGTAACATATGGGAAGGGCAGAGGAGTAAAAGGGATAATTTAAAGAGAAATAATTCAATGTTAAAGGATGGGGAGATCTGTTGCCAGCAATTGAGTCTCTCTCTCTCGATATGTATTCAAACTTCCAGGGGCTCAGGTTGGCTATGTATATGTAGATACATGCATGCATAACCATAGGCGGCTGAAAGCTACTGTGTGGTTCTTATTTAGTAAAAAAAAAGGAATTCGTCCTGCTCCTGATGGATCCCAAAGTAAAGGAGTAAGCTTGACCTTTCCTGCCGTCACAGATAGTAGTATTAATCTCTTTCGAGGGTGACATAAATTTCCTATGTAGGCTTGACATTCATCTTGCCAATGAAATGGAGAGTATGTAACTGTAGATGAAAGATAAACGATTGTAATCTCTCCCACTACCACTTCAACCCCTCATGATGGGGAAGACTATTCCACCCATTACTCCCGATCCTATTTCCCCCCAAGACTTTCCTTCCCAGGCGTTCCCTCCAAACTATATCTATAATTAGATACATCCAGTCTCTCCTTCTCTTTGAACCAAAGGATTTTTTCCCTCGTCTTTCTCCATGCCCACGTATGAAATGGCACCAGCGGCAGAGAGCATTTACTCCTCTCTGCAATACAATTATAGGAGGAATGTTGGGACTGACGGCAGGGAGAAATATCTACGTTTATCGTCATTAGCACTTGACTACTACCACCCACACCCACACTTGAGGAGCTTTACTTGGAATATGGGAATGATATCCTTTGGAATCAAAACCTCTGTGTTGTCGTCATTTTGGAGAAGGAGAAAAGAGAGGGTGGATTTATTTACAGTGCCTCCTCCCAAGTCTAAATCCCCTTTTCATCTTTCCCCATATAGATAGATACATACATCCGAAGGTCCAAAGAAAACTCACTAACAAATGCTACTGTCAACATTGAGACATTGATTCAATCAAATGACATTGCCATGTAAATGTAATTGCATATAAATGAGCTACAAGGGAAAGGATGCTTTCACTCCTTGTAGACTTCACCACAAGGAGGCCTTCTCACAGTAATAATCAAGAGTTACTACTCCAGCCAAGTACAATAAAGTTTCTTAAAGACGAAACCTGTAGATATGCAGACCCTCATTATATTACATCTTCTCATTGGTTTAGTGACTCACATTTTCCAAGGGAATTCTTGTTGGGAAACTATACTAGGGCTGGATAATTCAGCTTGGCATTTCCCTCCGCTCCGCTTCACCTTTTGAAAGAACAATCCTATGGATCCTTCCTAGTACATGGGGATACAGACTAGTCCTCAAGTAGTGTCTGTTCCTAACTGTCCCATAATACAGCTGGGATGCTCGTATCTCCATCATACTCCTGCATCCTAATTTGAGGTAACTGACTCCTGGTAGTTAGACAATTGTCTTCCCATAATCTCGGAGGGAGTAAGTAGCCAAGTGAACCAAGTGAAAAGCTCTCAAGGAAGGATTTCAAGGGAAGCAGTTACTCATCTGTGTGGGCGGGAGACTCCATGACGCCGGATATACGAGGACAAGATTCTTCGGAAGAAAAATGACTTGGAGAAAGTTAATGCGTCATCCCAGGACTCCGTCAGAAATCCAGAGTTAAAGTCTTGACTAAAAAAAACAGTCTAATTCAGAAATCAATGGGAACTAAATAATTCAATTTCCTGTAGATACTCCCTCTGAAATATAAAAACTAAGATTTTAAGGTGAAGGTTTTATGTAATTATGTCTATAGAAATTAGAGGGAATCAAATCCCTCAAATCATAGTGCTCAAATCGGGAACTGGGTCATGGAGTTGTAGTTGTAAGAGTCGGATCCCCCAACTTTGAACTGAGACTGATCAAGGAGGGGAAGGAGTCAACATGACCATCAGCACGAGGTCATCTTATCAGGTCTTACGTCACGAGCCTATGATTTATCACCAGAAGAGAGTGAATTTATTACTTGTATACACTTGACCTCGGGGAAAGCAAGCCGTATACATAAGTCAACAAGTTTTGGATTGGGGAAAGGAAGGAGACAGAGCCAGAACAAGATCTTTGAATGCCAAGGAGTGTCTAGATACAAAAGTGTGACGGGATGGATTATAGAAGGAAGAGCGTCAAGACAGACTGGAGCTTTTTATGTAAACAGAGATATGAAAGTAGAAAATCCTCGCCCAAATTGATTCTGATGTGTGCACAAAGGATTCCCCTCCCTTCCCTCTAATAGGCTTCTAAATGGGTGGGGGACTCCATGGAGGGAAAATAATAAGGAGAAAGTTAAGACGGGAGATGAGCCGGACAAAAAAAAATTACTCCACTTAAACGAAAGAATGAGAGTGCGGGTGTTTGTCTATGCCTCTACTCCTATTTATATGTAACTTCAAATAATTCCCCCTTAGATGGGAGTACATACCATGGGTAATAGAAATATCCGGAATAGTATTAACAGACCATTGAAAAAACATTGTCAGCTCTGAGCAGGCTCTCTCCTATACATATTCAAAGGTTGAGAAAATATTGGGGAAATTGGGTCGCAATGTCTGGCGCCGTTCCCGGCGCTCCCTCCAAAAAATTCCAAAGTTGCAAGGACATGACAACACAAGTATGCACATGAGCTAAGGTATGCATATGTTGCCTCACCCGGACTCAACTCAATGCTAAACTGTCATATTTAACTGGGGAGTTGTAGCATTATCAGAGTCCCTCTCACATTCTAGCCATACTCTGCCTCTTCATCTTTATTGCACGCTCTGGTATGCACTCGGAGAATGAGCTCCCTCCAGAACATCCCTTTGAGTTGTAGTCATCACTGGGGACATCCATGGGAGAGGGTATGTATCCATTTGAGGATCCTCCAACAGTATAGGAGTAGCAACCAATGTTCTTAGTACCCCTCGGAATGTTTTCGTACTCCAAAGTCTCAGCCAATATTGTACCATGGCTGCATGCAAATATCATGTAACGCCCCCAGGGTAGGGACAGGGTCCCACTGGTCCCATATCCTACATGCTTGAGAATTTAAATTCTCTTTCTCAATTCCTCAGTCATACTATTTGGAGGAATCAAATTCTGGATTTTGTGTGTGTACAAATTCTGGATTTTGTGTGTGTACAAATTCTGGATTTTGTGTGTGTACAAATTCTGGATTTTGTGTGTGTACAAATTCTGGATTTTATGTGTGTACAAATTCTGGATTTTGTGTGTGTACAAATTCTGGATTTTGTGTGTGTACAAATTCTGGATTTTGTGTGTACAAATTCTGGATTTTGTGTGTGTACAAATTCTGGATTTTGTGTGTGTACAAATTCTGGATTTTGTGTGTGTACAAATTCTGGATTTTGTGTGTGTACAAATTCTGGATTTTGTTTGTGTACAAATTCTGATGCTGGTTTCAAAGTCGGGCTGACTCCTCCATCAATAATTTTGTATTTAACAGTAATTAATTATAAGGTGGTGAAATTTCCCCAGAAAAAAATCTACAGTTTTCAGAATAATAAATATTTCAAGACTCAATACTTTAGCCGGCCTGCTCTAGCCTCCAGAGAAATAATTTGATTTAATTGATTCACAAGAACTTTCACTTTCCCTTGAATTTGCGGTCACTTATAAAACTGGAAATTTGTTACTTCATTAAAGGAAGGAAGTATTATTTGAAATTAAGTGCACCCAAATTTGACTATACAAGGTTATTAAGAGTATTTGGTAGTTTTACTTTCTCCTTTCATGTAAATATTCCGAGATGGAACGTATGGATTGTGTTCCCTATGAATTCTAAAGAACAACCACACTTCATGGCTGCTGATGCACAAGTTGGGCTTTCACATCGGCCTGCAAACCCATAGGCTGAGACGGAGGGTCTCTGCAGACCATGCTAAGACTTTAGTGGGAATTCTTCCTGAGGAGACTAACCGCCCTTGTATCTATAATGTATTTATGTGGTGTGGCTTAGTAGTCACTATTTTATTCCAGGAATAATAAGCTCATTTAACATAGTGTATTCAAAAGACTGTCCACACACGTCCACACGTCCTTGTCTCAACTGGGACTATACTGTATGTATGGACCCCCTGATACATGTAGATATACCTATGGATGTGTGTCTCTCTTCCCTCCCTGACTCTCTCTCTCTCCCTCCCTGCACTGCCTCTTGTGCACACAAAGTTATTGAACAACCTCATTGTGATTTGGAGCATCTCTGTCTGTAGTGGAGGAAGTAGATGCATGGAGGGGTAATTCCAGCTATAAAGTGTGGATCGAACAAAGTACCCCCAGGAGTTTATAGGTTCTTCAAAATGTACAGTCTTATGTCAAGCCAGACGCATATACTGTACCTACATAGGTATCTATACATAATTATGTACATACGAAGGAGGAGCACAAAGGGAGCACTTTCCCGTTCTCTGGACTCCCGAGGACCCGGTGAAAGCTGGGAGTCATAACTAAAGCAAATACTCCCAGGTCCGACCGTACATGTAATGGAGGGTCTTGAGGAAATGAGAATGGAAGGAATAAAAAGTAAATGTGGGAAAAGATGCTTAAGAGCATATAAGCGGAGTTCTCGGGCCAATTTTTATCATTCCTCACTGAGGGAGGTAACCAGTCCACATTCTCATCAGCCTTTCCTTTTATGACCTCTTCCACGGTCGTAAATTTATGAAGCTAATACCACACTGCCACATATTTCCGACGTATATGTACACACAGGTAGTAAGATGGCCCCATCCCTCCAAGCATCTCATTCCCGTCTTACCTTTCCGCAGGTATCCATGTATGTCGCACATTTTCAGCTCCTATTTTCTCTCAGCCCGGGCCTATACTACCCACCATTACTCTTATACCTAATGATCATCATAGCCGGGGCTTCAAGGGGAGGAGAGCTATACATTCGAGTTCTTCCATAGCTCTGTGGCTCTCTCAAAAATGTAACAGGGCTGGAACAATTCCCCACTATCTGTATAGTTACAGCCCTCTGTACATACACCCAGCCATGCCAACTCATAGTACTGTACATACATACTCATACTACATATCTACGGCGAACTCATACTACATATTTAAGTATATCCTCACCCGCCTAGACATCTCATACATAACATCTGGGAAAGTACAAAGGAAATTATGACTAAAGTTGAAAGCAAGTTTCATAGTCATTTGTGAGCCTATAGCCTTTCCCTCCATGTAAAAATAAATATTATTGCTAACTCAAAGCTTTTTTTAAGTCATCTTCCTTGGAACTATTACCCTCCATAAAAAAAAATATGTACCTCCATGTAAAGCCATTAGATTTTCCAATAAAATCTACCTCCCTGGGACCCAGGTCCCAGGTCACATGCAAATATCCCCTTGTGGAAGGATTAACCACAAAAAAATCCCTCCCTCACGCTAAGCACTGCTAAGATTTTGACTTTTAGTAAAAGTCAAAATTTTGATTTGAGTGTGGTGATGACAAATATTTTGAATAATTTTGGTGACTACTGATTCTTTTTTTGTGACTTTTCCATTTATTAATAGCGGACAGAATGTAAGTACAGGAAGTGGACTCCAGCGGGAGCTCCTGAGGGCTGGAAGAATTGTGAGGTAGGAATTTTTTTATGAGTCGACAATACTGCGTCTGAGATTGTGAGAGATCAGCACTCAGCATCAGAGTAGCATCCAAGTGAAAATTATGGAGCAGGATCCTCATCTTGGAGAACTGATTCAGGGAGTTGAATGGTCTATGCGAGTGTATAAAAAACGGAACCCGTGCAGTTGACTGCACCACATCGGCATTCTCTGTAATGGAAGATTTCCGACTTTTCATAATCCATTACTCCTATAAGGATGATATCATCGCTCGTATATTTCCCTATCCTGATCCTGGTAATGACGGTTTGTACGGGGAAAGGATCTACACTTGCTCCTCTCCTATCTAGATATATCCTCCTCCAAAGGCTGTAATACATCTTGTGAAACTTTCCCTCCCCGATATTTCCTCATCCTGAAGGACGAGTATTTAGTTTTTAAGTAAAATGATGAGTCCCCAGTAATTTATTGAGGATTCTTCCTTCAATATCTCCTCTCTGCACTTAGGTCTGGATGGAATAAGTATCGTACTATTAATAAATTTTACGGGGGATTATAATTATTCAAACTTCCTTCCAAGAAATAAATTAAATAACTGGAGGAAACTTACAAGGTCTTTCTAAGGGCCAAAAAGTTACGATGACAAAAAATTGCGACGCTAGAGAAGTCCCAAAGTTATTTTCAAGAATTCATTTCGAGTTTTCCTCCAACCTCGAAACACCCATGTACGAAAAGGTTCCTATAAATTGAATACTTGAGAAATTGTTGAAGTTTTCATGAAGGGTTTTGAAGCAGTTTTTCGCATCTTAGAAATATATTTCTTCCCCATCTTTTAAGTACAACTCTGTTAGGGATGTAAGGATAGTGCATTAAATCTCTCGAAAAAAAACTGTCTTCAAAAGTGTATTCCGAGGAAAGTAGTTACTAAACGGGTCTTTACCTATGTCATTTGCTACGGATCCGTAGTTTTTATTTTCACGGATAAAAAAATCCAAGTAATCAATCAAAGTTTCTCAAGCACGCACAATTATTACGCCAAGTTTGTGTTGTTCAGATGATCTCTATATAGGAAGCAATCTTCTCGAATTTTTCAATCTCAGACCACTCCTCTCTCTCCCTTGTTGGGACTTGAGGGGAGTTTGAGCTAAATTAACGGATCATATGGGTTTAATTTCACTGTCAAAATGTTCGCATGCAGATATCTAGTATAGGACACGTGGAATTTAAATACTTTTGGTTTGACTCTTTCCCCTGGATTTCCTGTAGCTCTTCATCCTTCAAATTTTGTATACTTTCTCCGAGGATAATTTACCAGATTTCATTAAAACATAGTCTTGCTACAAGGGACTCCTCCTATGTCAGGGTACTTTCTCTATGAAGATAAAAAATGAAAAAAAAATATACCTTAATGTATGATGTATGAAAAAAGCCTATAATGTAAATGTGAGAGTTGAGTAGTCTCTATACGTGTGGTTGTGTTTGGAAGGATGCTCGTACAGGGAAAGTCTACGGTACGTTGTAGGAGCTTAATTACTTAAAATGTAATAGCTCCTTACTCCAGCGCACAATATTTATTTCATTTCCAAGTGCTTTTTTGAAGTGTATGGAATTTTGGAGAGCTCATCAATGTGTAATACTATACAAGGGAAATTATCCGAAGCGAATCCGGGCAAATATTTAATAAAGGACGAGAAACTAGCGGTTGCTGATATTCATTACCCTCTGCCCACCTCCTTCTGATTAATTGGTAAGCCTACAAGGGTAATAACGTGAACAAAGTCGTCGTAAGTGGAACTAATAGTGGTATTTGGTAAGTGTCTGAGACCTTGGAGAGAAAGAGAGAGTGAAAAGTCTCAAAGATTCTTCCCATGTATATCCAATACCACTAACTATGCAATCAGGGGGAGCTCCACTTTAAATACTGTACATAATAACTATCCATTGTGAGTATATTCACGGATGGATTTCTTCCCTAGCTAAATTCATATGAAGTTATAGAGCCAGCAAGGAGTGCACAGTACTCCGACCACCAACAAGGTCTCAACAGTAATCTCCTGGAAGGAGAAGCAAAATCCATTTAACTCGTGTAGAACAAGTCTTAATGTTCTTTTATAAAAACAGGCCCAGGACTTATTACCGTGGTTAATTACTCCTCCGTCTACAAAGCCCCTCTCCACCATATTATGCAGAAGGGTTGGAGTCCGACCTGGATTTCCTAGCCAACATATAGACTTCCTTCAGATCCCCCAATCTGAAAATCCAGGGAGAAATCTTGGGAAGAGCAGCCCTGGAACTTGCATCTCTATTTGACACCCTTCTGAGGACATAAGGCCAGGTTCATAAATAAATTGTTTTTAGGTTGTAAATAATTTTTATATTGGTACGTTCTATTAGTATTATATACTGATCTGTAAATAAGCTTGCAATAAAGACCTGTCTTTGCAGAAAATATTGTCCAAATAAATACATATGTTATACATATGTTATAAATATGTTATACATACAGCGTATATACGCTTCAATACAAATTGGGTTACGTTTCTCCCAACTTAATTGGTAATTGGAGGACAATATGTATTTCTGGAAGAGCTCAGCTCACCCCAAATGTTCTATTATTTGAACATAATTTTTTAGCACTTTTCCCAACTCATATTCTCCCTCATAGTTGATGGTGGGTGGACTGGTATATCTATTTCTCAGAATAAAATAATTATTGGAGGAAGTCCTTTATTTTCATGACGTTGAAGTTCAAGCGGAAATTGATTCTTGGAAAAAATTCATGATATTACTTCTCGGGTTGTTTTTGAACTTCCTTTACATCCTCTAAACTCCTACCGGAAATCATTCCAAACGACCAACCCAAATGTACTGTGGGTGGAGGAACCTATTCGTTCTTTATTTATTGTTGACTTTATTTGATATTACTTCTGCCATTTTTTCCCCATGTCATGTTCAGAATAACATCTATCTACGACTGCCTCAAGCAATAATCCTTTCTCGGGAAATAACATCCTTCCGTACTATGGAAGCTCGAACTTGAGTATTTAGTGATGTTTTTCTCATTACATTTTTTTCAAATGTTTCTGCAATAATCCAGTTCTTTAATAATTTCACACTACAGCTATACATATCTATCTATCTCACATAGCTCTATAACTATAAGCGGAATTTATAGTAACTACAACTCGCATAATCACTTATAGATTTGACAGCTCTGAGTTCTTGAGACGCTTAAAGTTCAGTAGGCTCTAAAGGTCCTTTGAGGAGTTAACTTTGGAATTATGACATTATTCGTTGGAAATGGAATAGGTTATTCTAGATCGGACCTAATTGGTGAACCTGTAACCTATAGATAAGGAAGTATTAAAGAAAATTAATTTCCCCCTAGTTTGGACAATGCCAAATCAATGTTGGTTCCTCCGAAAAGAAAATATTGTAAATTAGGATCCTCATGTATTCATGTACATATGCACACAAGGTCAAGCTTTTGACATTTGCTGTTCAGACTGCTACCAAGTGTAGATTTGGAGAAGGCAGGCGGGATTCAAAACAGGTGTTGGAACCTTACAATTTATAGAGTCTCCCCTCCTTGTTATAAATTCGAAATGGTGTTCTCCAACCAAGATTTATGGTGGGCTGACGGATCCTGAGATTAAAGACACTACTTCATTTTTTTCCATAGTTTCCTCTCCCATATTGCACTCTAGAGATGCGGGAGTTGAAATGTGCGAATGTACTCGCTCATCCAGAATGCAAAAGACTAGGACGCTGGAGTATTTTGAGACGCGTGCCAGGGAGAGGCATCCCAGTCTTTATTTTTTATGAAAGCCACATATGTAGATACATATGTGTATCTATATGAAAGTACAGGATCTGCCCGGAGTTCATGAATCTCCCTGGTACATTAATCATGTGAAGAGGTCAAGTCCTCGGAAGTAGAGGAACGCTCACAATAACAACTGATAAAGTGGGGTATGAGAGGTAGGAGCGTGTGTAGTGTGTCCTTTATGTACATATGCACATGGCTTCAGACAAATATGCGATCCCTCTCCTGTAGAGTCATATATCTATGTGTAGAGACATACATTATAGAACTGCGTCGCACATAAAGTACACTTGAGAATCGTCAATACATTGAACAATAATACGAAAGGGGTAAAATGTTGACTTTCTCCCAGGTTTACTTTTTTTTTTAGTTACATCCACAACACTCCTTGTTGTCAGAGTATTTTTTATATCTATGAGGAACCCGAGGGTGGCCTAAAACTGGAAGATGAAGACACGTTAAGTACGTGTACCTTTCCTCCTCAGACGTCATTCTACGACTCTTGTGATGTGAGCAGACTGTACACACCTTCCCTTCCTTATCCCATCACATAGTACAGACTCTCAGTTGTATGATCAACCCTTGTTGTTGAGTTTCAAGTCAAGTATATCGAAGGACGACGACTACTGCACACACACACACATAAAAAAGGATGAGGAGCAAATGCTTGACTGCTGATCTTCACTTCAAGTTTTCTTCACTGCGAAAAATCCCAAAGTGGAAATAAAGAAAGATAGTAGGAAATGAAGAAAGGGACTGCCATGTTTTGAGGTGAGAAGCGTTTTAATGGGATTTTGCTCCTTAAACCTTCGTTCCTAATTGAATTCCGATTGATTTTCTACCTTTCTCTCAGTCCGTTTGGTCTTCTCAACGTGCTCATGTGCTTTATGGACCTTGGAGATGAAAGGCACATCAGTCAAGTCATATGGAATAAATATGTGTGGGACGGTAATGGAGGGATGAAGGAAATCCCACAGACATGTACATACATACATACATCCCTACCCAGGTCAGAAGGAATAAAGGGATCACTCTCGCCGGGAGGGATTCTCATCCCTCAACACGCTCCTTGTGGTAAGTCATGAAATTTTGAAGACTCATTGAAGTCTCGAAGGGAAGATGTTTCCAGTATATTTTTATCCTTTTTATTTGGGCGCGTTGCTCCGCTTTCTCAAGCTCAATCTCTAGACTGACTGTCTCAATGATGAAAGGAGTGATGATTCGTAAGTACGCCTACACGGTTCCCTTGATAGACAGTTTCCCTTATGCTTACAGCCTGACAGCTCAAAATCCCTTTTTTCCCCTTGGGATCGTCCAAGCAACGAATTGTACAAATAGAAACTAAAACTACAAGTTTACATAGCACATGGTCAATTATTATTGTTCTTGTGTTGTTAGTGTTCGACAGAAGGAACACGATTTGAGTATGCCCTTTCAAAACTGGCAGTTACGAAAATCTGAGTGGACCTACCCAAGTTATTATCTATGGATGCATGTAAAAATTATATCTACTGTAGTATAGATACTTAATTGTGTGCAGATTTTCATGATCATTTTTGTACCAAGATGTCTGCTCTCCCATGGAAATAGACATATGAAAGTCGGAGGTCGACTTCTGAAATGATTAGTCCGTTGACTATGACAGTCATTGGGAGAAAGCATTTAATATGTACATGCCAGGGGAAGAGGTGTCAACCGCAAGGGAAAGCATCCAAGTCACATGTAATGTCTGGAAGTGCATGTACATATGTACATATACGGTGAGGCTCCACGGATGTATGTACATACGTCCAGAAGTCCATATGTATGAATGTGCGCGCGAGTAGATATATGTGAGTGGATGGATGTGAGGAGTTTTCATATGTGAATGTGGAAGGCAGCGGATTTTTAGGGTTTTTCCCCCCTCAGGTCTTTACCCACACGGTTGCAAGAAAGACGAGGAAATGGTGAGGAAAGAATGGGGCATTCCTTCTGTCAGCTCAAAAGCGAGAAATCAATAGGAGGAAAGCTCTTGTATTTTCTCGACAGCATCTTCTCTTGTGTGTCATTAGTGGCTTCCATCCGTATTACAATACTAGGTGAAAATCCGACGTGCCTCTACCTACGAATACGTCCATTATTCCTTTTTATTCTTGCGTACACGTAAATGTGATTCGTCCAAGACTTGTTCCCACATCTACACATATTTCAACTGTTGTATTCCCGTAAACACGGAGGGCAGGAGTGATGGTTGGTTTAACCCCACTTCCTCTTCTATGATCTTGGTGAAAATCAAGTCTTTTGATGTCTTCAGTTTTTCACTCCGCAATGTTTACGAGAGAGAGAGAGAGAGAGAGAGAGAGAGAGAGAGAGAGAGAGAGTCAGAGAGATAGAGAGAGGGAGCATTGGGAACTTCGGACCGAGTCTAGTACAAAGTATGAGTTTTAGACATTATACGAATACTTAATACATCTAGAGGACCTCACCACGAAGGGATGGGAGGCTGGAGAGGAAGATTGTGTGGAAGGAGAAAACCCACCGGAAAAAATTCCAGGATCTTCCAACAACTTTCCAAGCTCACTTTTCACTCGCATTCACCTCAGTGGTAGTGTAGGAGTTCAATATATTATTTCAACTACTTGTTCTATTTAAGCCTCGCGTCTGTATACCTTCAACTTCTTAGGGTATCTTTCAAGAGTCTTGAGACCGATAAGATTTCAAGGGTCTTCCCAGTAAAATAGTTCCGCGCATGTTACCCGTCATTCCCTCTTCCCCGTAGTGTCTCACTGATAGCCTTACTTCAATATTTAGCTTCCAAGCTTTCACCTTACCTTCCTAGTGTCATTATGAGCTCCACATTTGCATTTGTGCAGGTACTCAAATTTCCCCTTGGCTTCTTCCCATCCCGTAATTTTCTCTCGTGACTATGGGCTCTTCAATGGATCTTCATCCAGCATGGGTTCCTAGTCTCCATTATTACCTGTAGCCTTAGAACTCTTCAACAGTGGGATCTTGGGAGTTGCTCAACACCCCAATTGTAGCCGACTATATACCGTTAGTCTCACATGTCCTGTGTGAACTGGAACACATGTGAAGACTCAAATGTTAATGAAAACTGCAAATGACCCCCGTAACTATACACACAGCACTGTAACCAAATGAGAGGGAATCCACAGAATAGAATCTTCCTTCCAACGGATTTTCTCACTCCATTTTCATACGTTCATAATTTATAAGACACAATGTATGTGTTCACATAATTATGTACAGATATATCCAAGGGATCCTAAACTACCCCGCTCGATAGAACTCCATCCAAAATTCATAGCTAGCCATATCTTCATATTTGACGGCATATAATAAGCTTAATAGCCTTCCCCTCTGGTTGGACCATCTCATTGAGCCCTTCTGATTTACTTGATCAGTGTATTATTGTCCCTTCATAATAAGGACACATACATAACTACGTCAACAAGATATTTTGGAGACTACGACGTACAGAAAATTCGGTTAATCCTATCTTGTCCTCGGACAGGTACAATTCCGCATATGTATGAACAGTCACGGAACTGGAAATAGTAATTGACGGGTACTCAACTTATTTGGAGGGACTTGTGCTATAGACACACTAATGTTAATCTTCTTACCGTCAGTCAACTATCATTCCAGACTGTTCCTTGACGTGCAGTGTAAGCATCTATATGTATACGTACTTACAAAAAATACCACACACATATGTATGCATGTGCTTGTGTGTACTTATGTATGTACATGACCGGCCCGGCACTGGGACTTGCTCCAGTTTCTGTAATTATACATATGTGGATAACTCCATCAGGGAGGACAAGCAGGAGCATCAAAGTAACATCTCTTAATTGATCTTTAGATCCGGCTCTATGAAGATTTTAGTGGAAACGGAAGGCGAAGTTGGAGTATAAGCTTATTTATGGTGTGTGCATATGTATGTACGTGTGTGTCTCAACTTGCTGCTATAGGAATGTCCTAAAGAAAATGTGAAAATTCTTAAGCAGGTCCTAAACCGCAGTTACTGCTTTTAAATCAATTTGATACGTTGTTTCTTCCCTACCATATGACGCCAACTCTACCCTTCCCTTGCTTTCTCTCTCCCGAACATTCCACATACTTTTCTAATTCTTTCCTGACTTTTCTTTTCCTAAGGTTTTTCTTCTTGACTGGCTAAACCCACCCTGTCAATAGAGAAGAACGAGTCATTCCTTAGTTTTTTCATTTGGGCCAACAGCTTACGCTTGGTTACCAGCAGCTCCTTTTTTCTTACTTGACATGATCGTGCCGACGATCATCAAGCAAACTTACTTTCCCTCTGGCTTTCTCATTTTCCCTTTGCAAGAAATACCGCTTTTTTCTAGTGTGCTAACATTTTTGTTCTTTTTGGTTGGAACTTTTTCAAATTCGTTATTTTATCAATACTTCTGTCGTCACACATACTCAAGTCTCCAGTAAAACAAGTTTTTCCTTGATTTACAAGTTAATTTCTTATGTACCTTCCAAGCCAATTCAAATTTTTTAGTGTTTCGGCCTTAAAAGATTCTATGAACAAAATTCAAAAGTTTTGAGGTATGTTTGGATACGAAACACCTTAGAGTGGGTGTGGGTATAATTAATTGTTGACTACTCTTCTCGTATGCAAACGTGTTTAGTAACTTTTACCAATGCCCATTTCCGAGGATATGACATTCTATACAAGCTTGCTTTAATTCGTTGATGAAATTTATCAAGGATACAAAAATGTGAAGTGGTTTACGGGGAAGGAGGTATGTTTGAAGCATAATAAGGTATTTTTGTATGCACTTGCATGCAATATTAATTTGCAAAACAATGGTGCAGACAACAATAATTTTTTTCACGGCTCCGACTAACGATGCATGCATTTGTTTGACTTCTCACACTTGTTGTAATAAATTGTAGCCTGGCTCTTTTTGGCTGGATGTAGACTGTGTTCTGCATTCTGCAGAGTACACATGTACTTATGTAACAATTCTGCACTCTGTATTTGAGGAACAGCTTACCAAGATACTACTTTTATTAAGTATGGTAATGGATGTAGGTTAGAGAAAAACAACTTTGAGATATAAATCAACTTTCCATATTCCCAGTAGTACGAGACTCGGCGTGTGAATAAAACAAAGACTTGCCTACGAAATTATTCACAGGATCTTGACTCAAATGTAGATTGAAAGTTCAAATATTTAAATTCTAACAGCACTCGCAAAGTACTTCCTTTCTGATGTCAGGCCAGATTTGGTAAAGCTAGCTTTGGAGAATTGGTTGATCACCTTATTGTACTTTACAAGCAAGGTTGAAAGTAAATGATGTAAAATGTAAAAATGAACTTTTATGTGCGGTGAAAAAATAATATCACCTCTTTAAATACAAAATACTGGCAGGCGATATTCAAAGGTCTGCCGGTTCTATTCCAGATTTGAGGATTCCTATTTGATTTGTCACAAAATTACAATGCACATTACTCTCATTTGTCAAAAATTGATTATACATATGAAGAAATGCAATTATTTTGCCTTGTAAGTTATGAAAATTCGGGATACTTACAATTATTATTATTATTAGACATACCACTGAAAAAGATTTACAGAAAAGTATACAAGAATTATTACTTTATAATGTACAGATAAAATATGCATTTTCTTCCTTATACAGTTTCAATAACGACGGATGAAGTCGTAGATCGTAACTGCAGAATTCAGCAATACTTAATGAAAATAGAATATGTACTTACAAATGTACCTGCAGCCAGTAGCTATCAGCGCTGGGTCAAAACAGAGTCCAGCTCCCTACTGGGAATCGCCTGCGACTAGGGTTCTCGTGCCCTGCTGTAAAGACGGTACGTCACACATCACACCAATCATGACAACAGACCCATTATAACCTGATTTTGGTTTATTAAACACAATTCATTTTGGGATACTATAAATAGCAGACACACTATGTCAAATAGTAAAGTAACTTGGAATTAAATATTATTATTTGCTGTCACGACCCTACTGAACTCTACAGCTGTTTTGATTCTTCAAACTGCTTGCTTTAAGCATTGTGATTGTACTCGTTCGTGAATTATTGCGCTAGTACAAGCAGTAATTAATGAGGGTTTAGTGTTGTGTTGTAATGCAACTCATTATTTATATGTTTTTTTCTCCGTAAAATACCGTTTCGCAGTCAATATTTGTAATGAAAACGACCATTGTGACAAGGTTAAGGTTAACTAAGATTTTGCCGGACAAATATGCAGCGAGTAGAGGTTGGATGACTATAATTTTGTGGTAACGAAATGATGTTTACGAAAACGGAATAAACGGAATCATGCTAGAAGAAACTCGATTTGAATACTTCTTTTTTAATCCTTTCGTGTCAACACAGTGGCTAACAATAATCGTTACTGTAGGTAGTTTAGAGAAATTGTACTGCTTAGGATAACAAATTATGTTCTACATTATATTGCCAAATGTTATCTTGGTGCAGATTTCCATTCAGGTTTACAACAAGAACGAATGTATAACATACTTAACTTAATAATTACCCGACACAACGTTTTGCATATTCCTGCATTTTTCCCTCATACATCCATCCATCACGGATTCAAACGTGGACATGGTTAATTCTTTTTAAATGATACATTTTAATAGCAGAATAAAACAATGTCAATAGAAAAATGTAACTTAGGTGGAACCAAAAATAATAATGATCATTACAAAACTTGTAGAAAGTAAAATTCTTACAGAGTAATCACTGTGTCGAAATAATACACAGCCTACTTATAAATAACTGATGAACAAGAAAACAAGGTTTTTGGTATGGTTGCGACATTGCAATTTTGCAAGCAAACACCGTGACACCCTCCTGTTATTGAACT
Source organism: Allacma fusca (assembly GCA_947179485.1). Classification (NCBI taxonomy): domain Eukaryota; kingdom Metazoa; phylum Arthropoda; class Collembola; order Symphypleona; family Sminthuridae; genus Allacma; species Allacma fusca. The sequence goes on along the minus strand of OX359247.1, from coordinate 4,188,793 downwards.
GGAGGAAAATGTTTTCACTAGCAAAGCATTGTTAAAATTTTAAAATGTTTCAAACTGCCTCCCAAAATTACGTTATCAACATCATCAACCTTGAAACAAACACTGATGTCATACTTTTATCCAATTATTTTTCGCTATGTTAACTTAAAACTAGCTGACAAACAGCAAGTTATAATATAACTCAGCGATTATAATCCAGTATCTATATCCAAACGTGGAGGTATTCGGGTGAGCTTTTAACTAATAAACTTTTGAAGCTTTTTTTTGCTTTCAGATGTGAAGAGCCTTTGCAAATTTTCAGAGTTGCTTCTTGTGCGATGATTCACAAAGGATAAAAATCACACACAGTATACTGTAGACTAAAACAATATTAAACAAAAATTATTTAAAAGAGAGACACAATTTATGGCATGTGTTGTTTCCTTCTCATCTACACAACAGGCTTGAAAATTTCTTTTGAAGGTACAATGTGGGTAACAACAAATTCTCCCGACCAAGTTTATCGACGCAGTGTAGCAAATATAAAAATTAAAAGCGTTAACTCTTCGTACAAGCATGATCTTTCTGTTCGAATCCCATATATTCACGCACACGCAGGCAATTCAAGTGGACACTCTGGAAGATTTTCTATTAGGGTGCTTCGATAGCAGTCACAACAATCAATTGTAATCACTGACGTTATATTATAGTTTTAAATTCACACCTGGCAAAAATTAGGCGCACTTTTGAAGCTTCCGTTAATATTTTCAGTACAATTTGTTTAAATTATAGAATCAATGTGACATGATAAAAACTTGGGAGGCTTGTCAATACTTCATGTCTGAATCCGGGCAACATAATTTGACAATGTTTCAACAATTCGCATGAGAAAGGAATCAGTCGGTACCAGCACAGACATTACAATCGATCATGACCAGCTCTCACTTACGAACAAATACAATAACATGACAAAATTCAATTACCTTCCTGCTCCCCCCAAAATTCTATCACCATTCCAATTTTTCACAGTGTGCTTGTAATTTACATTTTGTCTATCCGTGCAACCATTAATTTCAACCAAGCATTAAAGTACTTAATCAATTTATAACTTAGTTGTTACACTTCGACCATGAAGTGAACGTTTGACAAATTCCATTTCGCAAAGCTATTCAGGTTCATCTACCGCATCAAATGTAATACAAATACATGTGATGTATTCACATTATTAGTCACCGAGTAAATAATAATAACAAAAGAAACTCATGCACATTTAATTATATACTGACTGACTTGTCGTAATTTTTGGAACTCATTGTCGGTAGGTAATATAACTCTGCTAGGCATGAATACCTGTGGATTACATGCTTCATGTAAGACATGTGGCTACATTATGTATATACGTGGGCCATTACTTTTACAGTTTAAAATTCTTTTACTACAAATGTTACTCCCAACGTATTCCCTAAGAGAATTCGCCGGTAAACTCTCTGTACGCAATAGGCATATCAATAGGTATGCAACTTACTCTTATAGTTAATTAACTAAATACAAGTGTTTTAGTTCAACGTCAGTATTCTCTTTGTTAATAGTACCGATAAGTCCCATTATTATAACTACCTCTATGTACTCGTACAACGTATTGCAAAATCGTAATATTGTGAACTCTTAATGCAAGGTATTTGAATTACAGGCAAATATTGAATCTTATACATAATTTAAGAGGATTTTACATGGAGGGGATTTTTCATTTTAATCAGGAGGACTGCTAAAGAGAGCCTCTCCTCAGTATAGTTGATCACATGGTAGCTAGAGGAATCTCAGTTTCTGTATCTGGTGGAGGTTTTCCTATTCCTCTTGTTATCGAAGGTCTTCTACTTGAATCATGTTCTTGCAGCAGAAACACAGGTAAGCAACCCGATTCATCCGTCACAGAAATCTCCGGGTAGGGTAATGTTGACTGTAATTAAATGTAAAATACATTCAAACGTATACAATTTAAAATCTGAGACCCATATTCAATTACATTAATCATTCATTAAAAAATAAACATAATAATGAATATGTATGGAATAAATTTTACATGAACAAAATGTGGCTCTGAGCTTTTAAATAACCGAAGATATTCTTTTTCGTATACCCGGAACTCAAATGAAAGTTACGGGTAAAAATATTCCATTAGAATTAAAGCAACTTCTAAAGTAGTTCCTAATGTCTTAAGGGATTATGGAGCTATCCTATAAAACTGCAGCGGATAAGTTTGTAACACGTATTCCTACAGAATATACTTATCATAGACTGAATACTGCAAGTACGACCTAAGAAAAATGACCATTTCCTGAGACTAATGTTGACAGGACCGGAGTATTCAATGAAGACAAAGCAGCCAGAAGTAATGGTATTTAGACATATAGAGAGAGAGGAAGAGACAAGTCAGAATATTTACCGAGGCATGTAGGTGTTTGAGAACGGGATGTTCCTGGATCATAGCCAACGTGGGATTGTTCGTGTGCATAAACGGAGAATGCGGAGGTTGTGGTTGATGATTATATAGATTAAGGCCTTGGAGTCCTTGCGAAATGTCAAGAGGGCATGGAGGGGGAGGATGTGAGGCTAATGGAGAGTCTACAGGCTGAAATAATCGCACAGGCGACGACGGAGAAGAGGATGTCACCGAAGTACCTCGCTATAGTAATTTAAAAAAACAACGATACATACGTATATATATTTCAATTTTTCTTGATAAAGCAAACCCACCGATTGAATATCTGCCGAAGTTTGTACACCATGGAACGTCTACCAAAAGCATGCAGTATTCCATCAGAGTATCTACATTTACTGCATTTGTACTCATGTAAGCATATTATCCTTCAGGAAATTCTTCAAGAATTATTGCCGTGTGTCAGACAGAAATAGAGTTAAAATTGATAATATAAAATTGATTTATAATCAAAAGTAATAATAAACCAGTATTTGAACAGTAACATTAGATTCTTAATAATTTAAAAAAAAAACCTTTCTTTTACACTTTACTTAAAATGCTATGACAGTGGTGTAAGGAAGTTATTGCGTGTACATTTCCAAAATTCAAATGTCATGCACGCTTAACACAATTACTTTTGATGGCGGAAACAAAAGGCGTGTACAAACTTTGCACTTCCAAAATTAAAATTTAAACTAAATTCGCTCTGAACATACAACAACAAAAAACTAGTACACCATGTAAAGGCAGTATGATTTTAAAAATGTCATAAATCACCTACATCGCCTCTATTTTGACGTACATACAGTAATCATCTGATACTTATCGTTAGTTTTGTAAACATTATATCCTAGAACCGTTTGCAGACATATAGTTAATAAAATACTGAACACTAACAACCCCAATGGTATACACGGAGATACGAATATTAAATATAAAAAGCCATAATTCAAAACAGACTATCAATATTTTTGCTCACTTGTAAAGTTTTGGCAAGCCTGGGAGAAGGCGGACAGGTGCCTTCGCTCCCCCTTCGGACAGGACTGTATCTTTCACAGCTCATGTGACACAGCTCTTTGTACGTTTCTCGACCTGTCAAATTCATAAACCATTAAATATATCAAGTAAAATCCCCGCAGTTCCTGACCCCAAGCTGTTACACAATATTTCGTATGTAGCACCATTCTACACCGACATACTCTATTCCTGCACTAAGTAGTCCTATGATGCATTATATTTATCCGAAAGCGAGATCTGGCTGGACATTAACAAAAGCTTTGACGCCATTAAATTCATTACAAAACTGTCACAAGCATGTATGCCCAGAAACATGTGAAGCCTAAAAGGAATCCGTTGAATAGTCTAATTAAGTGCATTATATATACACGTGTAATAGTGATAAACCCAAGATACAGAATTTTCGGATTATCCGTATAAATTCGTCCTAATTAATGAAATACTGAAGCTTACAATTAGAGGACCTGTGGATATTGAAAAACCGTAATTAAAAATGCGCCGAAACAAGCACATGAATAAAGAGCACACAGACAATCACAAATCAAAAAACTAATCCCCAGTGAAACCTTGTAAAACAAAATTAATTATATATTTTTATACATACATAAGTAAATACATTAATGTTAGTAATAAATATTTCTAAAAACATAGCTTACGCAAATTTATTCTCATCAAGTAAAAACAACGCCGATTAAAACTACAAGCATTTTAACTACATTAGTTTACTAAATAAGCTCAAAAAAAAACGTTTCCTTAATATTTACTGTAATCGTGTGCGACTACTGTATCAAAAATAATTAAGTGTATCTCTTCAATGAAGTGTAAATTTTCAGTAGTGTATAAAACATTAGCAGTGGTCGTAATATATACAGTAAGCAACAATACGAATGTTCAGTGCTAAGTGCTAACACAGTCCAGTGAATACTTGAACACGTAATTATTATATTCAATTAAATAGGCTGATAAATATAATATTTTCTTTAAAATTTCATTAGACGTTAATTTACGCATGCACGCTTATACCTGTCAGAATTTAATAATATTTTGTTGACGCTAATGTGCAGAAGTTAAGTAAAGTCCAAAATTGTCAATCATATCAAATCATTAAAATTATAGTACCTAATGAATAAAATTCACTACGTATTTAGAGGCTGCACCAGTACTAATCAAAGCTGACAAAATACCTACTGTAAAGGATATCTTGCAACAAGGTTTCACTGCCTAACAGTGATGCAAAACAACAAAAACAAGAAGTGCATGACTACGTACTTACACGTACTGTAAAAAATATTAATTTCTAAATACCCAAAAAGGTAAAACACAGAATGAAAGGCTAAACCAAGGTAAAAGATAAAATGTCTAAACTAAAAACACGAAACCAAAGGTAAAATAAAATTATTAATGAAAATAAAAGAACCTGGCTGAAATAAAGTATTGCGATATTTCCGTGGTTGAATACGTGACAAAGTATGGTGAAAAATTCGACGTTGTGATGGGTACGGCATACTCATACTTTGACTAGGTGGAACTGATGTGTACGAGGGAGGAGGGTAACAATTTGGTCCAGCCATGTATAATGTTTGTGAATCTGGATCAACCACTTTAAAAAGCGAATCACAAAATCAAATTCTACTACAGCAAATAATTTAATTTCAAACCAAAAAAAATCATTATATCAATGTGTTCAAACAATTTTCCGATCACACTCTAGTGTCATCACTAACGCTTCTAAAGTATTAACATCGTATCTATAATAATGATCATGCAATCCATTATTATTGATACAAATTTACAATACAAGCTAATAGTAGCAATTTAGTACGTATTGAAAAACTCAACTCCAACCTGGGGTTAAAGTTAGCATTAATTTCACACCTCCCAAATCCAAGTGTGTAAAATAAAATAACCATCAACTATTAACCAAGGCAAAACAGTACTGTATAATATTTACATAATTACACTGCTATGTAATAGCGAACCTTCAATTTTCTAGTACAATTTGTGAAAACTACACTTCAAAAGAAAAACGGGAAATTCTGATGTTTTAAAAAGAACACCCGAACTGCCTTAATCAATTCTTTCGTGATGTCAGATAGTTATAAATCAACTATAAGAAATAAAAAAAATTACTGTGATAAATACCGTAATTATACATTCATCATGTTACATATCTACCATTTATTAAAGTTGCACAAATAAGTCTAAAAAGCCCTTCTATATTGCGCAACGTGGAATCCTCGCATGGCTCCAAAATAATAATATTTTCTTCTCGATCCGTATAAAATACCTTGTAAACAATAGGTTATTGCAAGCATCAACCCAACTTGCATTAAAATATATTATTGAGGCTTGGAATGAAAGCGCATATGTGCGTCCCTCGAAAATGTGTTGTTACAATTCAGACCCAAGTGAATTTGAAACTTTTCCGAATTAAACATGATAGTTCCAATTAAAAGATCTAATCATGGAAAGAGCCATCTCGTAAACCACACAATCCGAAATGTTTGCATAATTTCAGTCTTTAGGCAAATTATACCGAAGACGATAATAACAATTTGAAAAAAAAAACTTTTATAAACTTTCTTACCAGGTGGCCTTTCCACAACGGTGATCAGACCAGTTCTTCTACTTCGGCCACTCCTGAACATTTCTTCTTCCGGTGTCCCCAGATATGCAGGATCTCTCCTTAAAATGCCCTACATATAAATCCGAAAAGTGTTATGTTAATACTTTTTTAAAAAAAGTTAGAACTTGACACGGGTAGCAGTAAATGCAGACTTAATAAAGAATGTTTCACAATAATAATAATTGTAGCTAAAATGGAAGCCTAATCTACATGTTCATTAACTCAATACCAAGTTCAATAGAAATATTATGGCACAAAATTACCGTGCTAAGTTGTTCACGAGAAGACGGGTGACTCCAACCACCCTCACAAGACGATTGTTGCTTCTCCTTTTGTTGTAAATTGGCTCCACCATCTGACGCACGGCGACCAAAACCACATGCTAGAACACATGGCAACAAATATTAGTTGACTTCAAGTATCATTAAATACTTCCAACTAGTATGGCAGAAAGTATATACGAGAATAAATTCCAATTATCTAAGACAAAAGAGTTGCTTTTTGCTTTGTACTTACTACTTTCCATGCTAGGAGGAGGCTTTAATAAATGTTGGTCTTTGACGCTCTCAACTAACGGAATGGATGACTCCCCATTACCCTGAGTGACAACTGGAAGGCCCTGTAAGTTACACAAAATAAAATGACTTTAATTAATATGTAGAACGATGAACGCAATTCACTAGATAGTATAAAATGATTTTAAAACAGAAATATATTATCTTTGTATTTTTCCTAATATGCAGGATCAAAAAACTTGCAGTAATATTTCAAAATCATGGTTCAGGTTGTTCTTTTTAATAATTAAATACAAGATAGTTTGATTACTTGTGGAAGATCCACTGTATGACGTCGTCCGTGATGAGACTGCCAGTTATCTTGCCTTCTTGGATCCTCTTCCCCAACTCTCATTTCTTCAAACTGGAACAAATTAATATGAATTTCATTGTAAACATAAGCACACTCACTCATAATAAATCAGTTTCAGAAACACGGTAATGAACATACAGTACAATACTTCGCCGCCAATATGACATTGATTGCTCACCGAGCTATTTCTAAAGCTCCTAATTTATACTATTTTCTTTTTCCACGTACGATTTTGAAAATAAATTCACCATATAATTAGTATGGTATAACAGGAATATTTCAGAGGTAAACAATACCCTTACTTTTTCGTATATTTGTGAATCATTGAGGAACAATTGTATTTCAGGTGGAGCTTCAGCTCTTTCAACAACACCCGTTGTAATGGATGCCTTCCTTTGTGCCGGAAGAACGAAAGGAGACACAGGTGATGGTGACTGACCACATGGTTCTTCCTCCCGAAGTGTAAGTAGATCATAAATTGCACTAATGTGGTTAAAACGTTTTTCTTTGATGGATTGGAGAATTGTTTCACGACTAAGTCCGGGAAGAAGCGTCATTTGGTCCACAATCGTCTCATTGATGGTTTCACATTCACAAGAATCAGTTTGAGTAAGTGGCAAGTCATCTCCCTACAATTAACCAATTCAATTCAATAATTCATGAATTTCTGCTATACTTGATTACATTTTATAGACTCAGAAACATGGTATTAATAAAAATTCTACTGGCAGTTAAACACTTACTACTTCATATAACATTAATAAAATGTAATGATAATACATGCATATATAGGTATACAATAAGAACGCAACAGTAAAGTCAGCAAATACCAATGCATAATCGAATGAAGAATTGTTACTGTGTTAATTCATTATCATAATCTGTTATACCCGAATGCCCGTGATAAAACGTCTGATTGTGATGTCATCTTGCATTGATCATTTAAATTTGGCATTCCTGATTTACTGTACACGACCTTGCTGTAAACTTAATTAAAATCGTTGACGCCCCACAGAAATAGACAGAGAGTAGTCACAGTCACTAAATATATTAAGGGTTTCAATTTTTGAGCTTTCACTCTTATTCCTGGATGTCTGTTTAGATTTTTTTTTTCGTTAGACCACACCTTTTGAGCGAAAAAAATAAATAAATGCACGCACAGTCTAACTGATTGTTAGTCATTCGGACTTAGTATAATATTAAAATTATTCCAGTTGCCTAATTATAAATGTATGTATTTATTTTCAACTTAAATGTAATGAACAAGCTTGTGTACCGATTGTAAAATTTCTACGGGGTATTCCATGAAACATTTCTTGGGTACCAAAGAATTTACAAGCCGATTTTGATATTATTTCGTCAGTAAGTTGTTGAGAACGCACTTTGAGATGTACATACATACGTTCTCTGATATTGTATGCTAACCATGGGAAGTAGGAGCAACTCAAAAAAATTGTATAGGGGAAATTCTACAGGTTGGGGGATTTCGGAGAAGGAAACTTATTAATTTACTCATTTAATTTTAGAATAATTACAGATTATAATGATTGAGTAATTCAAGGCTAGCTAGTTTCATAACAATGTTGGAGTAAGTGGAATTGAATTCCAGGAAAAGCGTTGTTACATAATAACTGGGAGATCATTTGATTCCGACTGTCAAAGAATCAGGAGAAAAAAAGTTCCCTTCCTGCCACTGCCTGGCACTGGTTTTTAATATTTTCTGATAACGGTTTATCATTCAACATGTAATGAATATAAGAAATAAGAAATGTTTTCAGAAATGTCATTGTAGCAAATATATTTAACTGCAGGTGTAGGTGCTTGCTAATTAGTAAAAAATACACTATACTGCAAAACCGTCTTTATATGCGCAATGTACCGACTAAGACTTCCAGCAAGAAACTTATAGGCGCATAAATAGTAACCTACACAAAGAAATAATTTGCCATATGATGGATACATGTAGGTTTGAAATATAAGCGCATGATTTTAATTCAATTACCTAATTCTCTCTTTAAAATGAATGATGAAGTCAATTAATACTTACAACATTTAATACCGTTGCCATCCACTTGTGTGATAGGGTTTGGGAAATATTCAGTCTTTTAGAGGGGTCAACAACAAGCATGTGGCGGATTAAATGCTCACAATCGGTTGACATGAAAAACGGAATGCGGAATTTTCCTGCAATCACTCTATTTCGAAGACTGTGTAACGTTGAGCCATCGAACGGTAAAGCACCGCAAACTAGTACGTACAAAACAACTCCGAGACTCTGTGAATCAATAGAAAACAAATTCAAATTGCATTTAGTTCCTCATTAAAAGATTTCAAGCAAATTTTATTGTCACTTATATTAATTCGATATTCTTCCTCAGGCTAACGCCTCCTTTAATGTAGTGTACTGATACTGATGTAGGCATAGAAATCTTTTGTAGCATGCATCAATAGTTTTACAATATTTTCTCAATTTTGGATGTGAAAGTAAAGTCATTATACTGTACGTAATTACATATATTTGTATATATTTATATTTGTCTTATTCCTAGCCTTAATCTGACACGTATTGAAAATTGTGACGAAGCTACCGCATTACTAATTCACATAAACCTTATTCGTGCACTAATCTTAAATAAATGGGAATGCATTCAAAAGACGAAAACTATTCATGTTCGCATTGTTCCTTCCATTGTATAATAATAGCATTTCTAGAAGTTAGGAGCTCTCTGCAACTGAAGGTTCAGAGTTAGCAAGGAGAATTCATTGCGGTAGCTAAGCACAGGAGCTTCTTAAATTGACCAAATAAAGTGTGAAAATGTTCAAATCTTCATGACCTTCGCAAGCTCACGAAAACTACCAAATTGACGTCATAGCCCACCATACCGTCTCAGACTCGAAACATCACTAGAGGCGAACTGCCAAACGTTTGCAGCACAGTTTTCATCTGCACTTTATTACTCGGTAATATCAAAAATACTATGTTAAATTTTTCATGCCTTTAGCATGCTGCATCGATTTTTCCCTGCTGAAATTTGGCTAGCAAATAACTGGACATAACTTTTAATTACATGATTTACACCAGAATTTTATAAACAAAAGTGCAAGGTAATGTTCACAACATTTCCCTCTTTTACGTCAAAGTAAACTAATCGCGTCATTCATTAAAGGAAACTACTAAATAGTACCTGTGAAACCATTAATTATGTTTACACGACCACACACATATCTGAAACATATAGCGTAAACTCTTTGAATCTAAAATGCTAGTCTACACCTTAAAAACTATTACAGTAAATAAATTCAAATGTTTATGTTACATTTTGAAATGATATACATACATTAGCCGTGGTCGATTAAAAAATATATCTTCCAAGACGGAATAATCTTTCTTCGAAAAAATATAGCCATAGTTTAAAATTATGTTAAAAAGAAATCAAGTTTTGGGGCACAGTACACACAAAAATACATGAATGTTTCCAATATTGTCCAAATTTAAATAGAATACAAAATCTCTGAAATATTACATAATTCACACGTTTTACAAAACAGACCGGAATTTTCGGCTATTTACCCAAATATCCGCTTTGGGGCCATCGTATTTTTTGCCTTCGAACAGCTCTGGAGCAGCATAAGGAGGACTGCCACACCATGTTGAAAGAAGTGATCCTTCTTGGTATTCGTTGCTAAATCCAAAATCTGCGATAAAGTATAATCCGTTTTTAAATTGCCAAGCTGTTATCTCATGAATAATAAAGAGATCGAATATGCAACCATATCTGGTGTTTACATTAATTTTTTCAGCCCAACTGGGGTCATGCATTTCTGAAATACTGATTAGTGGTGAATGGTGAAGTGAACACCATAGCATGGCTTACTCATCTAAGCATTAAATATGTAAATAACACTTTGTCGACACTTGAAAAGGTTGTGGAAAATCCCGGCTTAGTTTCTACCATACATGTAGTAATCGTATGTTTAACAACACATAAGTGCGCTGTCTATCAGAAAAAGTTGTAGAAAGGATCTGCATGTATTACATTACTACTGTACTACTGTTTTAGGGCAAGGAATTGCACATAAAACACAAAAAACGATCCTACTGTGCAGGATGCAAACATTAGCAATACTAGATCGAATTGGATAATGATGAGCTTTTAGAGTACACACACCAGCAAATGATAACACTGTCTGTACGAGACGAATCAACACCGTTGTCGACTCAACATCATTTATGCTGATTCATTTCTTCAGAGAGAAATGGAGTGTGATAGAGTAGCGTGACTTTTCTCACCCGCTAATTTGATGTTATTATTCTTATCCAGGAGAAGATTTTCAGCTTTGAGATCACGATGAACAACAGCATTCTGATGAAGGTAATTTACGGCGATTAAAATTTGTCGAAATATTCTCCTGGCTTCATCCTCGTTCATTCTACCATTGGAAACTAAATGATCTAAGATAAAACCAGTTAACACCGAATTAGTACATTGAAATATAACATACATTTGGTAAAGCATACATACATATTTTCCCATTCTATAGATAATTATAGATATACAGAAAGTACACAAGTACAGAAAAACGGTGTTATCAGCATTTTCAACTATGCTGAACCTAACACGAGGTCAGCATACCGACTGCAATGTCTTTCATTACATAAATACACATATGTATCTGCACAATCGAACGACACGCACGTGTTGTCATATCACATACTTAATTACATGTGGCATGTGATTACATATAAAATCAAATGCATGCTGAACTAACAATAAGTCATATATACAATTCCTGGGAGAATGCATACAGACATAAACACTCTCAAGATTTTATTATTATTGCAAGTAATAGGAAATAAAGACTAAAATGAACCGTAACCTTACCAAATATTTCACCCCGGCTAGCGTACTCCGTAACCATATATATTATTTTATCCGTTTCCATCACCTAGAAAAAAAACAATAACACATATCGTGAACAGATACCGTCTTTTGACGCAAGATCGGATAAAAGCTAGCTCCACCAAAACAGTAGATGCAGGTTTTCCAGATTGTGTGCTTCAACTTCATATTTCTAAAGTTTTTGTATTTACAAACATATCTACAAGATATCGAACTACATGCATCTAAGTATAACCACTTATTTGCGCCAAGATTCATTCATAAGACACGAGTCTGTTAATAAACGAGCGTCCGCTCTTCCAAGAACAATAGGATTATTTTGTGTGTAGTTCAATTACTTCCAATGCAGGTAATCCAAAATAATTCTTACTAAAATTAGCACAGAATACGGAAGTAGTAAATATCTATATATGTATCTATATCTTATATATATATATATATACAATATTCTATACTTATCGATCAGAGACTTATTTCGTACATAACAAAAACATGCAATATTGATTGAATTATCTGTAATGGATACCTGATACAATCGAATTATATGTGGATGTCGCAGTCTTCGCATTATATTGATTTCACGGAAAATTTTCTTCAGATTGTCTGGTGTTAACTTGGTTTTGTCCACTATTTTGATAGCCACCTGCAACACAAGAATACATTTTTATGCACCTTACTTCAACAAGAGCATATACTCAACAAAATTTTGAGTATCCTTAAGATAATATTAACTCTAAAACTCCAAATTTTGTCATCATATCTGTAGTTAAGGTCATAAAGACTAAGTTGATTTTTCCCCAGTTTCCATATTGTTCGAAAGGTACATAAAACAAGTTCACAAGCTCAATAAATTTTCTAGTACTGCATAAAAGTTAAACGAGAAAATGTATTTTCATATCTTCACCTTCTGAAAACGTTGAAGAAATTATTGCATGACTGGGAAAATATATTCATAACATTATCTCATAGAACTATTCATAGAATAATAACAAGTGAGAGTTCTTGGGTGGTAGTGGTAGGTATATATGTATCAAGCATCTCCATAAATATGCCTAGTTCATGACCTGTTATTTCTTCATTCAATACTCTAAAGCTCGTAGAAAGGCGGGTAAAAATTGATTACAGATTGTGAGGTTACGAGTTTCAGCCGAGGGAATGAGGAAATACCACCGACTCAAAACATATAGCTCAACGAAAGTCCCTATTAAGGTAGTTCCGGGTATGAGTCCGAAACCAAAGTGAACGTCATGTTGCACATTCCATCCTAGATCCAGATCCAGGTATCTTCATGCATACGTCTCAAGCATGACGTACTCAACTCACATGAATTTTTTTTTTCCAAAGACATGTATAAGCACAGGAGTCTCGCCCACAATACACGGTTGGGTAAAGGAACTGTATAATGGCTAGGGGGAAAAGCATATGAAGATGTGCACTGTGCAGCATTTGATGATGATGATGATGATACCATGGGTTACGGATCATACCATTGACGCAAGCAACATCAAAGAACGGTTTATAGTATAGAAGGAAGTACTTGCACGTACACGTACTGTCATACACTATTACAATCAAGTTATTTGATTTTCTACAAATTACTTGAAAGTGCAAACTTTGGCCCTGACATTCACCCAAGTAGAACTTACAATATTACACTAAACCCTGTACAAGTGATTATGTATTTCAACCAAACATTTCCCTTTTCTTCTTGTTATTCTCAGTTATAATTTATATAGTGTCTGTATCTGTAAGTATATGTACAACAGTGAGTGACAGCCCTTTCATTGTTAGCGTCCTAAAGTAGAGGAGCTCCCACACGAGTCACTCTTTCATCAATTAATTTGAGCCTCAACGGAATTTCTCTCCCTGACGTCCACGTCATCATTTAAACTCTCCCAAATTCTATTTTCTACACACCGTGACAATGTAGAATAAAATTCCAAAACTAAACTAAAGGCTTGAGTTCCCCTTTGATGCTTTATTAATTTCCATCATCTTTCAAATCACACTTCAAACTTGCAGTTGACACTGCTCGTGTAAGACCCAACAGCATTTTAGACTGTTGTTGTACACAAGTTCACTTAAAAACACTTTATACCAAAATCTATACATCTATAACTACTACATAATACAACAACATCATAATAGTAAATACAATACAAGTAGATAAAAAAACAAGATGATGGAAACAACAAAGGATTTTGAAGACTAAAACAATCAAGGGTGAAAACAATTATAATACAAAAATTAAGATGGTTTTAGTTTTAAAAAGTGTCTATACCAAATGTAATATTTAAACAAGCCAAAACCGCTTGTTCCTGATGACAACCCATGAAAATAACTAATAACCTTCCGTCACATTTTTGGATGCCCCAATTTTTCAATGTGGACTAATGATGAAAATAAATCCCAATGGAATTATCTACAACATTTTCTGAAAAACAAATTTGCGAATATGAGAAGAAAAAAATGAAGAAAAGAAAAAAAAGACCTTGCTTCACGTTTTCGAACCCTGTGACTTCAAATGTTGACCCAGGTCAATAAAATAAATTTTAGAATATCTGATAAAGAATTTTCAACAAACTGGGAATTCAAAAATGTCATGAGGGGTTTCCTTCGTGGGCGTGGGACAAGAAAATGGTTACGGTCACCCTTTATATAACAAGGTGCGTGTCCAGATTACCCGAACAGAGTAATTCTACTCGCCTATCAAAATCCACAAAGATCTTTCACGCACATCCCAACACTCTATGGAGACAGTGATTCCTCTCCAGAGAATAATCTTTAGAAAAATAATGGCATTACATGCATCAACCACAGGATTTCCAACAGATAATCGCTCCAGGTACGAATCCTAACCAAGTTTTATTATTATACATAATTACGTATGCTTATATACAAATTTTTGTATATTAGTAAATCCGGATAGTACAAGATAATTATGAAATTCTCAATTAATTATTTCTAACACCATTGTAATTAAGTATAATATTAAAGTACATTTTCAATGATCAAGGACTTAAAGCCGACTTATACTCTGTGTAAGTATTTTTAGTGTAATTACTTTTAAAAATCCAATTTCATTTCTTATCTTAAATGTATTTTTTTTATCTTTGAAGAGTTTATTAAATTAAATAAATTAAGTAACACAAACATACCCTTGCAGGTTTATTGTAGGAATTTTTTAACTCTTCAGATTGAGCATTGCCCCCTTCCACTCAAATTTTTTATAAATAATAATACCTTCGCTTTCAAAAATTTGAAAATTCTAAAAAGTTGGGAATCAATTTCAATAATGTGGATAAAAACACTGTGAAGGAATTTCATAGAACCCAGCATCGTATTCATAAATGCGAGATTAAACTCAAAATTAATTACGGGGTATAAGTGTATTACTGCAAGTCGTTAATGACTGAGTGGCATACGTAAGTATGTGCATACATGTGTACATAAATAAATACACGTGATCACAGGTAACGCAACCCGTTTCCACTGCACTGCTACCAGGCTAGGGAGCTACACAGTAGGCCGGCGCCGGACGCATTTCACGGAACTTTGCATCATAGTTGTAGTTTGATTTGCGTCATTTTCACCAAGTTTTTCCCTAGAAATTTTCCGAGGAAATGACATAAATGCCAGTACACCTTGATGAATCAAATACGTCAAAGGAACAGGAAATTTAAGCATGTCACCAAGGTACCGGTCAGTACAGGGGGGTCCGCACCTTTATTAATTCATTTTGTTTTTAAAAACTAACACGTCCTTATTATTCAATGGGCTATTTCTGAATAGTCGGTCGGAGTTGCAAGTTGTTGTAGTATTACGAACCAGCTTCGTATAAACGGAAAGTTATGCTCCCGGTCAAACTAGTCAATGCCACGATGATCATTTTCTCTTGGAATTTTGTGTACAGAAGAAGTGTAAGTTTATTCATGGTCGATACATGGTCACAGCCTCAACAGCCTAATATTCATTTTTCTTTTCATTTACAGTCGTTACTGTAGCAGAAGTGTCATTGGATTGTCATGAGAATTAACACTAGATGTAGACATTAAGACATTTATTTTTCCCACGTAATTATTATTAAATAAATAGAGCTAAGTCTCCCAAAACGATTCTTGAATTCTTGCAGTGCCCCAAACTTAAATCAGGCTCCGGTTTTGTTTCCGTACACGGATTGGGTAGTGCAAAATCAAAGACCTCACTGCACATACATACATAGGTCGTATTGACATTGACCATACATGTACAAAGGGCATACCAAAGTTACTTTTGACCGCCCTTGGAAAAATCGGAAAATTTTGACCACCCGGGACGGCCTGAGGCCGGCCGGGGGGTCAAAATCAATGTCATGACCTTGTACGTTAAAGTTATGTGGAATAAAGTAGACTAAACGGTTGTTTGAAAATTTGTAAAGCCAAAATACCTGAAATTCATTCAAAATATGGCAGGAATTACAAAAAACTTATTTTGGAAGAAGAAAAAATGCTTCAGAGGCATGTAATTATTGCATGAGAAACGCATAGTAAGACAGCAAGTAGCTAAATTTGACCCTCCGTGAAATGCAGCTGACCCCCCCCCCCCCTGAAATTGATTTTTTTTTTAATTTTGTCCCCCCTTGGAAAACACGCCTTGTACATGTATGACATTGACTCTGTTGACCATTTTACAGTGAGACATACTTTTTCGCATACATTTCGTCAACTTGACTTGTATACCTCTTGTTGAAACTAAATATTCCCTTGGAAAATACCCCCAATTCCTGTCTCTTCAAGTCCCATTCTGAAATGTTCAGGTACAATTAGGCGTTTCGGCATATAGTAGATATAGATACTGGAGTTCAATGATACAACCATACAATTGCGACTAGTGCCCCTCATGGGTACAGGTTTTACCCGGGTATTTGGGTACAGGTTCAGGTACAGGTACGTATCAGGTACATACTTTTTGTACCCATCCAATTTGGGTACAGGTTCAGGTTCAGTCGTTAGATACCTGAAAATTCAGGGTCAGGTTCGGGTGTGGGTACAGGTTCAAAAACAAATCTTTTGGGTATAAACCCATCAGGTACGGGTACTCACTGGGTAAATACCTGAACCTGAATATAAAATACCTGAACTTTCAGGTACTTCACAGTCAATCATAATTTTCAAGTAAAGCATGTAAATGTGTTGTTGAGCTTTAAAAACTCATCCGAATTTTTGACCTTGAAACATGTTATATCAAAATTTATATGTATAACCTCAGTCATGAAAACTAATTCCACCATATAGGAACACGTGGATAGTTACCCAGCATTAGCTGGAATGATCAGAGATTTTTTAGCAGTTCCTGGAACTGGAGTACAGATAGAGCGAGCCTTCTCCGATGGCCCAGTTTTTCTGACGCATAAACGTTTTTATAAGAGTGGAGATACGGTTGGAAATGTTTTTTTCTACAAGCTTGGCTGAAGTTAAAATCTGGGGAGTTTGAATCTAGACAAATGTTTTCTATTGCGAAATCAGGTTGCAAAACAAATTCTTAGTCGTTTAATTTCTCGGCATTATTGAAAGTTTAGAAAATATTACACTGCATTTGGATTGTTACATTGAACATATTCATATCGTAGACTTTGCTGTCTGTTACCTTTTCAACCTTTATGCAATCATTTATAGCTACTAATAATTCCAGTAATTACTTAGTCATGCTTTCGAAGAATAAAAAATAATAAAAAATCTAATATGATAAATAAATTCATTAAGTCAAAATGTCTTGGTTGCAGATATTTTAATTTTTTATTTCGTGTAATATCTTAGGTAATCCTTTAAATTGGTACAATCGAAAATACCCGGGTAGGTACAGGTACTTTTAAAATATACCCGGGTACAGGTACTTTTTTGGGTACTTTTTGGGTGCAGGTACTTTTCAGGTACAGGTACTTCTGATTGAGTTAGAGTACAGGTACAGGTTCAGGAAAATTGAACCCAGGTATTCAGGTACAGGTACGGGTATAGGTTCAAAAAATCCATGTACCCATGATTCAGGTACAGGTTCAGGTCCAGGTACAACATTTTTGTACCCATGCGGAGCACTAATTGCGACAGTTCAAATATTTTAAGTGCGGCTAATTTACACGGGCCGATAGAGAGTGTAAATAACCACTGGTTACGGGGACCCCTAGCACTTTAAACACATACATAGATACTCTGTAGGGAGTAGTTCAGAAGGGAGACGTACATGTGCATACATACATGCATCCATAGGTAACTAAAACTACCCGCACACGTTATGAGTATGCATGTTTGTACTATGTACAGATATTTGTATTTGTACATGTACCTGACCACATCCAAAAAGCCAAAGATTATATGAAAATTATTACAGAGTAAATTATATTGTGAACCTCCACTTCGTTACACATATCTACAGACACACATCCACTACTAGGGAGCTCAAAACACATTACTTTAGAACATCCGTAATATCCTTTGAACTACAATGTTTAGTAATTGAATAATTTGTGCGGTTATTTGACTCTCGGCACAAACCTGGACCTGACAAGACATCATTTGATTCACGTCATCAATTATTTCCAAAGGAATTTTTCCCACTACCAGTATGTACACATGAAACATTAATTTTGTCAAGTCAAGACCGTGGAAAGTCTGAAACGGGCGATGGCTCTGCTCTAAATGGCCCTCTGAACACGCAGTCAGGAAGACTGCAGAGAAGAACATTTTATGAGCATTACGAGGTTCGTCCCCATAAATAATCTTTTAAGAATTTCCTGGTTGCCCATCAAAGAAACACACTAACTTGATATAAATACTTGAACGATGGGACTACACCCTTATGAACACTATGGAGACATTTTATTAAAATGTAAAAATGAGAAAAACGGTTGCTCAGTTTTTGGCCAGGGATGGGTTCCCTAACTATCTATCTGTACAGCTACTTCACTTCCCTCTATCATTTTAACATAGTCCCATATGTATTATGTATACCTCACTCCTTATAATCAGAGAGGGTTGTACTGACACAGACTAATAACTACAAAGTATACTAGATATACATAGATATCTCTTGTGTGTATACAGTCAGCCGTGAGTCCTTATCTCCTCTAAAAACATACAAACAGCATGCCAGGGTTGAGGAAAGGTGGATATATGTATGCATACAGATATCTATAGATATTTGTATGCAATTTCATTTTGGTACATATCGTCAGTGAAAATTGTGTGACTAGTGACTACAGAAGCGGTGTTGTAGAGGGAACCAACCGGGTTTTATACTTCCACACCGTTAAATGTTATTAAAGTGAAATGCCGGTATGAAGTAAGCTTCTGGCAAAAACGTTACGCACAAGATTCAAGAGAGAAGGAGAGAGAGAGAGAGAGAGAGAGAGAGAGCGAGAGAGAGAGAAACTCTTCAAGCACTGAAGAGCATGGAATAAGTATACAAACATATCTACGTACATACTCCTAGGTAGGAAATGTTGTAGTGTGCATATAGTCTTCACATCTTTCTCCTCTATCTACGCTTTTACTGTAGTATGGGAAAACGGAGGGAGGTACCGGTAGGATTTGCGTCATGCTTCGGTCACACGGACGTCAGTCCAAAACAAAGTAAAAACCGACGGTGTACTTGACTTGGAAACGCAAGTTGAAGCCTTGCATTATATTTCTTGCTCCATACACACCTTGGGGCCGATTATCCAGACATTTATTCTCCCGATTGATTTCTAACAAGAGGCTTTCCATGACAGTTGCATACGAATGTACTTTCCTTTACTTTGGCGGATGTACATAATAAATAATCTATACAGGGGTAGTAAGCTTCTTACGGTATTTTATATGCATCTCTCATAATTATTACAGTAGGGAATTTTCAATTCCGTTTCTCACGTCTTCACACGGATTCTGTCCCTGAGGCCATTACAGTAGGCCTCTTACTTTACATGCACAAGTAAGTACACACTGCACACATAAATTCCTATGATATGGTTATACTTATATACCATCCCCCTTGTATGCCTTGTTTCCCTGCATTACATCAACAATGGCCTTAGTTTAAAAATGCCATTAACATTTCGATTTTCCATTCTGTCACTCTATATTTTTTTCATGACCGTCTCAACATTGTACATAGTACTAGTAATACATGTGCACTCAGACCAATGGGGGAAAAAAATGCAGGAGTGAGACAAAATGGGTATCAGTTTCCAACTGTACTCTTTTTTGAAAACTAAGGCACGTGCAGTTTGTATTTGTAGTAAGTTCCCATATTCCTTTTCCTGTTAACCTGAGCCTATAAACCTTTCAAGTCACTCAAAGAAAAATATTCTTGGAGAATACCTCTTTGTATATAGACACAATTTCACCCACACTACAGAGAATTTTAGTTAGATATTTTTACATACGTACCACCAACTCCCACTTATAATTTTTCCAATGTGCTTTCTCCATCTATAATTACATATGTACTCCTGTATACCAACATCAATAATAATTACATCCCAATCGTGGGTGAGCAATTCTCTACTTTACAATCTCCTCCAAGACCAACTCCAAGACTATTTAGGTTTACGATGCGCTTTTAGATGAGCAGATAAGCACCCTACAGCCAAGGACTCCGTTTTTTCCCTGCATGACGTGACTAGTACTTGTTTCTGGAGAAAATATAATCCTGTACACCTACAATCAATTTCAAATGATAACTTCATGGAAATACATACAACCGTAGGAATGACTTCCTTGCAGCACCAGCACCAGCAGCAAAACCTTGTCAACAAACAACTTCTTGAAATTCTTTTTTTAGTTTCCCTCATTCATAGTAATACACAGGTACAAAAAAAGCACTAGTGGTGATTTATTCATTCGATAGCGACTAACTATGTGTATACTGTACATATAAGTACTTATATGGACATACGTGTATCACTTCATGAAAAATTGCAACAACTATGCAAATAGAATCAGAAGGTGGAATTATTCTCATTTACTGTTTACAGCCTATTCAAAACATATTAAACCTCGGATTTCATATTTGCATTCTAAATGTACTGTATATAATTATTGCAGTAAGTACCTCGGTAAATATTACATGCAATTATCTTTTAAATTTACATTTCCCCACTAGTAGATACACCATTCTGTACCACCGTTACTGCATAATGTACCAGCCAAGTCATCATCATGCTAAATACTTGATTTAGAATAAATCCAGGCATTCTGAACGGTACTGTTCCAATTACTATCAACGTTACAGTTCAAGTTTGTTCCACTACATGTTACAGAATTTCAGGGGAAAAAACCTCTTTTCTGAAGGGTAACTCTGTTTACACGTGTCACCAATATTTTTTAAATTATGCAAACATAAATCTTATCAAGAAATTGCTTCCGACCATTGAATGGGATCTGAAGACCCAAGCAATGCCTACAATTACCACACCTTCAAGGTACCTTGACAAAATAGGCTAAATGCTTCATATTATAAAAAATATTGACCCACACGTGTCCACTTAGAAATGCACAAATTGCACTTCACTTTCCCATAAAAAGGATTGACACAGTGGAACACCGTTAATGAAAGGTATACTAGGTACTTATTTAGCGTGCCATCATTGTGAGAGTGCATTGGAGGAAGCCAGGCACATATTTATATTCGTATTCTTACTCCATGCATTATGCAAAATTAAAAGCACACTGACAATGAAAGAGCTGGTAAACATTACTTTCCTGTAGAAGAGGCAAGCATGAGGGTGTGCATTATAACTCTCAACAACTACCGCACTCACACTCAAAAATAGTAATAAAATGATATATTGTAGCTTATGCTGTACAGATACAAGGTAAGACCCTTGAGCAATGACCAAATAGGCAGTGTTAAAACGGATGGATCTACTTGAACTGAAACTTATGCAATATGGAGAAGAATACAAGAAAAGAAATAGTTTTGTCCTGAAGAAGACATGTAACGTGTACAACTACATAGATGTCACACGGGCGAAAGAATTGCGGCATTTGCAATTCTAAAAAGTAAATCACACCTGGGGTCAGGGATCAACGCCAAATTAAAGACGGAGATACGCTCCCCATTATACATGCATGACAGCATGGGGCATGAAATGGAACAAGGAAGAGTTCACGTCCTTTTTTATAATAATTCTTTTTGAGTTTCTGTCACTCCTTCTGTACATTAATTTATGTTACATATACATCCGTACATATGCATAAGTATGCAATGCACCAAACACAGAAGCAATTATTCTTTCATCAACAATTCTAAATGATAACTAGATGCTGCGATTCTGCATGACTCCGTGATATTTTTGTGCGTAAGAATTCATCACCACAATAGACTACAGTCGTAAGCTATAGTCTGTCTTGACAGCATAATATCTTCAGAGTCTTCATCACTTATCCTTTAGGAAGAATTACTACTTTCTTCAAGATCAGACTATCACCCCCCCCCCCCTCCGCTCCTCAAACCAGAAGCATACTCTCCTCTCACCAACAACATTTGTCTGTTCTGCAGAAAAACAACTGCATGTGAGTAATAATGCGAAAAAACATATACGTAGACTTGTCCATCACTTGGTCACAAATCTTGGGTTTCTCATCCAAGGATAATTAGCCTGTATCATTCCCATGCTAAATCAATCTCTTCCACTGCTACATAGATTCTACTACAGTACTACAGAATATGACTCTCCTGCATCTACAGACTCATACTGAAATAAACTCTCTCTCAGTCAGCAACCTGTATCACTGGTCCTATAGCACCACCAGCATTAACTATTCTCCATTCGATCTTCACGTGGCGTCACATCAACTTAGTAAACCCCAGTAGAGGTAATATATACTCCCTGAGTTGAGTTCTTTACCTTGCTAACTTATACCTCACAGCCCTCAGTAAATATAGGAGACTCTCTGTAATATTTTGCTAGCGCGTGAAGGGAATGTAAAGAAAGAAAGAGTCTGTGTGAAGTAAGTTCATATGCGCCGTCATGAAAATTTACATGTTTTCGAACATGATGAGGCTGGAAAAATTAACAAGATAATATCCTTACCAACCACTGTTATTATATTTTGCTTACACATTTTGCACTTGAAAGAAATGTATTTCTTTTGTATAGGCAATCAGTGCCTTCGCATTGCATACTTAAATATTCTGGCTATAATCAACTTATGTTCATCAGCACATGCGATGGGCTTTTGTTAAATTGTATAAACGCATTGACACGGGCTAGGTGTACCATTCAAAACAGAACAAATATTACACATGGTAATATTTATTAGTGAACGATGGTTGGTACTTGGGGACTTGGGGTAGCTACGTACATAACCACTATACCCAGATAAACTTTCCAACAATCTATGTGTATTTGAATTAACAGTACTGGGCTGTAACACATGACTGGAGTAATCCAGATACATCGATGTCGGATTTCAGCTTAAGTGCTGCCAGTATACACTTAACGTCACGTTGTTTATTCTATAGCCTGCACTTTTTCGTTGACAAATGCTACTTACATCTCGAGGATCTATATAAAATAATGACATCTTAGAGGAGATGAGTCAAGTATCGTACATACTGAGGAATAATACGGGAGTTGATAAAATATTAAGTGTGTGTAGTACTGAAGTTCAGTGTCAGATAAGAGGGAGAGGAAGGTGTTGTTCAATTGTGTCTATGGAATATAAACCGATAGTCCCACAGATACCCATGGCAAAAAGAAAATAGACAATTTAACACACAAGTAAATGAGAGCGAGGTTACCTTGGATTTGGTGATGGTGTGGGTTGCCAATTTGACCACGGCGAAGTTTCCCTTCCCTATCGTCTTCTCTAGCTCATAGTAGCCCACCCGAACCAAACTCTCCACTTTGTGGTTAGACATTGTCGTCTAATTCCCTTCCAGGTATTCAAGTAAACTTGATGAGGGCATCTGAGTTTTGATTTTGAGTCCGATCAAGACCCTCCAAGCGACATCAGCTGTAGGTGCTCATGGTGTCAGGAACGGGGATTTTACAATCTACAAATAAACATATCGGAAATCCCACAATTAGAACAATACAATAACAACCCCCAAAAATTTCGTTTCACTACAGATAATTACTCACTCAGATCCCCGAAAAGGACTCCGAAATCAAATATACATGTTCATGACTGCGGAGGAAAAAAAAGGACATGAAAGACTAAGATCTATTCCCCTCACGTCCCACCGATGTACGATGCAAGTCAGGAGCTAACAATAATTAATGAATAGAATCACATTCCGACGCACTCCCAACCGTCCCTGGTATGTGAATCTGAGGAGATTAAAATATTCATTTGAAACTATAAACCTGGTAACACACTACAGACAAATGACAAATCGGTGTTCAAAAACCATCAGCTACAAAATGCATCAATTTCTTTTCCATGTCACTTCCTTGTTTCATGTATCTCTAACAAGACCGATAACAATGTACGGCATTCACACATATACTTACTCCTCTCTGAACACATTCACATCCTCATCAGCACAAGTTAGAGAGGAATTGAGAACAAATTAGAAATACCATGAGTGATGCTGCTCTGCGAAAACCAGACTAAACTCGATTCATTCAGGTACGACTATTTGCTTCAATAAACGACAGCCCTGTACAAATACCACACCAATAACAAGTCCTTCCAGAAATCATTCCACATCACCACAAAAATCCCCATCCCACATAACATATAAATAATGATCATGTATTTAAGGGAGGACCTGAATCAAAAAGGAAATGTCTTAACTTATATTTTGAAATCCTCCTCAAAACACACAAGATTTCGAGACCCCATTTCCGAAACTTAACAAAGTTGTCCCAAACTTCCGATACCTCCTCAGAATTTACAACTCTTCAAAACGATTTTGTCTTCAATACACAGAAATTAACTGACGTCCCATTCCAATCACCCGAGAGACATCCCCACCAAAAAAAAAGATACTAGTCTAGTTATTGTTGTTGTCTACCTTGAATTTTGTCTGGTAACCCATGTTTTGTATAGCAACAACAAGGAGATAGTACAAGAACGTGGAAGAAAATAATAAGAGTTGCACATTAAAATTGATTGATTATCGATATTTTTGTTTACACTCCATCCTCCACCTAATACATGCAATGCGTGTCCATAAACACCAAATAATAAACTGAAGATGGGGGAAATTTTGAGCACATTTGTTAATACCTCTTTTAATTCCATTTGTACAAGAACCAATCCTCACCTGAATTTAATCCTTAGTTTCACTCTTTTTTGTTTCAGTACTAATAATTTAGTACAACTCAAGCCCAAACCCTTTTGACGAAGCACAGAATTATTCAACTGTATTTATGTACAGAAACAAATAACCACAATCACATTGACTTTATCACGTATGGTCACCTGATCTGGAGTTTAAACGTTAATACTTAACAAACAAAAAACAATTAATACAAAGAGCAGAACTCCAGCCCATCAGTTAGTGTTCACTTATATTTTAGAATGTTCACAAAACAATTGGCAAAAAAAATGACATGGGCAGAGTATGAAAAGAAGTTTTAAGGAATTATAATAGAATATTATTTGGACAAGAGAAGGTTTTGAATTGCTTTGTGAAATGGGTATAGTTTGAAGTCTGTAACTGAAACTTACATTATTATGATGTATGTAATAGGAATATGACTATTAACTGGTTGAAAGAGTATGGACAGCCTGGGCTACACAAGTGCTAATGCTAAATACCTTGTGAACACTGACTTGGTTTGTCTTCAGTTTCTGGTTTGAAGGAACGATTGCAAAAAAACTGGATGGTCCCTCGTTGCTCAACTCGTACAACTCATTGGTATAATAGTTTCGAGGGTTGTGAGGAAAACGTGCAATGTTTCTCCAGTCCTTCCAGTGGAATTCCAAAAGGCTCATACAACTCCATGCATCTTGGCTGCATATACATGAGACAGACCTATGCCACACATCATTTTTCTCATCTCATGGACAAAAACCTTCCCAGTTACTTCTAAACGGGACAGTGATGACCAGTGTCTGAGGTCAGCATTCACACGAGTCAATTACGTCCCGTAGGCTTTCCTAGGGTTCCTACAGGGGCATAGGGGGAAACCGAGGCTTTCCACAGGGGGGTCTCAATGTACCAAAAAGAGTCGCCGTGTGTGGGGTGTCAAAATACAGTACGGTCAGGTCATTATTATACAAAGCTGCCAGATCCGGGTCTGGAAAACGTTCCCTAACCTGCGACCCCGGTTAGTCGGGGAAGTGACCCGTCATAGTCGGAGATTTTATCTAGATATCGGGGAAGTAGGCAATTTTTGGAAATTTGGCTGGCGGGGTCGCCGGGAAAAATTGACGTAGTCGGAAAATTTCCGAAAATGTGGGTGGCGGGGTGGCCGAGAAAACTCGGAAAAAGTCGGATTTTTTTGGAATTCTCCCTGGTGGGGTAGCCGGGAAAACTCGACGACGTCGGAAAATTTTTGGGAATTTGAATGGCGGGGTCGTCGGGAAAACTCGATGAAGTCGGATTTTTTTTGGAATTTTCCCTGGTGGGGTAGCCGGAAAAAATCGACGCAGTCGGAAAATTTTTGGAAATTTGGCTGGCGGGGTCGTCGGGAAAACTCGATGAAGTCGGATTTTTTTTAGGAATTTTCCATGGATGGTTCGCCGGAAAAATTCGACAGTCGGAAATTTTTTGAAATTTTACCTGGCGGGAGACGTCGGGAAAGCTCGATAAAGTCGGAAAATTTTTGAAAATGGTAGTCGGTAAATTTCGTGTTTGAATCGGGGAAGTCCCAATTTTGGTTAGTCGGGTAGTTGGAACTTTTTCCAGACCCGCCAGATCCTGACGAGAAAAATACTAGGCTTCCTAATTTTCATCGCAAGATTTATTCTTGTATTTAAAATATCTTATCTAACCTCTCATTTGGCAGTTTTAAAGCGATCGTAGAATTATTAATAATTTTAATAGTCATTTCTTTGAAAAAAACGCATAACCTGCTAATAGCGTTAACCGTATAACAAGGTCACGTCCTGACACCCTAGGTCAACTGGGGTCTGCCCGGACACCGTAGGACACATGGGGTCTGTTCGAATGCATGTGTCAGGTCTTTTCAGACTCATTGGAGAAGTTGCAACAGTGAGACCCCGGTCAACTGGGGTCTGTCCGGAGACCTGTGAGAGCTGGGATCATATCCGAACACTCTGGGTCAGCTGTGGTCTATCCGGACGCTCTGAGTTAGTTGGGGTCTGTCCGGAGACCCTGTGAGAGCTAGGATTATATTCAGACACTCTGGGATTGCTGGGGCCTGTCCGGACACCCTGGGTCAACTGGGGTGTGTCAGGACACCGTGGGAGAGCTGGGGTCTCTTTCGGGACACCCCAGGTCCCTGTCGGGACACCCAGTGACAATTGGGGTCGGTCCGGACACCCCAGGGTCAACGGCGTCTGTTCGGACACTCCAAGAGAGCTGGTGTCTCTTTCGGGACACCCAAGGTCCTTCTCCGGACATCGTGGGAAAGCTGGGGTCGTTCGGGACACTCTGGGTCTGAAATGAGACCCTTGTCCGGACACCCTGGAAAAGCTGGGGTCTTTCGGGGCACCCGTGGTCAGAAATGAGACCCATGTCCGGACACCCTGGAAAAGCTAGGGTCTTTCGGGGCACCCGTGGTCAGAAATGAGACCCATGTCCGGACACCCTGGAAAAGCTGGGGTCTTTCGGGGCACCCGTGGTCAGAAATGAGACCCATGTCCGGCCTCCGGCCGGCCATGGGTCTCACTTCTGACCCTTTCTCCAGAGGGGTCTCGAATTGTTCTGGCATACCAGGGTTTCCCCCTATGTACAGTTGGCAATATTTTTGCCCCGAGTTTCAAACTGTTATTTTTGCTCTCAAACCCATCCCGAAAATTTGAAAAAAAAGTTCGTATTTCTGATGATATCCAAAATGCTGTTTTTATATTGACGTTCCGGTCCTGTCTCGAAAAACATTAATTAAAATGTCCCGGGACCTTGCGTTGTATCCAAATGTCTCAGTATTGTCCCATGAGCTTGCATTGCATCAAGATGTCCCAGGATTGTCCCAAGACCTTGCATTGTATCCAATTGTTCCAATATTTCCCCAAGACCTTGCAATATATCCAGATGTCTCAATATTTTCCCAAGACCTCGCAATATATCCAGATGTCCGGGTATTGTCCCAATATTTTTCCAAGACCTTGAAATATATCCAAATGTCCGGGTATTGTCCCAAGACCTTGCAATGTATTCAAATGTCCAGGTATTGTCCCAAGACCTTGTATTGCATCCAAATGTCCAAGTATTGTCCCAAGACCTTGCAATGTATCCAAATGTCCAAGTATTGTCCCACCTACTTGCATTGTATCCAAATGTCCAAGTATTGTCCCACCTACTTGCATTGTATCCAAATGTCCCAGTATTGTCCCACCTGCTTGCATTGTATCCAAATGTCCCAGTATTGTCCCACCTACTTGCATTGTATCCAAATGTCCCAGTATTGTCCCACCTACTTGCATTGTATCCAAATGTCCCAGTATTGTCCCACCTACTTGCATTGTATCCAAATGTCCCAGTATTGTCCCACCTGTTTGCATTGTATCCAAATGTCCCAGTATTGGCCCATGACCTTGCATTGTATCTAGGGTATGCCGATTGAAAATGCCCTGCAGTTATTGTCCACCCAACCGAACTTCCCCTGCTAGTATGCACGATTCTTAGGCACGTGGGCATGTTGAAAATGCTTTACTTTTGGCCATTTTGGACAAGTCAAGTTGGGAATTCTCATGGTTCAAATTCCTTGTGATAATAAATTTTACATACGCATCAGTGATGGACGGTCATAAATATATTTTCTTTTGAAGTTGGAACCCGTACAATAAAAATCTCTGAGGCTAAGGAACCAGTCAAATTTTCAATGGGTGGTGATGCTGAATTCTATGCTCAGTTTATTGTACATCGAAATTGTCTGCAGTTTGCAACTTCAAAATAGCTTGATTAATATGCAGAAGAAAAACAGAATCTATCCTAACAAGGCTGATTGAAATATTAATTTTGACAGCTAAATTACTTTACAAATTTCAACTGCTTTACAGAAAATTAATTCTAGCAGTCAGTCATTTTTGTTGTAATGCTTTTTGAATGTGGTGCCAACAAAAGTTTTAGTTTGTGCTCAGCATCACATATGCCTTCAAATTTACAGTAATACTCCACATTCAATCAATGTTGTTTGGATTCTAAGAAAGCAAAGCACTGTGAGGATATTTGTATGCAGGTGTCTGAATGAAATATGCGTTATCAAAATTTCTACTTTCATTGGTGGATGACTCAATATGCCATGAAAGGACGTTCGGGACAAGTGGAACAGATGCAAAACGGGTCATACAGGTTCTCCCTTTTCCGACAGGAATGCTGCACAAATAATTGTATTGGTCCCGATATACCGAGCCGTCCCGCCTCAAAACACCTCGGAACTAAAACGTTTGTCTGGATTCTACCCGAAATAATACAAGGATTTTAGAATTGTCCCGAAATTACCGCATCACGTGCTCCATCCGCGGAGACTCGCTAGGTGCCGTTCCTGACAGAACCCTTAGACTTTTCAGTATGGTACTGGCCTCCAATTCAGAACAAGTCCAAAAACTTAGATGAACAAATGTATATGCAAAAAGGTTCTTGAACTGGGATTTAGATAGCTGTAGAATTAGTCAGGGTCTGCGCAAATATTTGTAATATCGCACGTTATAGTAGATGATCAATATCCCTAGATCCAACGAGACATCAAGAGGCACTTGATTTATTTAACTAATTACCGTGTTTCAAAAATAATAGACTCACTAAGGAAATAAATCTGAACTATAATCCTTATGGTAATCACTACTGCGAGCACGGGTGTAATCTGGTCAATTATGCAGATAGATTCTACAGTTATTTAAAGATTGGGACAAATTTATTAAAACATCATGATTACTAATGATTTAAAACGGTGCAACTCCTGGCAGACGAATAAATATTGTATTGAATCAGGAAAAGCCCGCTAATAACGTAATTAAACTCACTTCAAAGGGGAGATTTTGTTTGCGCATATGTTAATTTCGTCTGGGACAACATGGCCTTTTGAAAGACAAGTAAATAAGTGAAGCTACCCTTCCAATGTATTACCACTCAAATTACGTTCGCATATCCTTCTGCTATTAGTGCTACAAATAGTACTATCAAATATATCTACCTATTCTGAGATAACAGTGGGGGTATATGTCTTCTTCGTAATTTACATGCACGTTGTTTTATGAAATATTTGCACTTCATTAATAATTAGCACTTAGGCATTAATAGATGGTTAGCATGTATTTATCCTTTGGTTAGTTCTACATCCAGTTAATCTGTAGAAGCTACACCCCAAGATAACAGAACTCCAGGCTGAGCTGCAGTCTTAATTATTTTGATATAAAAAATTTGATGAGCATCCGTTGCAATCATTCCTGGAATAATTCCTTCAGACCTGAGGTTCCCAGTGGAAACTTCCCACATCCTCCTCACCCAATTCCGACCAAGAGTCAAAGACTGAGTAACACTTATTAGGGAAATGTGTTGAGACTCATACTATTTCCATGTACATGTACCTGCGGTACTTGGAACAACTCACAATCAGACTACTGTTTCATATAAACACGGCAACTTGAAGACTTTGAAGACTGGGTTTTAAAAAGTCTGATTTGAAGTGAGTACATCTGTAATCTGTGTACACTCCTATGGTATAAAATATGCTGTCCTTTTTTTTCCTCCTCGTCTGGTTTATATGTCTATCCACACGCACCACTGCATATACATAGATAATGTTATAACATGAGGACTTATGTACATACAAAATCTTTTGCTCTTCCCTCTTCCGCTTCTATACTCGGCATGGCCCATGTACAATTTGCGAGTTCAGCTCTCAGGATGCATCTCGAGAGAGTCAGTGACGTCAATTGAAATTGATTTCAATTTGCTGACTGCAGTATATTTGTTGTACAGTTTCCCTGGCAGTAACAATCTTTTTACTCCACATGCATAGTCCTAGTACTATTGGGAGAGGGATGGGAAATGTCAGGAGTTTTCAGACTAAGGGACAAAATCCACCGTGTGGATAAGGAGGATTTGAGAGCAGCAAGGTCCATGTGTACTAATTTCTTTAGGAATACTCTAGAGTTTACGGGGGATTAGGGGCATGGGGCATACGGGATACCCCTTGCTTGACTGTACAATGCTCCTAACCTTTCATGCCTATGTATAGTTACTTGTCCACACGCAATGGAATCTACAAACATTTAACCTTCTATGTATGAGTGTATAGACACCGGCGAGTAGTGTGGAATCAAGTTGATGGTCAGATATCTCCTTGCACTCACATTTCCATATCCTAACCACGGTACAGCACTCGAGAGTAAACCCGCATGGGATCGACGTATGTATGTATATGGAGAGCCATGGATACGAAAAGTTAAATAAGGATAGTCTCATTTAGTACTCTGATTATGTAATTTACCCTCTGATGGTTCTATTAACATTTTGGTCACTTCTCAGCTGTAGCAGCAGCGGCTGCACGCGTTATTTATTTTTTCTCACTTGAAAAGTAGTAATAGCCCATTATGGTATTTGTATGATTGTCTATATGTTATAAAATAAGGAAGAGAAATTACATGTCAGAAATTCTATTTGATATATTTTAAACTTGATGTTAATTACATAGAGATATGTCCATATATAAAGGAAAGTGGCTTTGGAACTGTCCTTACAGTTAGATTAGTTTTATTAGGAACTAGGTGTATAGGGTTAGGGGCAGTGTGCTACATGATTGTACTACAGGCTCAATAACACTTGTGTAATAACTCACCTTGATCTTGACTATGTATGTAATTATTACGATAGTACTTACTTGCATCTTGAAACTTATTGTGAGACTATTCCAATGCTAATAGTTTTTTAGCCCCAAGTACATAGGTACAATTATACATATGTACAGTCTATGCCACGTGCAAAAAAATCCCAAGTCTATTTTCTGCGACTATGTTACATAAATTATGCATCTTATTATCTCTTACTTTTGGATTGTCAAGGGTGCAATTGTCTATATTCGGTCGGCATGGGCATGAGAGGATGAATCTATTCATGTTGAGACTTGAGAGGGATAGACACCCTTAAGACTGGCACTACTATTATTATTTTTTTTTTTTGTAATAGGTATAAATTTCTACTCATAAATATGTAGTCCTCATGGATGCTCATGTTTTAACTGCAAGGTACTCGAACACTGTGTTAAGAGCGTGTAATCGTTTTAAGAGGATGCACAACAGTTTGATTTATTTTTGCAGGTTCAGCTTCCCTAGTAATAGTAAGGTTGTGGGTATTGGGTATTCTCCGAGCATCCTCACAGAACGCATGACCACCATTAGTCTTTCTTTGCTTCTAATGTTCCTTTAATGGGCATTAAAATTTAATTTATTTTTACGCAAGTTCTCCCTTGTGCTTTGGGAAGGTAGGAGAAATTCCGGCTCAGGAAGACCAACTTCGCGTCAACGGAATCAACATAAATCACCATTTTTATGATGTTTGTAGGCTAATTTGATCAAGCTCCCCTATTTTGCTGTATTTGATTTTCTTTTTAATTTTGTCCCCTGTGACTCTATTTGTTTTTGTGTATATTCTCTTGTTTCGAGTTTTGGTGTGGAAATACACATACATACATACCTAGCTCGCTGTAGGAGTTACGAGAATGGGTACGCCTGTATTTACATGTTACTCTTTTGTGTTCATGTTTCTATATTTATTTATTTGTTTCTTTCATTTCAGGCTTTGTTGCCATTGACGAAATCGGTGTACTTCAATGTTTGAAGTACGGGGGCGTCATCTACGACTGGATATAATCCTTTTCATCTCCCCAGGTTTATTTGATGCTCCTCGTGAGTCATGAGAAAGAGAAGAAACTGTCAGATGTACCCATTGATTCGGGGAAATTGTAAACCATCCATACATAATGTACTTGGTTGGCAAGGGGAAACAGGACGACTGGCTTTAAATGTATTAAATGTTTTTGAGGGCATATTTCTCCTGTACAATTCACTGGAAGGTCTTCTTTATCCATTACAGTCCTACATTGTAAAAATAACTTCCCTCCCGAAAATATGTTTCATTGCTGGATTCAAAAGTAGATGCATTCATGTAGCTCATATTCAGAATTCTGGAGACTTTCTTAAAACCATTGTGTTCGTTCACCATCTCAAACTCGGAAATATAAACACACATTTAGGGCTGTTACAGACTCATTATGTAATCAGTACAAACTGGCGAGAACTGACATCCCAGAGAAATTTTATTTTTTTAATTTGCATTTGAGTCATGATGCTATGGGGCTCTTATACTCTCAGAAGTTTCTACAAGGTAATCCTATGTGTTCCCTGCCAAACATATAATTTCCGTTACGACAGTGACAGGCATAGATACTCTCTATCAATTAGTACTCTGAAATTTGAGACAGGGGCTAGATTATTAGTGTCGATTTATATGTTTCTGGAAATCAGATCTCTACAAACAGAAATGGGAAAAACAGGAGTCCGCAGTTTGACTCCACACTCTGATCATCATCATCGTGTTTTCCTGGGATCAAACTCTAAATTGTAGTGTATTTTGCAATTTGCATATCTCAGGCTCTCTGAGTTTCGTTCAACTATACTGGCATGGATTTATCCTCCACTCTCGACAGTGTATGGTTACCAAAGAGGGCTTTAAATCTAGCAGGAATTTATTATGGATAGATACATAATTAGTATGCACGCACATACGTATGGCTGTGGAACCATTCGAGCATCATAATAACGATTTAAATTGGCTACACAGACTCCAAAGTATAGGTTGTTTGTGCGAACTAAATTCTTGGAACATTAACAATAAGCGTGAGTGCATTTAGTGACAAGTGACAAAGAGCAGGAGATGATTTGGCACTATATGAGAAAATGTTCGAAATTATGAATTCCCTACAATAATTATCAAGTAGGGATAATTTAACGGTTTTTGCTACGGCAGGGATCTAAACTACCAAGGTGGGATGCTATAATATGGAAATGAGCTTCATTTTTGCTAGCTCAGTAAATAATTAGTAGTCAGAAGTGAGGAGTAATTATAATTATAGGGAAATGCTGTGTGATTAATTTTGGTCCATTAATTTCTTGTAACTATGTAAAAAGTTTCTGTTCCGGACGTCATATATACATAGGAGCCGTATAATGACAACCAAGGAGTGTGGATTAAAGGAAAATTGGATATGTATATGCAGAGGTTTAAAACGTGTGTAATTATTGGTGAGAGGGAAATTCCATCGAATGCTTCTGATTCATAATTTCTTTCTCTTAGATTTTCTATTTGATGTGGTCTGGTCGACGTCAAGGAAAGTTGATATCAAAAAACGGTTTCCCCTCACTGTCACTTTAACTGTTTGTTTAATGGGAGTCTTTTGCATTGCATTAACTGCGGTCACGAATTCCCATGAAATCAACACCCCATGAAAATTTTAATTATTGTCCTTTGACTTGGGTCCGACGCAGCATGCCTCATGGTCTTATTTCTTTTGTGACTCTTCCCATACAATAATATGAGGCATTTTGGAGTCATTACAACGGAGCCCACGTATCTTCATATGTACAGAGAATGTATCTTGTTTCGATCAAAATCTATAGGATCCTTTCTGCTTATTAACCATGCATGGCACTTGTGGGAAAAATCCATGAGAAGCGAGTAGCGTGCAAAATAATAATTTTTCACGTGTTTAAAATCTTCTCTGGATCTTCATCTCCCCCCATGCTCAATTATTAGAATGTAATAATTATACGGCTTATTATCAACCCCAGTAGACTCAACATGGTAGATTTGCATTCAAGTAATCTGTTTTCTGTCATTTGAATTGATTTGGTAATGAAGTTACAGATGTTCCTTCGTTTGACAGCCCCATGTGATTAAATACTATAATATCCGGACATAACCTGATCCGTCAAGTACAAACTATGAAGCACGAGATACGGATATAGATCCCTTACCTAATTAGCGAAATATACATAAGCATTTGAGCGCTTCCTATTTATATCCCGTCCCCCGTACATGTACCTCAACTTGTAGAGTGTAGATCCAAGTCATTTAAAAATGCAAAATAACAATGTAACTCGTCTGCATTGACAGTCATTAATATCTAAAAATAACTCTCTGATCCCTGACTGAACTCCTGCAAGACGGCACATTTACATCTACTCAAAAACAATTCCTGAATCAATTATTGTTGACAAGAAAGGTAGAACTTTGTGTACAACAGTAGTATCCTTTTTTTTTATTTTGTATTACCATAACTATAGCCAACGTTTGGGAACCCACTCCAGAACTCACGTGATGAATTATTACCTGGGGAGGGGGATGAGTGGAACATTAAACAAACAGTTAAACAGTTTTTAGTACATACATCCAAGAGCTACTCATATGTATGTATGGGCTGAGGACTATGAGAGTGTTGAGATGAAAGGTATTTTTATCGTTTTATGTAAAAGATTACCATTTATATTGCACGAGAATAAATAGTTTCACTCAATAGGCTATGAGTAACTCAACTGTCATATGATTTGTAGGAGCTAATTTTAGTACAATTGAGCATGACAGCTCGTCCATAAGGTTACAATTCCCTTGTGAAGTTCAGACTAAAATTTAAATTGCAGAATGGTTTGTAAACTATTGTCCCAAAATAGATTGGCATCAGCTTCTCCATTAAGTTTGTGAGAATCAGCCCTTTTGATGCGTGCTTCCAATTATTACGTCAATATACGTACCCTATCCTATCGTATACCATCTGGAAATCCGGTCTAATTCTATGATCGGCATTAATTCGAAAATTAGCAAATGCTATCATTTCATTGCCAAGGATTGTAGTTCTCAGGTTGAATATATTATGTTACTCATTACTGGCGTCCCTACACTTGCCTGTATACGTCTGCGAATGATGTGGCAGGGAGAAAAGTTTATTGTTAATTTTTAATCGGTCTGTCTACATATGTATGTATCTATATGGAAGCTTGATCTACCGAAAGGGAGCTCTGTAATTTACGATGGTTAAAAATAGCAAGTCCAAGATTACGGGTATGTGTAGCTAAAATAGACTAATCCTGTTCCCCCCATAATTAGTAGTCTATGTACTCATCTACATGATGTTGATGGTGTTGGAAATAACTGTAAGAGAGCTATTTTATTTTGACGGTAGAAAAATACTGGGTATTATGTTTAAGTGCTCTTTGGGGTATTTTTTCTCCTCTCTGTACAGCTTGCCAGTAGAGTTGGTCCAATTTTCAGCTCTTTCAATGCATGGCAATTTCTCGAGGTTACTGACTCAAAAAAAAAAGACATTGCTCACCAGAGTCCTGTGAATAGTACAGTCAAATATGAGTAGCCCTAACTTGGCTCACCTGCATATACGCTCGAGGGTTGAGCATTATAATTATTATTATTGATTCACCTGAAATAAACATGGCTAGGAAATGTCATAGCATTAGGAGAAAACTATGTGCAAATAAATTGTTGTTTCTTCCTGGGAGTAATTTTGAGCATAATAATTGCTCACCAGGAGTATTTCTGTACTAATGAAACTATTGGGTTAATTTTTGTACTTGCGTCATCTTTTCTCTTTTGTAGTAAAACTAAAAAAAAGTGCTCTCGTTCTCAGTATGCGTGCATTGACAGACAAATTAAATTGAATATTTAATTTGTTTACTATTCTGTGACTTATTTAGTTATTAAAGTCAGTGGCAGTAGTAAGTTGTTGTAGAATAGAATAGTCTATAGAAGAAGGACTCTCCTATAACTTTAATTTGATAAGTAGTTAAGTTGTGCAAAAGGACACGCTAGTACTTTATATTTAGTAAGATAAGTTAATACTTAATAAGTATAGTACCTTAGTCCCATCCCCACAAGAATTTTAAGGTTAGGTTTCTACTCTAGCGTAAGTTCCTATAATACATAATTTAATTAAGTTGCTATAATTTCCTTCAGGTGTGGTAGCTTTTATTTTATAGGTTCCTTAAAGTAGAAAGTAGAGTAGAGATATATTATTTACGGACAACGTCAGCATCTTAGGCCCTAGCTCTAGTGCTATTTTCCTCAGGAGCACTCAAACTGGCAAATATACGAGACAATAATAATTCTAAGTTACATTGACTTGAAAAGCCTTATGCTTACAAACACGCACACGATCTACTAGGTACAGAGAAAGGGAATTGTTTAAATTTTTAGTTAGAATAAGACTGTGCATCCTAGCCTACCGCAACAAATTCCAAGTGAACCCAGCAGCCCAGGACTCATAATACACAGTACTCTCAAAAATAAGGATTTTAAAAAGACAGAATGGAAGAGGTAGTAAAGATTCTCAATGATGCTATCAGCCCCTGTCCTAATACTTATCATCGGCTAAATCACCTTAGCATTGCAAATGACGAGAGGGTAAACTTTTATCTCTCAGTGCAACTATCATGCTTTGTATTGTTAGCTTTTAGGAATAAGTGCAGACACAAAACTGGGAACGAGAGACTTTTTTTTTCAGACCATGAGAAAAATTCTCCATTACCTTTCTTTTGAGGACGTTCGTCAATGTCGACTGGTTTGTAAGAAGTGGCAAGCCTCGGTTGATTCCTTCTTATCAACGTTAACCATGACCAGCCCATTTTTAAGAGATCTGGTTCTGGAGCCAGTACGACAACAATTATTTAAATATTTGTATATTTCAATGTGTCTATAACTGACAATGAGCTCTGCATCTACATGTGTGTCTATATTTGTATTTTAGTTTTAGAGTAGATATAGCTAATAGCCTCTTCTGGGTGTATATAGACATGCCTCGTAGTAACTACTGCCTATATTTAAATTGCAGGTTGTGGACAGAATCGCGAGTTTTTTGGAAACCTCTCGAGAGCAATGCAAGTGCCGACTGGTTTGTCGAAAGTTTAATTTTATTGTCAAACACAGGGTGGATTTCGCCCCTTGTCTCACTGACCGGACCAGACTGGCTGTACTGAGTATGGATGAGGAGTTACGGATCACACAATTAAGGATCAAAGATCTGTACCTCATCCTGCCCCTTGATTCCAATGGGGAGCTCCAATGCAATTTCAATAGGCGACTAGTACAATCTCTAGTGTTCTATGAGGGTGTCCCAGCATCTAATAAACGAATTTTGCTGGTCTCCTTCCCCAAGATGACGGAATTGAGCTTTCTGGGCAGTTCCAGCTTTGTAGTCTGCAATGGCCTGGATAGGTTTCTGTACTTGAAAAAGCTACAGGTATAGAGGCAACTAAATATTCTTTTATGGGTCTCTTCTATTGGGACTGTTGAACCTCTCATTTTTATACTGTCAACTGTGAGTAATTCTAGGAGCTAAGTTCTATTCTAATAAGCTCTTATCACTTGTATGATTATGGCTTTAAATGCACACACATGTAGCTCCGTGTAGATGGAACAGGGGACAGTGGCAGCCTTTTGGAATTTCTGGGTAAGGCGAAGTTCCCCGTGCTTGAGGACGCCGTCCTGGATTTGTACTTTCGTCGGGATATTGTACTGTATTTTGAAGCCCATCATTTTATTGCCAATCATTGGAAGACCTTGAAGGCCGTAACACTTAAATTGTGTCCGAAATATGAGTATATTCCCCCGGATTGCCTGTCAGATATTGTCATGGTGCACACCATTTCCCTACTGAGACAGTTTCAGGAAGTAATGAAGGCATTTGATACATTGGAGTTGGAAAGTCTCTCAATAGATTTCCTACCTTTTGAAGGAACTTCTTTATTTTATTTGAGTATGTCAGAGACATGTCATGTTACCTATGTATGTATATCTATGTATGTACTTTGCTCGAGTGAGCATAAATGCATGGATCAAAATGTGCCGATGGCAAAGTCTTTAACGACTCAAAAATTCTGACTCTCTACTCCCACCCAGGTTTCGCTCTCGCAGAGTCTCAACAGAGTTTACAAAGAATTTCCATGCGGAAGGAGTTCTCACAATCAAGGGAAGAACTTTTACCACTGGATACGATTCTTCTAAAGAATGCCGTGACTCTGGTCGATATAAATATTCCTCATCCTTACAACTTTGACTGTACTTGGATTGAAGGCTGTGATCAGTTGGAGACACTCTGCATTGGAGAAACTTCAGGGGGTAGATATCAAATGATGTTCTCTCAGTCAAATATTTTTACTGTGACGGCGATTCCACTGCAGATTCAAAAATTGAAAACTAGCATTAGACTGACAAGGGACCAAGTTCAATGGATAATTCGGAATTTACAATTGATTGAATTTCACTTTTTTGGACATCAGTCTGACTTCTATTGCCTTCAAGATGTCAAGTATATTTTATGTCATCAATTGAAACTAAATACTCTGACTTTCAACTGCAGCATGTCTTGCAAGCACTTCCTCCTTATTAAGGAATTTATCCGAAGTACAAAGGGCATTGTCTGTCATGACAGCGTCTACGGAGAGGAAGAATTTTTCGTTGCACTTGGAGATTCTAGAGCTAAATTTAATATTTCTATTGATAACTCCCTGTTTAGCAGGGATGCAGTTCGTTGACATTAAATCTATCTTCACAAGAGTCCGATTACAGTGAGTTGCATTGTTGCATATTCATGGTAGCATGACCTTCACATCTTGTCATAAATGGCCCTGGCACGTGGGCATAAATTATCGTGTACTAAATTGAACTGAAAGTGTGTTCCGAACCAAGTCTTTCGGAATAACAAATTGCTCTTGTACGAGGCGAGAAAGTAATATTACGAAGAACGACAAAGGATCCAAATATTTTATCTCTATAGAGGAAATCATATCTAAAAGGAAGCCTGCTCTTATAGCGAGTTCACATCTACATTATACATACGTATACATATGTATGCACAAACATTTGTCGTAACACGGAACCCAAACACTAATTTTTAACATTAATTGATTTATATGAGTTCAATTTAAATATCAACCATAACAATTTTAAATGATTATTCAAAAGTGCTAATAAATTACTCAGAAATCGTATGAGCAAGCCGACTGTTATTTGTGTAACCAGCGATTTCTCGGTGCTATGGACTCGCCCAAAAATTCGAAACTAAATAATGTCTGCATGAAAATGTGTGAATACATATTTGCTAGGGTGTTCATGGCACACAAAATAGTATGTAATTGTGTGCACACAGTATTTAAAAAAAGGTAATTATTATGTATATTTTATGATACACCATAAAAGTAGCAATAGTCTTTACACTTAATTATTCTTACATACTATAACTGTGTAAAATCTACAAACCCTACTGGAAACTATTTACAGTAAGCATGTCTGTAAAAATAAAACAGGTTCATATGAAGTACTTTCAAGGTCTATACCAATCAGTGTTGATGAGGTTGCATGTTACCCAAAACCCAGTAATAAATTTATTGAGATAATTCCCAAAGCTACGAGTAGGAGACAAAAATTGATATGTATGAATTTACACAATGTATTGTATTCTGTATATCTACTCAGTAGATATTTAATTGCATTAATTACAATCCTCAAAAATGCCCAAAATATCTGGAAGAAATTCTGCGGTGCAAATGTGATGTATAGATATATGTAATTATATTTGTATGTATTATATGACGTTCGAGTTGGATTAGAAATGTAAACAGTCAAATTGTATGCATACAAAAATAAGGCCTAAATTGGTCCTACAATAGATTAAATATTGTGGTATGAACTACCTCTATCTACCTACTACTGTCAAAAGTATTCATTATTTTTCATTATTTTAAAATTTATAAGGTTCGTTCCTATTTCCTATGACTTCAAGCACTAGTTAGTGTCAATATTGTCAAACCATTATTGTTTTAATCAACAATATTGAAGGCCAGAAAACCAGCAATAACTGACTCAATATACATAACTTTGTTGACAAAAGAACAAGATACGTTCATGTAATAAGCTCTAGTTAAGTGGTAGCTATCCACAAGGAAACACTAATGCACAAAAACAAACCTATCAAATTATTTACTGAGAATTATAATTACTTTGAATTTGTACTTAAATTTGACTTAACTGAGTAATTAGCAATACCAGTTAACTGACTAACAGTTCAAATTCGAGCAATTTTATGAATCAATACTATAAGAGTAATATGCGCAATAGTGCATAATATATGTACATGCTAAAGCAAAAATTTGAGAAAAGAATCGCTCAGGAACTTACTGCCTTATTTTTACAAAAGACCCTAACAGGTTTGATAATGATTTTGGAAATATTGCCAAATCACTCAAGTTCAAATCCAGGAGTTTCGAAAATTAACAAACAATCCTCGCCATTCTTGAATGAGTTGAAATACAACCTCTACTTACTCATTCCATACGAATCTAAATTTAAAATTTAGTTGAAAAATTGAAATTCAATCTTCAGTTTTGGATGAAACATGATCACTTTACAGTACTAAGTCTTTTGTCGTGGGCGGTTACCTTCTTTGGAAGATACGGAAATAATTATTTATTTAAAGTCAAGATCAGACAACCTATTATGTGTATTCAAAGACATACCATTTTGTGGTAGATCCTTTACTGACACTGATAAGGTTAATTCCATAATTTGGATGTGACTTCCTGATTGTCAATACTGAGGTATCCAAAATGTTCACCATTTTTCCCATAAGAGGCTCAACGAGCGTTAAGTACGCGGGTGCGAGCATTTTTTAATGCTAATCAGAACTCTTTGGTAGGTAGTACGGATACCAGAGGTACTTGAGCTGGGAAGGGTTTGAACGTTCTAATTAAAAATAGGTCAATTTTAGTTCAGCAAAATTGGTATGCAAAATGGACACTTTAGAACACTGCACACGTATCATCATTTAAGGATAAACGACTTAGCAGACATACTACATAAAATATGAAACAGCTTTGAATAAAGTGCACATTAATTTACGATTGTGAAACCTTGCACATAGCATAACGTTAATTTAAAATTAGGTCTGGTGGCCAAACATCTTATGGTCCAAACTTAAATCCAACTGTTGACATTCCGGAGGGCAGCGATCATCACGAATTATGATACTGCAGCACATGGCATAAATTTGAAAAAGGATGAAGGGGTCGGATTATCTTTCAAAGTGATGCAGACGACGAGCACAAAGGGCCATAGGAGAACTATTACGCAACCGTGAAATCGGAATAGGATATAACATTTTATCAATAACGAAATAATCAAGAATTATGAAGATGACGCTAGGCTAGAGTAAAAACAAATGTGCAATCCTTATATTTCGGCGATGATTAGAGAAAGTGCAAACTTTGCACTTATACGTAGAACTATAGCTGCAATATTTTAATTAATTTAAACCACTGCAAAATTCAATAAATATAATGGATGATTTGGATCCTGTTTAAAGTTCGTATTTTTGAAAAATATGTAAAGATGCTCTTGAGTATAGTGGAATTGAAAAAATATTGAGCTAGACTCGACTGCTTATTAAGATATGGGAGGAGAAAAATGGTTTGTTACACCCTTTAGACATAAACGTTTTGAGGGCAGACATTTTGCTGCAAATAGTAAACAACCATGTACCCGAAACTAATGGAAGATAGTCTCTAACTGAAATAATTAGTCTTTCTAGAAATTTTCTTAGTAGGTCTTGATTACATTTTCTACAGAAGAAATTATTTGTCAGAATAGTTTATAATCAAAATCTGTTTTGTCTAGTTTCCTAGGACTGTTTCTTTTTCTGTCATAAATTTAACATTTCAAAATGGTTGTTCTGAAACTTCAAATTGCCTTTTTGAAATATGTTTCACTCCATATTTCGCACCAAAATATTGTCATGATACCCCATGATGAAAGTAAATCCAAAAGAAGTCCAAAAACATAATATATCTTATTAAAGATCAGCAACGCATTAATTTATTTTATTGCAACCACTTTCTGACTCAATACAAATATATTAAATCTCTGTAAAATAGCATCGATTTTATGCACAAATATAACAGTGCATTGACATTGACACCTCACACATGTAATTAGAACCAGCAAACATACACCAGTATAAAAACAAACATATTTTTCACAGCAAAATATCCTCAGTATGGAATATTTATAGCAAACCATCGATCCTAAACGTTAACGCTAACAACTACTTTTACTACTAAAAACTATTTCTATCAAAATGTTATTTCGCGGTGAAAAAACTTTTACTTAAGCTATATTATTCAAGCTAAGTATTATCATTTTGGTTCAGGTTACTGGGGATAAGCAGTACACTAATTATCATTACACTAGTTTGTTACATGATTGAGAGTTTGCATTACGGCAACAATAACTACATACATACATACATCCCACTAATCACAGCATTCAATTCAAACAGCTGAACTAACCTGACATCCATACATTTAATCAATAGAATTACTAAAATTATCTTTGAGAACGAAAATACTCACAGCATACCAATTCCGAGAATCAGAAAAATATTAGGGTTAGATAGTCTCTATGTTGAGGGTGAGTTGAAAGATGATGTTGCCAGGTAATTATTAAAATTGCATATGAGTATGCGACTGAAATGAAATGATTAGGGACAAATACATACGTGCTTTGCAACAGACTAAAAGTTAAGAAACAACATCAAAGCATTTATCGACAGTACACTGTTGTTGCCTATAATGTGCACTGTACAATAAATTATTAGTATCATCTACTAAAAACAGCTCCGTAATAGTATGCACTCATAAAAGCATTTCCATAGAAATTGAAA
Source organism: Allacma fusca (assembly GCA_947179485.1). Lineage (NCBI taxonomy): Eukaryota > Metazoa > Arthropoda > Collembola > Symphypleona > Sminthuridae > Allacma > Allacma fusca. The sequence continues at coordinate 4,145,108 of OX359247.1, read as the reverse complement.
AGACTCATACAGCACCACGAGGTTGAGAAGAGACAATGGGAAAGGTATACAGAATAAATTGTATTTACAACAACAAAACTCGTACTGCACAAAATATTTTAAAAAAATAAAAATAAGTTGGTAATAATGTTTGGGTAAAAGTACTTCAGAGAGTGCTATAAATTGACACATGTATGTTTCCTCCTACATTTGTTCCTTGTTCTGAAGATTTTTTTTACAGCATATAAGAATATATTGGTTGTATATTCGAACAGTAGTTACCACGTAGACTCACACAATATTTAACTTAATGGATATGTTTATTATGCAAACTACGCTGTTTCGCTACCATCTTTTTGTGGGTTCTTCTCTTCATCAGTCGACTTGAAATCTTGAACAAACGGCGTTACTTTGAAGGTTGGGTACTCCAGTGGCATTTTTTTCTCGTATTCATACAGCTGTGATGTGAAAGCCAATGAGTCAAATGGCTTCTTGGGATATGACCCCGTTGTCTTCTTTTTCTGGAAGGCTAAGAACAGTCCGACGATAAATAGGACGGCTGTGATGGCAGCCACGACAGTCAGTAAAATAAATACTGTGTTGTACTCCGAATCGACTCCAATGCTTTCAGCTGACACAACACCATCATCTGGAATAATATTGCTGTCCGTATCCGCCGCCTCAGATTTGAAAGCTTGTGATACTAAATGATGGAATCTGGAGAGGGATAAATCCGCAGGGATAAACTCTCTTTCTTCTTGCACACCAATGGCATTCAGCTTGACCAATTCTTCCAGTAAATATGAGACATCGACTTTGTTATCGCCCAAGAGAGCAAACCTAAGATTTGTTGATCCTGGTAAGACTTCCACTTCCACGCGGTTATCTTGCAGTACAGCATGATATTTCCGAAGCAAATCTTGCATCTCAACCCCCATTTGTACCGAGCTGGTATCGTCAGACACTGGGAAATTTAGAACAACATCAACTTTGTCCACCTTGACTCGTCTGCAGCTCTGAGATCCCCTGGTGAATGGTTTTGACCCTTCGATTTGATTCCCTGCTTCATCAACACACCAGCAAAGCGGGATGGCTTTGGACTCGGTCGAACATTGCATTGGAAGGAACTGGCCTCTGTCATCACACTGAGCATTGTGAGCATGGCTCATCATCATGCAACGAGTCTTCATACTGGACATGTCCTTCTTGATCTGAAGCATTTGATTACTGAAATCTGGCTGTTGGCTCAGATGAATTTGAGTTTTATCTTGAACATCCTCAAACTGTGGAAGCGTCTCGCTAACGAATTCATCTGGCACAGACGCTTCTGTTGTTGTTGTGGTAGATGGAGTTGTTGGTGCTGGTTCTTCGTAATCAGTACAATCCAAATGATTACCACTGACATCCCGAACGACAGCGGTACAAGAGCAAGGATCAACTTTGCACACGTACTCATTTGAATCCAACGAACCACACGTAAGGTTCTGGCAGGCGGAAGCCCGGCTACAAGCTCTCATTTGTCCATCAATAATTTCGGGGCAGAGGACCACATCTGGACATCTATTTTCACATTGTTCCTTAGTGGCAAAATTGTTGTCGTTGCCACCACAACCTCCGTAAATGAACTGTTCGCAAGACTGAGTTTCAGAATTAAAGTACCAACGCTCCACACTTGCTCGACATAAGCCGGGTTTCATGGGCAGTGTACAAACGTCAACTGTAATATGAAAGAACGTTTTTCATTGCACAACTTTCAAGCTTTCCACAAAATTTAAAAATTTTATAATCCAGACAAAAGACCCTTACCCGGTTTCCTACATTCGGCTTCACATTCCTCAATATTAGCGAAGTTATTATCATTTCCTTGACACCCACCATAAATGAATTCCTCACATCTTCCACTTGTTGTGTTATGGAAGTACCTAGTAAAGGATGCTCGGCATAAGCCAGCCTCTGAAGGTTGTCCACATTTATCCTCACAACTAACTTTCTCGCCGGATTGCCTGCATACATTACATTATAAATTATTACGAATACTAAAATTTCAAAGGAAGTTTATAATTTAATTTTTATTGTCAGACAGGAGATTGAAGGCAGTGGTAATTTTATGCTCACTTGTAGAAGGATACTTTACACTCATCACAAGGATCTGCAACACACATGGCCTGTGGGTGAGCAGCACAAGAGGCGGTCAAGCACTGGTCGATACAAATCATAGGCTCCCTTTCAGATGATGGACACACTTTTCCTTTCGAATGCCGTTCGGTGATACTTCCTGTAAGTTCATACAATTAAGTAATTATTAAAATCTCAAAAACATATAGATCAAACCATTTCTCTGGCAAGCCTTTCCGACAACTTAATAGCATCATAGTATTTCCAATTATACAGACAAACACTGAAGTATCAAGGCAAATCATTTATAGCGAGGGTGAACTATCCGGAAATTATGAGCAATTAACCCGGAGAGAATGTCATTACCATTCTTGCTGCAAGCAACACGTCCTCGGGTAAAAGAATGTGGCAGAGGGTTTCCTTCTGGGTCAACACACCACATGAGATCACCTTGCGATTGTTGGGGTTCGTACTCTCCATCTTCCTGGCACTGTGGTGCATTCGCTACCATAATCACGGGTTCACGGTCTTCAGGCACTATAAATTATGATATACAAATTATACCACCCAGAACCGCTACTCTTTTAAAAATTAACAAGAAAATATACATAATGTGAAATGTTTTTCTAATCCACTTTGCAGTCATTAAAGATCTGTTAAGCTTTCACCTTTAGGAGTCAAACAAGTTGTGGAGCATCCATCAAAGCAGCATTTTTCAACATGGGGGCAATCAGAGTCAGAATGGCACCTGTAATTATTATTTGAGTGTCCAAAGCAGGACAAATTAAGTTCTTGAGGTTGAGGGCACTCTCCTGGTTTATTGATCGGCACGGGTTCAGGGGTAGTTACAGTAGGAAGCTCCGCCATGGGTTGTACGCACCTTCAATGAAAAACAATTTTGTGAATAATGGGTTCAATGAATATGAAATGCTCATTTAGGATTCATCGTGGAGTGAGTAAGCATTATTTTCATTATTCGAAACCAACAAGTCAAGAAGGCACAAGTGTAACCGCAAACGTAAATAATGTCTCTGTGGATTATTCACACAGTAAGTATAAAGTGAAACGTAAAAATAGTTAAAATAGCTGAGAGAAAAATAACAAAAGGAAATGATAATCCTTACTTGAAACCGCAGTCGTCCATGCAGCATTTGAGATTATCTTCACATTGATTGTCGTTGAGGCATGTATCATGACACACCCCGCTTAGGATATGTAACAATGCAAATGATTTTGGTGGCGGACATCTCCCGGCTTTCTCTGGTCGCACAATGGAAAAGGAAATGCCCGAATTTGCAGGCAACGCCTCTTCCTCATCATAACTTTCTCTCAAGGATCTTCCCCGTGCTTGACCTACAAATTTGTATTCGACCAACAAATTATCAATTAGGGTCAAACGTCATCATTAATTTTAACAAACTATATTATGCTGTAGCACTACGCCATTTCAACAAGAATCTCCACCACAACAATAAAATGACCATGAACCACCAATTCCGACAATGCTGAATATGCATTGGACAGGGAAACATATAAAGGAGACAAATAACTACAGATCTCCGTAAAAGATAATAACAGTGCATGCACATACTGTAGACCTGCATAAATGCAAAAAGATGCACCTCCGCAGCATAAATTAACCTTAATTCAATGTTCCCATACACAGTCGGCAATTCGTTTGCATTTACTAATGCATTAGAGTACTTTTCATACCTTAAAATATAAACGAAGGTAACTGAAAGTAGTCAGTGAGCAAAGTAATAAAAATAATACTCATGTATTCTGAAAAATTATCTATACGAGTTCGGATGAGTTCAAGCATACTAACGATCCTCAATGTCGGAAGTATGCACAACCAATTGTCCGTAATGAATAAAATAGACATTCTAATTCTTTATGTTCTATAAACTCCAAAGTTGATGCTTTAATGAACTTAATGAAATTAGCGGTTGAAAAGTTGTCAGCGTTAAAATTGTGAATGTACCTCTTCTGCCTTCAAGATGTAAAGTTTGAGGAACAATAACTTGAATGTCAATGGGCACGTCAGGTCCGAAAGGAAAGTTAGGGAGGGAGCTAAAGAACTGGGAACTACTTGGCATTAAATCCATTAAGTCGCTCAGCTTCTCTTCGCTTTCTTCCTCACTGTCTATTTTAGGGATTTTTCTCATGCTCATGATACCATCCAAGATGTCCGCAATGCTGTCAATATGACCTGGACGACTTTCAACTTCCTGATCTCGACCCCCAACGACTGTTACGCTGCTCGCAGCGACGCCAACAATTTTGTCTCCATTCACATCCGCATAAATTGGCTTGACTTGAGTTCTGGTAACAGATCCATCTCCTACTTTATGCTCCACGGAGGACAATACTGTTTTGAGCAGCTCACTCAAATCGTTCTCGGAAAGGTTGGAGGAGGTGAGAGATTCAGCATCTTCGGGGTAATCTTTGATGACAACTGACATGAGGTTACTGGAGGCGGGTGAATTAATTACTCTCTGCAAGTCTCTATGACATTTTCCCAGCCCTTCTTCACAGTTCACTTGTTTGTTATCTTCATCGAAGAATTCAATACGGCAGCTTCCACAAGGGTTCACACGGCAGGTAGCGTGAGGGTGAGCAAGGCAGAATTTATTGTCGCAAAGAGATTTGTTGCACACATGAACGGTTACGTTGTCTTTGCACACTGTGGGAAATCAATTAAAGGATTGTTGTCAGTATGTGACAGGTAATTAGATGTAAACATACCTAATTACTAAATGTCAATTTACAGCAATCAATTTGGAGTAGTTAATGGTACAGGATGTGTGGGGCTCCTTGATTAAGGTCCCACGTCCCACACATCTAAAAACAAAAACAAATATATCAAAGTAAGTAAGTAAGTACCTGAAGCATCGTGAAGAGCAGCAGCGACAAAATGTCTGCCACGAGACTGTCGGTAATTGCAAGTGGGTTTCCCTGGTGTCATGGTACCCTTCACAGGCTCACCCTTTTTGTTAACACACCAACACATGCCCACCTCTTCAATGCACTGAACTGATTCCCACTCCCCATTTCCGGGATCACATCTTGGGATGTAATTCAAATGCTTGTACTTGGCTTGCAACTCAAGATTCTTCTCACGATTTTTCTCACAAGACGTTAGTGCTACAGGCAAAGGTAGATTTAACATTTTATTGATAGTAATTACATCGTTCACAATCCTACCATTTAATTTCCCTCTCGTCTACATGCAAATTGCAGACTTCCCTTTGAACATCCATAAGACTCCCAAAGAGCATGATCATTAGTGTAAATGGCAGGGGGAAAAAACTGAGAAAAAGCCTCCTTAACTTATTACATCCAGTTTATCAATTAACTGAAGCAAAACTTACATGGGCAGATGGACATACACTCCGCCTTGGAGTCAAACATGTTCAAGTTGCCCCCGCATCCACTGTGAACAAACTCGTCGCAAGTATTGGAGTCAGTATTGAAAAACCATTTAGTAATGGCAGCTTTACAGTGACCCACATCCTTCTTTTCGAAACATACTTCCTCTGCAATTCAAAATTATACATTCAAATCAACACGTGAGAATTAGACTTACTTCATTACTTGTCACTCTTGAGCTTTTTTTCCATTTCCACACAAAAATTTAGTTCACAATGACAAAACACTCAGCAACACTTCCACCAACTACGTCTACGTGAACCATTACGTTTAAAGTGGGTATGAAACAATGCTGTTGCGAAACAAGCTTTTTGCTCACATTACTTGGAAATGTATTACTTCAGCCATCAAGAGGTTTTAACAGGTTTTAAAACTGCATTAAATTTACTATGCACTTGGGTCTTACTTGGCTTGGGACAGCACACGGCGTAGTCTCCAAATGGACTCAAACTGCACTTATGGGTGGCTGGGCAAGCGGATGCGGACGGACCACAAGTGATTTTTTCTCCAGTCAATGGATGTTCCAATGGCCGGCCAAAACCGCAAGGATTATCTAATTTTGGGAGGCAAACCGGGACAGGTGGACAGGGGTCAGTCAAGCAACTGACCTGCATCAAACGACATTCTTCATTCATACCATTGCATTTGGTATCCTCACATGGATTTTTGCAGGCACAAGAGGGACAACCAGACTCGTCTAGTTTGTAACCCAATGGACAGGTCATGGCACAGTTACGTTGTGGACAGGCATTTGGCACTGAAATTATTTTACAGAGTTCTTCTTTACTAGTATTGTCGTAGTAACAAATACTAAGCAAGGTTTAAAATACACAAAGCGTGTGATCCACAAAGTTTGAAGGTTGTCTCAATTTCAAACCCTTATATCAGGATCTTTGTCCAACGTGAGACTTATGATAAAAAAGTCTCCATTTAAAAAAAATCAAGTGCTTACAGCAATGAACTTTAAGAGTTAAACACTTAAGATAAATTAGTAATTACTCACCTCTGCAATTTGGTTGCAAACCAGGTTGTCGTCTCGTCCCTGCAATTTCTTCTCCAGCTTCGTTGACGCACCAGCAAATACGAGACACTGGGTGACACTGAATCGGTTCAAAGCCTCCATTATCATCCCGGCATCGAGGGATGAAAGCTCGTTGAGCTGGAATTCCGCTCTCTCTTACCTTGTGCTCAATAATAGTTCTCTGATGTTGGCATGCTACAGTAAACATCAATTAAATTAAGGACTTGGGCTTGTCATCAATGCACATAACATAAGTCTAGCGTAGTGTACATAGTTCAGTTTGTGAAACCCTTGATGATAGTGCAAGCGCATACGATAATAATTAAAGTTAACATTTATTCACACCCCGAATTAATCCTTTGAATTTTTTTGTAGGGTGAAAGGCATTTCAAGGAGCAATGCAACCATGCGAAGTGGAATCTACGCTGTAGACTCTACACCTATATCATACAACGAGTAGTAACATATTACATTCTGCAGCTTAATTCCCAAAATTCAATTTACCTCATGCAGTGGTGCTAATATGAATTTATTTGAACATGACGACACTTGGAAGGAAAACATTGGAATCAAAGAACCTACTTCCTTTCGTTAATTCAAAGAATCAATGCTCTTTACCCCCTTTTCCCGACTATAACAATTTTTTTCTGGTATTTCGAGGGGAAATTTGCATTAAAATATAAAAACAATAGGAAAGGAGGTTACAAAATAAAAAATGTTCAATTAAATTTGAGAAAACTGTCTGATTGGCTCTGCGAAGGGTAAATTTCTCAGCAGGTAATTAAAAGCTACAGTCATGCTCATGCTATTAGCATATATATAGGGACGGCGATTATACACATTTGCAAGTACTCCATATGCATGTATGTACCTATATGTAGTAATTACCAATAACGTGTGTATATGAAGTAGTAATTACAAGTACAATGCATAATTACATATTACATATATACAGAAATATCTACAAGTACATAGGTTGTAAATGGTAACAAACAAAAACCTTTACGTACCAGTTAAAACAACTGGCTGGCTGCACTGCGTACCGCATCCGTTGGAACAGCATTTTTTGTCGTTCTCACAGTCCCCATCGTCACTGCACTCATAGTCACAGGAACCACTGTTTAGTGGGACTAAGTAAGGACATTGACCAAGTTTGGGTCTCTTTGCGCCATTGTCGTCTGTCCCGACCAGAACGTTGCTATCCACACTTGACTGCCGATCTTCAGCGACTAACGTTTGATCAATATCCGTATCATCTATGAATTGGGCACCAGCAATCAAAAAAACATTAGAACTTAGCCTGCCAGAATTAATGACAAATTTATGGCTATCCTCAGATGAATAATCAGCCATTTGGAATTTATTCACATGAACTTCCTCCTAGTGGGCCTGGCTCTTATCCTACCAATTTAACTCATTCCACAGGTGACGATGTAATTCCAATCACTTTTTTACAACATCTTTTTTTGTAACCCTTCTGGCATATATGCATGCATAAGCACCTCCAAGGAAAGCTTGGCGATAACATTTACCGAATTATATATTATAGTTCTGGATTGTTAACTGCAAATGCATATATGTCCATTTACTAAATATAAACCGTCGATGGCTGTAATGTGAATTCCGCTGTGTCTCATCTTACTCAATTCTTTTTAAGAGCAATTTCTACGCCTGTATAGTCCTAAATATATGCATGGGACAGGAGTACAAAATAAGGTGGATTTATAAGGACGTCCACGACGTTGTTGCAAACTGATGCGACATAAAAAAATTCAATTGAATGTAAATGAATAGGAAAAAGTGAGGAAAAAATCATCGGTTCAAAATTCTCTACATTTTCTATTGCAAGGAAACCGCACAATCATTTATAATTTTTCTTGAATGCAATATAATTTTACGTTACAGCACATATGTATGTACATACACGTACATAGAAGCACGTGCATCTACAGATGCATCAGCGGTTGTTGTATCCTTTATGTATTTGAACGGTGGAAGAAAGGACTGTCAAAGTATTACTACAGTAAGACTGCAGCCTATTTTCTGCAAGTGGCTTACATTTGTGGCCAGATGAAATATGCATGCTGAGTGTGAAATGGTAGCAGGAAATTCGAACGGTCTTAATTTTATAATCCCCATTTAGAGATATACCGATGCTCAAATCATCATGTGTCAATTTATGGACACACGAGAGGTGTTAAAAGGATGAAAAATTAAGGTCTCATAAAGAGAGTAATTCACTTACATAAAACTGGGCAGCAGTATCCAAAGTCGTGTGAGGATTCCAAATCGTGACAAAAGTAGTCGTCAGGACATTGCAACATGCGAGCCCGAGGGTTGCAAGTCAACGTTTCATTGGTCGTCGGCTCCAAAAATGCTTCTCCTTTAGGACATTTCCCTTTTGTCAAAGATTTGGGAACACCTACGTTGGGACGAGGTATTATTAGTACAATGAAGAATTAATTAAGCGTTGACTCAGTAATAACAGCAAGGTTACTAAACTACACGTTCCCAAGCCGAGCAGCCTTTACACCAATCAATCCAATGAAGCAAAGGCTACTGAAATAATAATTTCATAATGAGCAAGTACAGCAAAGCATATATAACAGTTGTGGGGAGAAATATTCAAAAGGAGATAAAAGGGAAGGAATTTGTTCATAATTAAATTATCATATATACTCACAATACGGCAATGAGGGACAATGTCCATCCCAGCAGTCCACATCAATCATCTCACATTGTTGGTCTTTATTACAGAGTGTGGTATCCTTACAAGGATTACGACACTCACAGATCCGACAACCATCCAAAGTCTCAAATCCATAGTCACAGCCCAGACGACAGTTCATTCCCAAACATCCCGGAGTTCGACGTTTCTCCAAACAGTAAGATGTGGTCAGATTACTCAGTTCCTTTTCAATCCTTTGAAAAACAACATTTCATATTTAGACGTAAACAACAATATGTATATCGTGACTCGTGAGGAGTAGGAATGCATATGTTGCATATACTCCATACCATTCAAATCAATTTATACCGTACAAATTGACGATTGTTTAATGTAAATGTTATTAGTGTGAAATTTCCACCGAAATCATTATTTCTAACCACGATCACATCTCTCGCAACTCAAAACTTTTACAAATATGTTCTCAACTGAATTACTTCCATGCACACACAAAAAAATTAAAAATTAAGTCTCCTCTGTCAAAATATATATGCATAACAATTTGACTGATGATGATGAAAAAGGGAAATTCATTTTTTGTCGACGACTCTTCATTGATATTTGTATGCGCTCATTTAACTGTACTAACTTAGATGAATACAAAGTTGGTGAACTCACCTGGTGACAGGGATTTCCGCCCCAAACTCATCCACACACCAGCACGTTTTCTTGTCGCACTGAACCTCTTCAAAGTCCCCACCGTCCTTACATTTTGGGGCTGGGATTGCCAATTTGAAATTCTCCAAAGCTCCTCCAACACGATCTTCAATTCCTCTCAAATACTGGCACACTGTTGTGGACAATCAGAGGAGAGAGACAGTTTAATTTCAAATTGTATTATTCCTTGCCAAACATTTCAGAGCAGATCACCTATATCATCTTAGTAGTTTATTGGTTTGGCGCCCCGCTAATTTCCCCGGTGAAAAAAATGCATATGGTTACGTTTCTTGGGGAAAAAAACTTTTACTTAAATAATTTATGACTTTATTATTCAATATCATTTCATATTACTATCTATTACAGCTATTTCTCTCTGAAAATCGTGGTACGGTATATTCCTGCAATTCCACCCCACTGCACACACTAAATTGCAATAATGCTCTATGGAACGACACTCTCTGTATCAGTGCTCTCAATTTTACTCATTACTCGAATTTTTTATAAAGTGAGTAAGTGAGTATTGTACTTACTCGTACTCACATCTGCGAGTATGAGTAAGTAATGAGTAAGTAATTTTAAAAAGGTTGATGTTTAAGTAAGTAAAGAGTAAGTACGAACACTCATTCCCCGGTGTAATGTAAGTAATGAGTAAGTAAGACGAACTGCAAAGTATCAAAAAGTAAGTATTGAGTAAGTAAACTCTTCTTTACTGGAGTAACTACCATAGAAAAAATGTTCTCCGACAATATCCATGACTTATATATGGTTTATGGAGGGAGATAACACAGGCCATAGGCAAACAATGCCTTTAAATACTTGCGACGATGCAAATCGTTAAACTTGAGTCGTTGACTACACTACCAAAGGTGGCAGTGACGTGGATTATATTTGAAAATGAGTAAGTATTACTTGAGTACTATGCAGCAAAAGTAAGTAAAGAGTAAGTAATATCAGCTTATTTTTGCGAATAAGTAAGTAAAGAGTAAGTATTACACTGCGACCCGAAATTTTGAGGGAGTAAAGAGTAAGTCAGATAGCTACCATGAAGCCCCTGAGTAAGTAAAAAGTAAGTACTGGACATCATGAGAGACAAAATTATGAGTAAAGAGTAAGTAAGGGTGTCTAACTGAGAGCACTGCTCTGTATACATAACCTTCGATACGGCACAAGTCAGAGAATTACTGTGGAAATTTACACTTTGACCCGTACGGCATTGGAGGGATTCAATTAGCAATAAATAATAAGGCATAACTATATTGCTTGCAAAAGGGCAATCTAATTGAAGCTATTGAGAAGGATCAAGCATTCAAATTCTTAATTTATGAGCCAGTGCATACTATTGTTGCTCGGACATTCACACAAGAACTCTTTCTTGAATAGACCATTACTGTCAGAAACGTCTTGTTTCCCTTAGTTTAGAAAATTTATGGGAGAGGAAACGCCAGGGTACGAGTGTCAAATCAAATGGATGTAAGCAAGCAATTATCTGCTCTCATACCATGAAACAGACCTATTTGTGCTAAAAGCCCTGGGGGTAGATACCAATAGGGTACATATCATATCAGCTATCCGTACACTCAACGGTACAGTCCAAACGGAATGAGTTGTGTATGCTCAGTAGATGTATCTATGTATCTACTCAACCGTGGGTATAATAATTACATAAGAGGAATAGGTAAGTGGAAGAAGAAAAGGAATATTTTACTGAGATTCTGATTGAATTATATTACTTGTGGGTAATTTGTTATCTGATGCATCATTGAGCAAGGGATCCGCACAAACAGCTCCGCAGCCTCCAACAGCACAGCATTTCATGTCACCTTCACAATCCTTGTCTGACATGCATGTCTTACTCTCAGGACCCATCGTTCCGTTGCAAAGAGAAGGTGAGAGGAAGGGGCACATGCCAGCTTTGGTGGGTTCTGTGTATTTATATAATTACATACAGTCAAAATAGCAATAATAATTCCATGAATGAAGCTTACACTTAAAACTAAATGTTATTTATGACGCATGATCTCGACCAAAATTATCACATTACAAAATTTTCCAAGAGGTTATATTTAAGGGAAATTAGGAAACATGCGAGGAATTGTTTTAAAACATTTCCCATGTATCTACATATGCAGACGATTACGCTCCATCATACAGTAGATGCGAATTAAATGAAAGCCAGTACTTGGGGAAATACGATTTGCTCACCCAGCCGTTGCATGAGCATGGTCATTTTTGGGATAAATTTAAGCTCCTGTTTTTGCAACAGCAGCGGGTTGGCAGTTGGTCTGTATTCTTGGTAATGAACGCGCATTTGAAATTTCAACGGCAGTTATCAACAGATTAACAATTCATACATATATATAGGTATATATGTAGAATACACACTCATGCAATCATCACTGAAACTGAAATCCCATGCAATGACGGAACTCATTTTCCAAAGTGCGGTTTACATAAATGCGTACATTTAACGGGTCGTTAGCTTCCATTTAAAATTGTAACTAGCACATATTGTATGGAGGATAGGAGCTAGGATCTACATATGGCTTTGGGAGTCTAGGAGCCCTGAATATTTTGATGAAAGCTTTACAAGTGAGGGTAAACTCAGACAATGGAGAGCTGGATTACGTAACTCGGAGCATTTCATGGTGGGTGTAGAAAAATTTGGACAGATACACAAAGAATCCTTAATTGACTCATCCACTCAATATGAAATCAAAAGGATTTTCTCTACAGTAGAGCTGTCAAGATGCGTGCACGGAATCCATAACAAACTGACCAACTAAATTACATAATCCCCTCCAAAAGTTCCTACCAGACTGAGTAAGTACACAGGAGTAAGGAGGATATGTATGTATATGATAGCAGTTGAGAGGATTTAAAAGGTACAGGATAAACGGCACGTTTTTTTTCCCAGTGCAATCCTCCTCACGTAATGGATCACTGGCATAAATATGTATGTATATATTTGCTATAGTAATAAAACAATACAGACATGGAGAGGAAAGGCTTACCAACGCGGGGGCGATTGACACAACATAAACCGGCTTTGTTCAAGGAAACCACCACACAAATGTGGCTACTGGGACAGGTACTAGCCGTTTCCGAGCAAGTGACTACTTGACCTGAAGAAATATCTGTCAGTGGGGTACCCACATCACAGGGATTTACATACAGACTTTCCGATAGACCTACAAGAAAATCAATGGAAAATCATAATACAAAATTATCAAGCTGACAAAAAATCTCACGCATTCATAAAATCCTCGGGAGAACCACCAGTAGTGTTGAGCAACACTGTAACACGAGCACAATTGAAAGGGAAATTGAAGCAACATTTCTTCACATTTAATACAAAAAATATGCATGGATTCAATCCACGTTACACATATGTGCACATGCATGTACAGACACAAATACAGCTCACACACACACACATACAGGAATTTAATCCATACCACATTACATGACTTAATGGAAGTTACATGCAACATTAAATAAAATACACACTATATTGAGGTGAGGAAATTTACCAATTTAGATGCAAATCACAATCAAGAATCATTAAAAAAAATCATCACTCACAAGTTGGTTTCATGGAGCAAGCTGGTCCGTTGCACTCAGCATTCAGATTGAGGGAACACTTGGATCCATTGGGACAGGAAAATGTATCACAGGGATTCTCGACACAGTCACATGTGGGACAGCCGCTCCGATCGAATTTGAAACCGTACTCGCAGGTTGATGAGCATATTGAGTTGTCGCACGAATCCAATGAAGACGTGGTCAGGACCGCTGTAAATATGATCAATCATTAATCATCACATGATCCTTCCCATTGAGAGAGGAGTCCTTTCATGTAGGGACAGTGAAGACAACAAGAAGTGGGTACAAATGGGACTATCACTCTTGTTAGGAACAATCCATAGAATGACGGGCTCATAACCATGCAATTTGTAGGGATCACGTTTGTAACACACAATCATGTCTTCCAAAACCTGACTGTATGTTATGTGTGCCTTGTCTGCTCACAATAAATTGCAGGTTATGAGTTTCGACAGTCATTTCAACTTTTCCCCGTCTTCACGATCTTTATAGACAGGGATGTATGTACATGCTTGTACTATAATTGAGTGGGAATCTGAGATGATGATGGAGACATGGTTACACATGGCTCATTTATAAGGCTTTACCGGCAATTCAAGTGAAATAGTGGACTCTGAGTGGAGTCAAGTCCTCAGGTAGTAGTATTTTATGTGCTATTAGGACTACATTACAATTGTACCTCTTTGCTTTGGAACGTTCGAACAGTTGACACTCTCGGCAGGCCCAAGGGACTGTGGCATATTTCTTCCATGAGGATCCACACACCAACAAACTTTCCCATTCCGACTGCATTGTCTTGTAATAAATTCACCATTTTCATCACATTGAGGGATATATCCTTTCCCTTCGATCTCTTTCACTGACAGTAACTCGGCAATCTTTTTCTGCTGTAGGCACACTGTATAGATATACCAAAATCATTATCACAAAATATCAATTTTTCAATTCTATTGACAAGTAAAATGAGCATTGTGGACATGGAATTGATTTATTGGTTGATTTATAAGCAGAGGAAAAACTAAATTGAAACCATCTTACGAATATCTATATTCCTTGTGAGAATATACACTCAAGTTATCAGCAGTAGCTTTCAATTGGTCTAGTTGTCAAAAGTCAACTTTAAGTTCCCTGGTAGTTGAGATCTACCTACTGTTTTGTACACAAAATTACTACACGAGCGTTATTGAGTATTCCTTTGGCTTTCATGAACCTCTCAGCATGTAAGATGCTTTCCAAAAAAAAAATAGCTCTGAAGCATGAAAACGAAATACACAGATCAAATCTAACCCTTAACTTTCTCACTTACAAACATTGGACTCTATCCTTTTGCTACTGGGTTATTTGTGATGGAGTACAGGAGGCTGGTGTATTACATAGTTTGTATCTACCTTGACGTGCCTTTACATCACAGCCTTTTCCTCTTGAATTTGTTTCCTCAATTAACATGACAAAAGTCAAGTGTATAAAATATTGCCAAGTTGTTGGTTAGTACAGTTGGCGCGTTGCAATGCAGTCTAAAGAATTTATTACTACCATGTACGCCTTCACATGATATGACAAGTCATGACCCAACCACAGATCCCTTTCATTAAAATTCAATTTGTCTCAAGATTTTTAGAAATATTTGGAGAATCAAAAAACTTGCCTCATTTAACTCTAAACTTGCCTGCCTTTGCGTAATTAAATAAGTATGTAATTACTATGGTACTCCTCATATGTCACTTAGAACTTACGAGTTGAGTTCGCAGGCTGAGCACATCTCTTGCCACATCTTTCGGTCATGCAGCATTTGTTGAATTCAGGGCATTCAAGATCATGTCGACAGGATGGACCGCACTCGTTCCCCTCCACTCCACTTTCATCTGTCAACACTTGGACGACGACGGGACATGTGCCGGGCTTCTCTAACATCATATTGGAGGCACAGCAGACGCCGTAGTCATTACCTGTCAAGAAATTTGCATAAGAATTTTTAAATTGCATCTTCCCAAGTCCTCCCATAGATATCTACACATTGGGCTCCTTATGTGTGCACGTGAACAGGAAAGCGTGAGATCTGTATACATAGCTTTTGCTCATCCGCTCCTGAGTTAATTTTTAAGACGCATCAATGAACTCAAGCAAAAGAACCGAATGGCGTACCTCAGTCAGCTTTGTCATTGTAGATTAAGCGATGGGAGCTTTTGAAAAAAAAAATCCTCAAAAGCTTTGAAATACCTTTTAACATGCATATCTGCACACAACACTCAACTCATAGACTACTACATCTTGACGAAAATTCCCATTAAAGCTATATGCCCATTAGACCTCGGAGGCATCTCTTTGGTAAAGACGCCACAGTCAGGAGGCATCCTAATGCATGTCTCAAAGTGTTAAAAATTACAAGTCTGAATACAAGTATGAAAGTAAATGAGGCTTTTGCTTCCCTAAAAGAGGTAATTTATAATCCAAACGTCAGTTTGTTGCATACTTAAGCCTACATAATACCTGTGCATCTTTTGCATGGATGCACTGCATTCCTCACCCTTCAAGAAAGAATCTCCATCAGGAGAGTCATCATTCCAGCTTGATTTTTTTTTTCAAGCATACTTCTCTATGCTGAAATGTAAATACATATGTATATTCATTCACATGGCTATCCGCATAATTTTTATTAAGATTGTATTCCTAACTTGGTTTCTCCACTTCTGAAGGAGCCCTGAAGGAGGATTGCTTTTGTTGAGATTACAAAATAAAAAAAAGCTTCATAGGATGATTTATGAAAATACGTGTATTTAAATTCAAGGAAGAATAGGATGCCTGATAACCGAATTACAGATTCTGTATATTTCCTATATTAGAATCACTCTCAATAGAATATAATACATTTTTCTATTAAAGCATATGTACATATAGATATACATACGTGGATGGCTTTGACTTGCACAATTTGATGAACACACACTCAAATAATAATAATTGTTATTACCACATCCGTTCAAAAATAGAAACAGGGTGTGAAGAGACGTCTCAACTTACCATCTCTGACGTTACATCCAAAGGCAGGTGGGCATTGGGGTTTCCCCGGGGTTGAGCCACACAGGTAAGGGTTTCCAGACTCAGGGATTACCAAAGGAACGCCGTAGGGGCAAAGACTTTCCAATGTTCTGGCTTGTTTACCTTCAGTCATGTAAAAGTAATAACAGTAATAATTTTAGTTTTTAAGCAATATAATATTTCCTCTCCACGACACGACACCCTGCATGTATTATTTTGAGATTTTTTCTTATTGTTAGTTCTAACTTTCAGCAGTATTTTCAAATATCTGACTTGTACTGTTACTTGTTAAATGTCAAAAGATACATGTACAACAATGCTAGCCCCACTCTGAGCAGATTTAGTGACGGAAAACAGGAAATTCTTCTTGGGTTACGTCACACTACCAAGTTATTATGAGCACATTAAAAGCATTACATGTTGGTAGTGGTGGACAGGGTTCATTAGAACAGGGAACTTCTTCCAACTCGCACTCCTGGGAGCCAGGGCATTTGACACCATTGCAAGGGTCTCGACATATGCACATGGGACAACCACTTTCATCCAAATCAAATCCTAATGGGCAGAGCATACGACACTGATGACTTCCGCATCTTCTGGGACCTATGTGAAAATAAATTTTGTAAATAAATGTTGTAATTAAATGCAAGTGCGAATCCGATTCTAAACCTTGGCATTTTGGGGATTATATCCGCAACTCTCCCCGATGCATGCACAATTGACTGAGAGAACAACCATGACATTTTCCACAAAACCCTTCCAAAGAGAGCGTAATTCATCATGCAAATATATCTAAGTTTACGACTTTGCATTCATCCCGCTGTAAGTATCTCCTACAAAAAGCTCCTCAATTGTCCCCATAGTTGTAGTAGAATCGTGATACGGTACAAGAAAAAGTGATTATATACACAAACAATACGAAACTTACTGGTACAGTTCACAGTGTCCAAAGACCGTGCTCGAGTTCCTGGTAATTCAAATCCTTGATTATCCACGCACCAGCATTTCCCTGACTGTCTGTCACATTGGATGGCTTCGTAGGTGCCGTTGGAGTTGCATTTAGGAACATTTACACTCACAGCATCTTCTGGTTCTAATGATCGGGCCCGTCTCTCTGTCCACAGTCTGGCTTGCTCACAAGCTGTAAAATCCCCCAAAAAAAATTTAAATTATAGATATACATTTACATCCCATGAAAAGGTAAAGATTTAGAGTGTCCCAGTCAACAGCAGCATCACATATATGTACGTGTGGGGTTTGGAAATTGGTTCACGGGATCAGTGTAATTGCATCTTGTGAGACGCCATGTAGCCTTATGCATAATCCCTTTGTCCGCATATCAAAGTTCAGGATTTGACACACACAGTATCATGTGAGGCAGGGGAAAAAAACAATCTTGAGAATTTATGCTTATTTGATGTACTACACAAAAAAAGGTTGATGTATGTAAATATTTTGTGAACACTTTTCACACACACACTTTCATTTCATCCGGTTTCAACAATAAAGGAACATTCGTGCTTAACAACTGTACTTCTATGTACATAAATAACATATGGGACTTCAGATTTAACAGGATACAGTATACATGCACCTCATTAGTCTATATTTGATCCTCCAACAATTCCTATTCTGTAGGGGATCGTGACCGGGGTTGACAATTAACAGACAAAATTAAATATTTTGGGCATTCAAAAAGAACAACAGAAAATCCAAATTCCTTATTCAGACCATCTTTCCTCCTATAAGGATGATGGTAAAGGCGGCCAAGTTGTACTGTTTTGGCTCTAGTATTATTTGTAAGTGTTTTAAATACTTTTAATTTTAATTTCCCATTTTTTGAGGCACTCATGACAAAACGTGAGGGTATTGAAACACCCTGGTCATAAATGGAAGGGCTGTTTGAGTTGATGGCGATGACTTGAGCAAGACCCCGTTCAAATACAATTTAAGTAATTATCCACAACAGAACCTATACAGTTCGAACTTGGGCCTTCCAACTGTATCTACATAGAATCTGTTCCTCTCAAATCTATTTACTTACTCTATCCTTATAAGAATAAGAAAGCCATTTGTAAAGTTACAAATAGCATAACACGGGTTGTCACTGTTGCTTCACGAGAGAAAAAAAAACGCTGACTTGTTGGGACTATAACTTACAAGTTAAAAAAAACATTTTTGAAAGCACACCCCCCAATCCAATGGTCTTCCTCATGCAATAAAATTGTAATACTTGATTGAAAATCGTCGATTGATCATGTTAGAATTGTAATCATGAGACTCAATAATAAAGACTTTTTGCATAAAATCCCAGCAACAATGGATTGAGTCCATCAGAACATGGATCACCAAACCAGGTCTGAGTTCCCCTGCTGGTACATGATGCTAATCACCTCAGACAATCGCCTCATCCAAGCCAACAACTGTCACTTTTCATTCATAGCATACACAGAGACTCCTATAAAATATTTATTAATATATGCACTCAGAAGCAATACTCTAAGAGAACAATATTTATTCAAAAGAAAAGCTCCACAGTATATTATTTGGTGATAGTCCTCCACTGTGAACAATGATATATCTGATATCTTCATTGCCCATTTACATGCTATCATACTTGAGAAGTACTCAGTACTTGAAAGATCCCTTGTTTTGTTTTTGGTTTCCTCATCATATAATATGACTACAGTATTTGACGACAGAGGTACCACAAAAAATATCCAACCCCTTGAAAAAAAAAATTTATTAACATGTCTACTAAGCAGGTTCCTCCATGTGGACTGTTGTTGTGTTAGCATCTAGCAAATGACCGATCAACTCATATGTTTATTGGGCTACAATCATATTAGTGAATGTCCTTAGCATAAATTTTTACAATTGCTATAGTTCTTATCATCCCAGCTACAGGATTGTGTTTGCTCACTCCTGCTCCTGTAGTAAAGTTGGTGTGACTGGTGACTCAAATATAATTCGCTCATTCATTTACATTTCTTTTGAGTTGCAATTTTGTTGTATCCAATTAAAAAAAACTGTAACAATAGCCAACAATGGAGACACACATGGAGAGAGAATGCAATTCAATTCATATTTCATGAAATTAATAATCTAGACTTCCTCGGCCGGGACACAGAGCAAACTCTGAATAAAGCTGTCGACTTAATAAAGCTATAAATCCATCCTCTTGTCCTCAACTTGTCTCAAAGAATACAAGGCGTTTTCATATGACATTCTTCTTTCCAACAGACATTAACAAAATGTGATTGTGAGGAGGGAAAAACATCTTGAGTTGAAGTGCACATTAGGAGTACATAGACAGTATGTAGTAGTCCCTCTAATGCTACAACGGACTTGAATGTGATCAAGTCCATGAGGTGAGACGTGTGTGCTACAAAGTTGTTTCTCAGAAAGATGACTCCACTATATGGTAATGGTAACAAATGTGCAATTGCACATATACGTACACACACACACACACACGACACATACAAACACACAATCCATCCGTAGAAAATAGTACAAATCCATAATCATGATTTTGACAAATGAAACTTTTCCCATCGAAACTGAAACTTTTCCTAAAATACTCAAGTGATAGAGTTAGAATCTAACGGTGTGCAAACGACTTCATAAACCTGTCGGAATACATTACACTTAAGTATACAACGATTATTTTATTTATCCTCCTGAGATTTGTCTGTTGTGAACGCGGAGAACAGGCTAATTACAACTTTGGGGTAAATAATGCCTTCATATAAAGTCATGCTCACTGCTCCGTTGATTCTCTCAATATACCGAGTTGCAGGCTTGGAGGCCCCTGTACTTCAATATTAGCAATAATAAGCAATTATACGTACATACATACATACGTGTATCTATGGGTAAAGGTAAACTGTGTACAGAATATTTGTGTAGTGGAGACTTTACAAGAGACGCTGACTATACAAGAGCGGTCGTGTCTCCGACAACATATATATATATTTTGCAAGTGAGATGGAAAACCCTCAACGAAGCAAGAAAGTTTACACGCACAATAAAAATAAATGAAAGTTTCGAAAAGTTCACGTTCCTCTATACTTCATACTACTCCATAGTCATAAATGACTCAAATGATCTTACAAGTAGTGTGTATTTACTACAACACAACCCTCAAATTACTATTCCTTGCTTAACTATTATTACTCGCTGCTTGAGCTCTGGCTCAATTCCAGTAGCTATATCCTGCCTATTTGCCCAAGACTATTATACACCATATGTATATTTATTTAAGAAAATTACAAACTATCAAAGAAAATAAAATGCTTGATAAAAATTATTAGAGCGAAAATTACTTGATCCTTTAAACCTAATCCTTATCATGGATAGACACTTATACAACTGAAGTGCAGAGATGACTCCCACGAATATACATCACGCTCGTATAAACTCTGATAATGTACAGCACATCTACACAGCATCTCATCATGTCCTCTCGTTGGAATTACTAGTAACTGCAGATCCTCAATTACCGTATCTCCGAAGCCAACAAGGCTATATTATTTGTAGTAAGTGTGTGATCCACACTTGTCACACAAACAACTTAACTTTTCCCATCTATGCTAATAATCACATGAGTACTCAAACCTACGTACATACATATCTCCTCTATAAATACATTTCCATAATAATAATAGTCCTACAAGAAAAAATGCTCCCAAAAAAGGCGCACAATATCAGCGGGATAGGCTCGTAAAATATAATTATACGAACGGATCCTATGGGTATATCCCTAAATACAATGTGTCGTTTTACAACTTTCCCACACCCATCAATCCCAACCTTATAACTACACACTTGAGTCATAAATGTAACAACGGATGCTCCCAGGATGCCTTTACGTCCAGGCAGTGTCAAGATATAATTAATTTGTAAATTTTTTTAATGCACTTCTCTTGACGCCTGCTTTGAACGTGTCGTAGCTTCAGGAGTGATTTTACTCGATCAATACATGGGACACGCAAATCAGTGTATAATTTAGAGACAAAAAGCTCCCTTTGCATTAACTAACTATACCATCCTAAGAATATATATTGACAGATCCTCAACTTACTGTCACTGGCTCCTCTCAAACTGACACGGTTGGGTTCCGAAAAATGCGCTATGGACTAGTTTCACAATTTTTTTGGTAAATATACACACTATACCATGCCTAAATCAGAGTGTGGATCATCGAATTAATTGAGCAGTCTCTTATTTTCTTGTTAAGTATGTATGTTGTACGAGTAGGAGGGCTAAAGCTTGAGTCTCACACGACCCTTCTAGAATTTAGTTTACAAGGAATCATTCCCAATCCTATTTTATTCCTTCATCAGTTAAATGTTATTTGAAAGGAAAAAAACAAAGGAAAGCACTTTTGCAGTCCACTGACGTCACTGGTACAATAAAATAACATCCCATTCATCTCACACTATTTGTGTAAGTAGTATAGTGACACACGATATGCAGTGAACAGTTACAAACGTGCTTTACCCCGTACGTTACAATTTGTATCTATGTATATACAGTAATGAATTCTGAGAAAAAGAAAAAAACAAATCTCAAATGAAACTGCAATGTGACAGTGTGGTTGACTGTTTTTTTTTACTATGCACATGTCCACCTTCCTGAATACGAACTTAAAACTGTAGTAGACATTAAATGACAAATATAAGTACTATGTGAATTCATCTGTCTAATACATGGAATCAGTACTGGGATAGTGTTAAAGTTGAAACTGCATCTTGGACTATACTCTCCTATCATGTACTTACAGAGACTATTGTACATACATATGTAGATACATAGACACTTGAATCTCGAAAGTTGTCAGTAACGAAAGATTCGTTTTACGGCTATAAATTCTTTCTTGGAAAAACTTGTACTTTACAACGTCACAAAACTTCGTCATGGTCAGTGAGCAAATCATCTTCACTTTGGAGTGGTAATCTGAAAATTTCCTTTCCTCTTGTGTGTGTGTGTGTATCTACGTATGTA
Organism: Allacma fusca; assembly: GCA_947179485.1. Classification (NCBI taxonomy): domain Eukaryota; kingdom Metazoa; phylum Arthropoda; class Collembola; order Symphypleona; family Sminthuridae; genus Allacma; species Allacma fusca. Next base: position 4,122,525 of record OX359247.1, on the reverse strand, counting down.
TGCGTTTTTTTGAGTGTGGATGTCTGCACAAATTCTGAATTTGTCTTTTCCACAAATCTATTTTTCTCATGTATGTACAGCGAGGATATGAGAGTCAGGTGTGCGGGACCAATCCCACGGAAATGAAAATACTTTCATTTGAGCAAATAACGAGGAAGTTATCTTCCCAAGACATTATTATCACATAAGTGGTAGCCGCAATAGAACATACACGGAATCTCAGTCGGTGGAATAATATGCAAAAATTGTACTTTTGATTTTCCTACGGTGGCTCAAACCATTTACAGTTTACACGCCTCCTATCAAGTCCCATTGTCAGTTTCCCCACATTAGTATGTACTGTACTCCCAGAGACTCGTAACCATCACGTAATTGGAGAATGACATGGAGGTACAAACACGTTCTCCCCTATGTATGTATGTACTTCCAAGGAGGTACAGGATCTCCATAAGGCCAGCATGAGCATACACATCATTATGCATGTCCATTGGTATCAATTGTTTCAAGGAAAGATTTTTGTCATAACATGATTTCTTCATCTCCCATCAAAATAAATCAGATGATTGTAATATGACGTCGGCTTGCTTCTGTTCCCAGACTCGAAAAAAAAACTATCTATCCTTTCTACTTCTCCCAAGTGCACGAAACTCCAAAGGATGATTCAGTTCAATCAGGATCATTCCGACTACTGACACTGATAATTCTCTACAGGATGAGTGTATACAGATGCAGTCTCTCTTGATAACCCTCCACGTCCACAGTTGAACGGAGTGGAGTGGTCGGAATCATTTTAGCACCTAGATGGAAAATAATCTAAAAAGTGTGTGATATCAAAGTGAGATAATGTGTTTAACCTTTCTTCTCTCCCTATCTTTCACATTCCGTGACTTTTTCTTCGCTAACTGTAGAATTTATCCCTCGGTTTTTTAATACATTTCTATCCCTCTCAAAAGTATCAATACATATATGCATATCTACATTTAGTTGAACGGAATGAATTCTCTTGAGGTTTTGGGAAGTTCTACATAATGTATTGACAACAATCAAAATTGAAACTACCATGTGGTTTGAATGCTCACAGAATATAATTATACCTAACACCATATGGGAGAGTCTCCATCAAGTTATCAATTTAATAGCTCCCTCATGTTAGCACATTCACGTATAATCCCACACAAAAAAAAATCAATCAATGAGAGCTTGATTTCCTTGAATTGGCCACAGTTTCTACAAATCTTATTATTTTCTTTTTTAAACTCCGTGATTACAAGTGATAGGTGTCCCGCTTCACAATAAATTCTTCAGATGAAATTACACAAGCGGCTTTTCTTCTCAGTCCTTGTACTTATAATAGTATCTACAAGAAGGGGTAAAAAAAATAATAGCAAGAGATACACACGGTTACCGTTGGAAAGCTCAGTTGGATTAAATCGAATCGGAGTGGAGTACCCCTGATCATTTGTTACCATTTCTCTCACTCCACCTTCATGTATCTACAATACAATGTAAATCCACACCAACTTACTTGAAAACTTTTAACCTTTTGTATAAGATATCTCTCAAGATACTGTTACTATCTAGAGGTGATAATTTAGAAAAAGAAGACTCAACTTTCAAGTGTATCTACATATAATTATAGATAGATACGAAATGCTGAAAGTATCATCATCCAGCATCTGCCTTATGTATGCAGAGAATTGCTCTTCATGAAAGTATCCATCGTATCTGTAATTGCAGGAGGATACTGATTATGAGGATAAAGCATGCACAGATTTCTTATATGAAGCCCAGATTTCTTATAATTATGTATCAGGATATCCCCAACCATCTCAAATCGCAGCTGTGTCCGTAAATACCAAAGGAGTATACACACGAATGAGGTGACTATTTGCCCCCAAAAATGGAAAATCTGAAACCTTGAGGAAGGGAATTAAGGTTAGAGTTGATGGAATATCGTTTTAGAAACTGTTCCTACAGTAAATGAACCAGAAATAATGCAGTGCGATTGGGAAAAATATTATCATGGCACATCTTTATTGTCGTGGCAATGGCATTAGCTGGATTCATCGTGACTTGATCCTTTTTTTTAGAGATTCAGCATCCGCGGTGGCTTTGAGAAGCAACTCAACTTGAGACGGCATAAAGAAACTGGGACTAAATATAATTCGTATAATGTTCCTTGGAAATCGATAAGACTCACCAAATTAGCAGGAGATTCATTGCTGTTCCCCAAGTACATGCCCTATAACTCTCACACAGTGATTGCTCACATCGTTTACAGTAATGCTCATACATAGCTCCACTATATAGAGACAGTAAGGGAACCCGTACTCTATAAGTACCTATATGTAATCAGCTGTTACGGGCATTGTCCTTGGCAAAAAATAAATAAAAATAACACTGGAAATAACACCTGTGCCTGCCTGTGTGAGAGAATTGTCGAAGACTGTATTTTTCTAATTATTTGTAAAACACAGCTGGGACATCTTCGTTACAAAGCTCTGATTTTTTTATGGACTCTATTGTACTATTTTACTTGGGAAGAAGCACCAATGGTAGAAGTGGTTTTTAGGAAATATAATTCCTCACACTATAGTGTGAAATAAGTGATATCTTTCAATGATCAATTTACTCTATTTCACATGCAGCCTCAGGGATATTTCCAGCTACTGCAGATCTTTCCCCATTGTTTATAATTCCCTCTTGAAGATATATCATCGAGAGATTTTTAGAGTTTAGAAAAAGCGCTACAGGAACCCTTCCCTCATCGGCATCTCTAATTTATTGAAATGATTTTCTCAACATGGTTACTCTTCTTCTTCTGGGGATCGTCTTACAAAATAAATATCATTGAGGTTCGTGACGGGGAAAAGCCATGTTTTCCCAAATACCGACACAAATCACATACAATTGGTTATAAAAAACGACAAAAATCCTTTTACAACTCTAGCTCGAGTTCTACACTCCCTAAATAATTATTCCCAATTTGACTGTGAATTAGCTGCCTGTAGTATATTCATGAGGAGTAGGAGATTCTCAATGCATTGACTTAGTCTAGCTCCCACATGTGAGTTTACTGGTTCTTGTATGTAATTCCATGTGTGTACATATATGTATGTGCAAATGTGCCTATAAAATAACTTAAGTTACAGAAAAACTCAAATGTATTCATATGAGCTCATGAGCCTCAGACTGGATTTCCCATTGATGTGTGTACATGTATATACGTATGTATATGAAGATAGATAGATACTTATATGTACCTCCAAAAGATTCGGGAATAATAGTGAGTCTTCATTCAACACCCCGAAATCCTTACAATGGGGACTTCTCGTGAAAGTGCGTGAATGTAGACTGAGAATAGAGGATGATACGCTACTGTAGAAATCCCAACAATAAAAAGTTCAGTGCTCACGTTCCTTACTTCGATTTCTGACAATATTTCTAGCACTAGATGACATATGTATGTGTATGCACAGAAAGTCGAGTAACAAATGGGAAAAAAGTTTCGGCTCAAATTCTCTCGTTGAAGTGCCCTAGCTCAAAAGCTTTACTGTTTTCCCTATTTGTAATAAACTCGGAATTCACAGTAAACAGAGCTATGATTTCATGTGGCAATTTTCTTTGTCAACAATCAAAACAAATAAAAAATCTCATGGATGATGCAGGTATGAATATGAACTTTAGAAACTCGTTTCCACGTTTTCTATGCCGATGGAAAACTACTGTACATGTCCTTCTCAAGTGAAAACTCACACTTCAGGTGGGGTGGAATAGAAACTGCTACTGTATATCAATAAAATTGAAAAACACTCTATGGGATGTACAAATTAGCGTACATACATACATACATACATCTGAAAGGAAGATTTGTATAAAGTGCACTTATTAGAAGTCACTGCAGAAGAAGAAATAAAAAAACATTTACAAGTGTGTCCCTCCCCACATTTCTAAATGCAGCCTGTTCCTGACTTTGATAATGACCTATGGTGTCTATGCACAGTAATAAAATCCTGTATGTACTTATGTAGATTGCACGAGAGGCAAACTCGACTCAGGTGAAATAATTTATTTTGTTATGCGGCCCTCAAATCTCCCTATCTACTTCAACCCATCTGATATTTTTTTAAACTTGAGAGTAAAATAAAACAGGGCTTATAAAAATTGAATAGAACTATTAATATGAATTTGTACGCTCTTTCCAAAAGATCAGATGGGGATCTATTTTCGTCTATTACAATAACAAAGGCCCTTTGATCATTTCTTTCACCCCGTACGGACGCGATTTACTCAGATACTAGACGTCCATAAACGTGGACGTCTCTCTCTCTCTCTCTCTGGGCCTTCTCATGCAGTAATTATGTATACTTTGGGGTATTGGATTCCCGAGCAGCCTTGTAATAAAAACTGATGGACATGAACTCAGGGAAAATATTTCAGCGAGCTACCTTCCAAAAATGACAGTTAATGTTTCCCAGCCCAGAGTATCTACACGGAGGAACAAATTTCTTTTTATTATCAAACCAGCTATTAAAAACTTTTACACCCGATTAAGACCCATGTTATAATGCTGAAACAAAAACTAGTAATTAACAAGTTTCAATTCACGTCCTGTGGCTATTTATGAGTTCCAACTACTACACGCATACATAGATACATATGTGAGCAGATAAGGAGGGTTATTATTTAATCATTGATAATGTGAAAGCTAGCAGGTGGATTGAATGTCTCATCATTACATTGCATTGGGGCTTCCATACTGGCTAGGACGCATATTTGCACACACTATACAGTCGTGCATGAGGCCTACAATGAGATTTTAACGACCCCGCTTGGCCCTGCAGTTGTTTTAATAATAACTGCAGGACTTTCAAGCGGAGGCCTATACATATGTACATAGCACACATACATACATACATACATACATACATCTTTAATGTATATATTTACTCAATCAGCCCAATAGAGGTTGGGAAACTCATATGCAAATTTACAGCTAAATTCCCTAATAGTCGGATCAATAATGCCTCGAAACTAGTTGTATGAGAGGAGGCATTGGGCAAAACTATTATTATTACGAAGGATTATGCAAAAGCCCCTGTCAAATCACTTGGCCAGGATGTGATTGATTTACGTTTAACAATTTCATATTTTTTAAGACTCGTTGGGACAGAAAATTCTTAAACATTTGTAACCTTCCTCCCCTCAAATTGATCCTGTCAGAGCTAATTTTTTGGAATTAAAAACTAATGCCTTAAATTGCACCCAAGTTAAACTAAACAATTATTTTATTTAGCAAGAGCCATGAAGGACCTATGTATATGTACCTTCATATATAATAGTAATTACCTAAGAGTTACATCTCATTTTTTTAAGTGCCAGAATTAATGGTTTAGAACCAAGGAATTAATTACTTGAGGAAAGGGTAAGGCTTCGTAATAATTGGAATCCTCCAACAATTATTATTGTTGTCAGCTGCATCAGAACAGTTTCAACATGCTTATAAAAATTATTTACATACAATGTCCAAACTAAATAAAATACAATTTCAAATCCAACCAATAAGTAACGTCTCTCACTCGGAGATTATGTACCGCTGTGTGGAGCTTGTTTAGTTTTGGGGAACTCATCACACGATTTTTAGGGGTTCCTCGCTAAATGTACAGTAATCAGTCTTCCCTTTTGTTTTTGAAATAAAAAATGAGCCAAGAGTGAGGCACCTCTGTCTGATGAGTACAAAATTTCACCCACGATTAGTATGGTCCCAGGGAGCCCGTGTTAAGGATTTTGATGGAAAAATGGTGGAGGACTTGTGAATAATGAAAAGACACTTCACTTGATTATACGGTCTCAATGGGAAAGACAATAGGAGGAAAATTATCTTGTGATGTTTTCATCATTGTAATTGTTCAAGACTCTGTGTGTGTGTGTGTGTATTTGTGTGTGTCTACGTGTGTATGTGTGTGTGTGTGTGCATGTTGCTGACACAATTTTCCTCTGATAATTTATCAGGCTTGTAGAAATTTGAGCAATATTTAATACCTCAAGTCTAATGACACAAGCCGGATTGTCCTTTTGTCTACATTCCAAGTACAGTAACTGTATAGGGAAGGTATACGAGGCACTGAACTCCGACTTGCAATCGAGATGAAAGAGAGGGACTGCCGCAATAATATTCTTTTTTTCACAGAACAATAGATACGAATTTTTTCCATCCCTTTATATTCAATTAGCAATCTTCAAATCTGAAAATCGCTCTGCGAGTTCAGACTTAGCAAGGCATCTACATATAGATTATATTTTCTCTTAATTATTTACAATGACATATACATACATAGGTAGATACATCAGAGGGGTTGTGAGTGTTGGATTTACATATGCTAAAACTATGTATATGTAAATTTGTTGAGAAGAAAACAAATTGGAATCTGATGAGTAACTTAATTTAACGCTGCATTTATAATTATGAGAAACGATAGGGGTTCATTGTTACGTTAATTCGGTGGGTGAAAACTATAACCACGACTCATTGCCTAATACAAAAATGAAGTCACAAATTATGCATTGAGGTGGCGAGAAGACTTATTATTAATAATTGTAGTGCAAATTGCATGGTAGATATCATCTGTTTCTTTTAATAATACTTACTCAAGAACTCACGAACACCATTACTTCACTGCGTGTGTTTATTTACTATACTCCGTAAGAGAAACTCTGGCACCCTCTCCATACTGTTTCTATAATTTGTATACCTATCTATATACCCTGTGTATCCCGAAAGAGTGATAATTATGTGAGTATTATGAATGAAAATTCGCATGAGAATTCCATCCCAGGTTTATATTAATTAAGGATTAATTTTTAAGTTCGCTCCTCACAATATGTTATTTGAGTCTCCCATCCTGAGAGCGTATGTGTCTGTCTGTCGGGATAGGCATCAATAAATTTCTAAAATGTTACGGCACTCCAGATTTCAGTTCTTCTCAATTTCATGTTTTTAATCTCACTTCGTACAGGGATGTGCTAAGTACACAGAACTCAATGGCAATGGCCAGTGGAACACTAGAATCTCACCCTTCCTTCACGCCTCCTTACCCTGAGTCCCCTGTAAAAATTCATACTCTTCAACAATAAAAATGGACTGGGCTCGGAAATGTAATAATAATGGTACAGTGTGCACTCCTTACTTATTCAGTAGAGTTCACACAATAAGGTACGAGACTCGTAAAAATGTTTTGGCATCCCATCGTAAATCGTAAAACAATCTTGTAATGGGAAGTCATTCAGAATTTCACAGGATTTCATGCATGACATCTGAGAGTGAACTTTGGGCTCTCTCCAATGACATGTAGATATGCAATATGGAACGTATTTAACCGAAGCCCTCTCAAGTCTCAATGCAATGCACATTTATAGTAAATGTGCTTACTAAAATAATTATTGCTTCTCAATTTATGTCCTGCACTCATAAATGAGCAAATCTGGATTTCGCATACGCCCGAGCGTAAGAGAATATTGTGAAAAGTGTGGCAACCAAATGAGAATGTTCCCTTTGAGTATACATGCCCTAGTAGAGACAGTGTGACTCTCAAGGAACGAGCTAAGTCGTCGGATGTGATAAATTAAACAGGTGTAATCACATTTGTAATACTTGCATTAGCAGTGCTATAAAACACACCTGCTCAACTTTGACAACCTCAATGGAGAATTAAATATGGAAGCGGCCGATCATTGTACTACATCATGTAACTTATAATAATTATAGAGTGTTTCTCTCACCATAGACTACTATCCGTACATGCACTCCCATCATAAAGGAACAGTCTTGAATGAGCTCCATTACTATACGCTTGGATTTCAAAACCTTCGAGTCTGGAAACTCAGAAGGGGGACTGTGAGACTCCGTACTAAAAAACATATGATGCAAATTTGTATGAATCAGAGGCACTCTAGTAGTTCCTCCAAGGCTTTTAATTTCCTTGGCAGCGGAAGTCACGGATGACTTACTAAAAAATCATAGCCGTTATATACCGCTCGCTCTGGATATTAAATAATGGATTATTCCTATACAAGCCCCTAGTCCTGGCTATTGTTGAGGAAAATACTGGTCATTAGTACTTCATATAAAGTCCTGTCGGGACTGCCCCGACTTAATTAAATTGCTAGTTGTGCTCCGCATTTGTAATTTGTTCCTTGGTAAAAAAATTGATTGTAAAAAGAGCAATTTCCGACAAACCAATAGCATCTGAACTTGTCCTCCTCACTCTGTACGGTAATGACTTGGAGGGAGTGGGTCTGTCAGGTGAAATATAGGATGACCTCCGTGTAAACCCTATAGCTATCCAAGGAGCTACTATACCGTAGTGTTGTAGTAACTTCGGAACGGATATCCACTGCTAATTGCCCCCAACCTCTATGTATGTATGTATGTATGTACCCACAGGGTTTCGTACTTAAGTTGAGCCAAGTTTCACGCTGAGTTGTTACACTTTACAAGACCCTTCCTGTTTTATTTGAGGATAAAAGTATAGCGTAACCCATGAGCTAATAAGTATCACCTCAACGGACAAATTAATTACCCCTTCATCATATGTAAGAGTCCTAGCCTTATGACTCTCTTGTAGTTATTATCTGTCTCCTGTAAATTAATTAACCCCTCAATATTAGGAAGTTAAGGAAGACACACAGCCTTCACTTTACTGTATATAATGAACTTCACTTTACAAAGTAATAATAATAAAATAATTATAATCTTTCACAATAAGTTTTTATCATAACATGAGCCAAAGGTTGGGGTGACTGCCCCTTCATCTGCCCTGCTACATACAAAGAAAAAAAAATAGAGAAGGGTAGTTCACGCAGGTAATAAAATGAGGGATTTCCCAATGTAGGTTACTTGATCAAATTCGTGAGACATTAGAACAACATCCCTGACTTCCTTCTTGATAGTTTCCGATATGGAAATCCAACTGTTCAGTCTTTTGTGGTTCAGGAAGGTTTCCCTGAACTCCCTTTGTTTTTTTTTTACACATGGACAGGGAGGATTCTTTTTTAGGCGTTAATTTTTACACTTGGATTTAAAATTCGTAGCAGATGCAGAGCAAGCAGCGGCGTGTGAGATACAAACTTTACGGATGTCTTCATGATGAAGTCAAAGCTGATGTTTTCTACTCATTTGCGGTGAGGCTCGTCATGACAAGCTTAAATACATTCATACAGCTTCGTAAATCTTATAATTTTTTTTTTCACATTTAGATTCTCTTTTGTCTTAAGACCTAACAGAATTTTATGGCTTTACATGAAGAAATCACTGAATGGAGTGTCAAAAGGAAAGAATTCGTGGACACAATGCGTATAGCTTTAGTCTATAACAATCTGTACTGTAGATATATCTAGTACAGATCAAGATTTATGTATACACCTTGTGCCAGATCTCTATGGAGTCTCAACACTTTTTTCAAAGGGGGATTTGTCTACAGCACTGAGACTTTGCATATGGAGGGTACACACACCTCATGCTGAACACGCTTCTATGAATTAGGAGTGAGTACAAACAGTAAAGTTCATAGACCTTAATGTGCTCACGTTTACTCTGTCTTGTTGTTATTTGGACTTGGAGCGTATTCAACAGTATTTACTCTTTTTCTGGTCTAGTCGTTTGGTTATGTCATTACAAGGGTTGGCGGTGCGGTGGAAAGAGAAACAAAAAGACTCTTTTAAAGTTCCGTTCGTGTGTTGTGTGAGTGTACAGGAGTGTAAATATTTTTACTTTACATATAGATGCCTCTCTGTACGTATAGATACACAGAGTACACAGATCGAGTAATATGACTACGAGACAGAGACACAAAACAAAACCCTTAAAAACAAACGTGAGCGGAACCGTGGGGTAAAAGACTGGTCTCTCTCTCTCTCTCTCTCTCAATCTGTAAAGATCCCTCCATCCACTCCCACTCGTAAAGATCGTCCTAACTGGAATATGTAGCCTTTACTACCATGGGGTTTGAAATATCCCAGTAATTTTTGTGTTATACCAAATTAGTAAATTGTAGTTGGAAATTTGGAGCTTGTTAGTGTGTAAAATGTGGTCGGACTCTTTCTTCTCTGAAATGGGCTCAAGCTCCAATTTTTTATCTCCTATAATTATTCAATGTAGGAAAACACAGTAGATACTGTACATACTAAGATTACATAGTACATACATATCTACGTATCTATAGATACTATACAATATTCAACAAGGATACTCTAACAAATTTCCCTATGCACATCCTAAATGACTCCAGGATGGGGGCATAGCATGTGCAAATACAATATCGCATATCAAGCATTAAATCTTCATCGTACTTTCAGCTCCTGTTGTTGTCTTTTGACAGAAATAATAGCAGATAGGAGACAGGATAGGGAAATTTCCCCTCCACACCGTGCACTCAACAATGAGCTCCTATTGTCATTTCTATTAAAAATGGGATTTCTGTTTTCAAAAGTCAACAATGATGACTGATGACCGACAATGGAGTTTAAAGAATTAATTTGTGTTTTGTAGTCTCTCATATAGTAAAAATGAAAAATGAAAATATCCCAGCTCGTCATTCACAACTCTTGGACTACTGACTCACTGACTGAGTGACTTGAAGGAGGTAAACCGGGATATCTGTATAACCCAAACTCTTCATATTAATTACTAAAGAGGTAGCCCTTGAGACAAGGGCTAATTCTATAGAATTATTTTATTAACGGCCCCACTTCTCCGCACGTATGTACAAAAACATGGGAGGAAGAATCTATAGGAGACGTTGGTGCTGATAGTTGTCTCAGTTCAGATAGATATATGATGATACTACAGTCATGATCTGGATTGGGACGAGCCTCTTGAAAACACCAGAGCAATGGAATGGTTTAGTCGTTTAGTATAGACAAAGAGAATTGACTGCAACTCAATTTATTACCCAGGAGATAAAAATCCTGGGCATTAAATTACAATTAAGGACAGAGTCCTAGTACCTACATGACAACAATTCATTCCTCCTTTCAATCTAAATTCCTAATCGATATGGCTGACCTCCAGAGATAGTTTTTTTCCCCTGCCCGCTACCACACTCCATACATACCTAGTACAGTACAGAACAGGTACACTTATATTTAGACAGAAGAGCAATTGAGGGAAATCAATCAAAGATTTAAATTGCTAATATCAACTCACACGACTGTATAGGAACCTCACCATATAATCTGACATGCGGTCAATCTTCATCCCCATAGGAAAGTAAGTATCCTTTCTATTCTCATTACGGATTCAAGGAGTCGTTTTCCATGACAGGTCACTCAAAGATCAAGACAATTGAAAGCGTCCGAACTTGATAACTTTAAACTTGAGTTTTTTTTTTTTTTTTAGTACATTCATCAGATCCGTATCAGATCCAATACTGATGGGCTCTACCATGTGCGTGAATATGCTGACAGCCTTATACTGATACAAAGGATAACAAGTTGAAGACAAATTCGAACTAAGGATTTGAGACTTAATAATAAATGGGGTATTGTTCGTTCATTAAATCTATGTATATGTAGATTCATGTATGTATGTAAATGTATGGGGGAACATAGACTCTCGATGTATTTAGCATTGTCAGTTGGCCCGCTGTTACGAAACCAGTTCTACAAAATATTCGTGTGAGACGTTATAATTGTATGTAGAGGGATACAGCTGTTAGCATGGGATTTCAAAGTGACATCATCCGCTCCAGAGCAGAACCTTCAGTAAAGCATGACAAGGATAGGAGAAAAATGCACCTACAATTAATTACTCTGCTTTGCGTCTAACAGCAAGGATAGTCTTCAAACGGCTCTATTATGACTGTCTATATATATTGGTGAGACCTTATATGCGAGACTCCTTACTGTAAAACAATCAAAGCAAGGTCGAATTCCATCATATATCTCGATCTCATTTAAGTCTCAACCCCGAGTTAACAATAAAACAATGTGAAGCTACATTTATACCGTAAGAAAGTATACCGTGGAACTCAATACTTTATAGCACCAAAGAGAACTCATCACGGTCATTTCAATTCACTCCAAAAAGAGTCCCACACTGTTCCATACATAATAGTCTCCCAAGCTCTGGTTACACACTACCGTGTATATGCCCAAGTCACTTCCTCAAGGTCCCATTTTTCAGGTAATTTGAGAAAATGTTCTTCAAAATTTTCAATGCCGCTCCAATACTTATGACTTGACTCTATCACAAGGATCTTTAAATATGGATATAGATGGAAGGAGCAAATAGGGAAGGAATTCAATCCTTCCTTCGTCATTCGTCATTCACACTTTTTCTTTCAAAATGTCCCATTGCTTTGGGACACTTCAATAAATAATGTTAGGAAAAGGGCATGATTTCCTACTCCCTCACCTTCTAATTACTGGACTTTGGATGGGCCAAACAAGGAAAAGTGGAGGGATTTATGGGCGCTCTCTGCTCCTAAATTTGACCAATCTCACAAAAATGTCACTTTTGTGACTTGTGAGCAATGATGCTGGTACCCTTCGATTGGAGAGAACTCGTGCAAATTCAAGCTTATATGTATCTACCACTATGTCCAATTTCTACCACTAAAACAGTTAAAATCCTTTTTACACCCGCACACACCAAATTCCTACTTCACTTTCACCCCTTAAATATTTTATTTCCTTGGAAATATCACACCACTGCCTTGTCTCCCCTATACATACCTACTGTTGGGAAAACGTACCAGGCTGCGGACAAGTTTCCAATAATTACAACCACCACCAAAAAAAACAATTACATACTTAAAAACTGAGGGAATACATACATAGCTCCTGGTAGATACCTATTATGATGACCCATGTACTATGTATACTTACAGCTATAAATGTTAACCACATCAAATAAAATTCAAACCCAAGTGGAACTACGGAATTACAAAGTGGGAAACTGAAGCATGAAATGAAAGTCATTAATTCAGTATAAAGGGGTTATCTGTCTAAATTAAGACTACTAAAGTACGGTGATTGGAACTAATCCCCGCCTCATAAACCTGAGTTTGTAGTGCTTGTATAGTTTATGACAGTAATTCCAATTTCAAGATACTAGTTTTGCCATTTGTTATGAATACCTAACGTCAACATGTCTTCTATTGTGTACAACATAGGGGGAAAATTTAGCTTCCAAGAATTACATATTACATTAGATATGTACATAAGTCCATAGGTGCAGGACAATGTTATTATTGTGCTTGGAAATCCTCATTGGGCTGGATCATTGTTATTACTCTATCCGTCGTCTGTAGTTGGGTCCTACCAGAGTCGTGTTGTTATTTGTTGTTAATAATTAGAGAGGAAAATGCTAGTGTCAGGAGTTGAAATATGGTTGGGGCTACTGATTGTGCATACCAGGGGAGATTACAGTGACAGTAAAATGGGAGGATAATCGACCATCATACGCACTTTTTTATTACGCCACTCTTAAATCCCGATCCCCTTGGAGATCTCGAGTTGTTTACTCACAGAGAGAGAGAGAGAGAGAGAGAGACATACACCTATAACTCTAACGAGCTCTAACTCCCATAAGAATTGGAGATTGGTCCTGTAAACTATCCAGTAATTGACTATGACTCTGTGAGCATGGGAATGGTGAGCACTTATCTGTAATTATTTGTGGGACCATTTGTACGCAATTTTAGTTACTAATACGTGTCACTATATCAAACAAGAATAGAAAGTATTGTTATTATTATTATTATTATTACTACTACTATTGGGATAGTCTATGTGTCATAATAATAACATGTATTCCCTCGGACTAATCTATGGTACACGCAAACTGTGTCTGTACACACACACACACACAATTCATTGGAGTCTGGTGCAGAGGAAATTATCTCCTGTCCATCTGTCCATTTGTTCTTACAGTAATGATGAGCCAGGGAACCTCTGAAATCTGTTCCTTCGACACGACTTTGTTCAATTATCCCCTGTCTGTAGTAACTCTCTGACAACAATGGGATTTTAGGCAAGTTGGGAGATAATTTAACAATGGCTATGCTCCCAGGTGTATCACCAACAACCCAAAGAGTCCACGCTTTAAATGTTTTCATTCATTCATTCATTCATTCATTCAAGCTAGTCAGAGACTCTGTGCAGGGCAAGATGCTCATTTGTGAATAATGAACCTATTAGTTAGATCTCGGCTATGAGTATCTATGCCTGCGAGAGTCAGTGTATAATTACTAACAAGGTTCACCAAGATCCGTCTGTCCTGTCTACAGCTCTCCTATGTAACTTGAGAAGGCTCGGCAAGGTAACTCGGACGCCTTTGATGCTCTCAAAAAATTATGGGAGTACTTTAATGTGATTAAGAGTAAACACATAGAGTTAACTTGGGGCAATATTACCTCAGAGAGATGTAACCATGTAAGATCTGAAGTCAAGTAATAATAGCTTGTGAATGCTCATTTCACATGTCTCTGTTCCCTCCATCAAATATACTATACTGAGACCATAGGGGATGTCTGCCTATAAGATTATGCAGTTACATGAGTATTAACATGCAAATTTCCTCCTATGAAGGTATACGGAATGAATTGAGGCATGGAAAGTAAAGAGATGAGTCCTCTCTCTGTAATTAATTATGTACATGTCCAAGTGTAAATTCATACTATTATAATACTATTAACTATTACAAAATAGATAATAGGAGTGGATCGAGTAAAAGTCCCTTAGAAGGTGAGCCTGAGCAAGAGCAAATGATCATCCATGCAATATATTTTTACGACTTATTTTTTTTTATTCTTTTGAGTAATTCCACTTGAAAAGTTTTCACGTTCAACTTCATCATAATTTTTACAAATTTACAAGGTATCCCATATGCACATGTGAGGAAACGTTAGTCTCATATATGGGAAACCCTAGAGAAACGTGTGCGTCCCAGCACGAGGGGAACAAATGTCAGAGGGAATTGATGGATGGGAGAGGATGATGTACGGGAAAAGTTCATAATGTCATGTAATTTAATGCACCCCTGCATACATTTACAAGCACAATTGAATGCACTTGCTCCATTACAGTTTAACCTCTTGAGTCTTGCAAAGAGAACCCAAACAGGTTGCATCTTTTGGAATGTTGAAGGGCTGTAAATATGTATCCATTATTGTCCGTTAGATTCAATTAGGTCCATGCAGTATGTCACTGAGAATTCTAGTCCGAGCAATTTTTTTCCCCTCGATCCCATAAAATAAATCAGTAATTACTTAAACTACATTTGAAGCCTGGCTCAA
Organism: Allacma fusca; assembly: GCA_947179485.1. Taxonomy (NCBI): domain Eukaryota; kingdom Metazoa; phylum Arthropoda; class Collembola; order Symphypleona; family Sminthuridae; genus Allacma; species Allacma fusca. Next base: position 4,107,229 of record OX359247.1, on the reverse strand, counting down.
AAATCCCCTTCAATTTCGACCCTTCCTACAATATGAGCTGTGTTTTTGGCATACTAAGTACCAGAGGGAAAAAACTTTGTTGTAGAGTACAGAGAGAGAGAGAGAGAGAGAGAGAGAGAGAGAGAGAAACAATGAAATAGAGTCACCTGTGAACTGTGGAAGAATACAAACTTGACTGCATCCCGTTTGACAACATTTGGACTCACCACTGCAGTCGGAATCCTTTTCGCACTGATTTACTTGCTCTCCACACAAACGACTATCCATTCCGGGTGCGGGGCATCGTCCGGGCTTCTCTTCTGTAAATGTAGAAAAAAAAACAACACATTGAGGAAATTGTATGAATCCACCTAATTTTTTTAAAAAAGAAAGTCATTCCAAAGATTATTACTTGAAAGTCCACATAACCCTCAAGCCATCAAAATCTCATGTTTGCATGGTAATACAGATACCACTGGCCGTACCTAAGGGCTGCCGTCAAAAGGCATACATAGGTATGTACATAACATACAAACATGGAAGTGTAAAAAAAGCTACCGCAAATCCTATCGAATTACACTGCTTTGACATACATGCCTCTGAATATGCAGAGGGATTCGGCATGCTGGTATATCTAAATATTGCCAAACACCACACACCTGATTAAATCCAGCAAAAATAGCTAAAGGCTATGTGAGATTCCGAGAGATACAAAGATAGAAAATTGTAATTATACAACAGGCGAATCCAATGTACCATCAAGTATGAATCGCATGTTTAGGCTTCACGAGGTTTAAGTATTCAAACGAAGCTAGGTTACAGGGTCAAGTCAAAGCCTCTGATTCTCAGTTTCATATACACTGTAAGTATCTACAGTACTTCCATCATCCCTCACATGATCCTTCCTTTGACTCACACTATAGTCCCTACCAGTACACCTCCAATAATGTTATTCACGACGGACTCCAAATTAGCCTCATAAGAGCAGCACCAAACTCAATTTGATGTGCCTTCAAGATGGATGGGGAAACGAGACAAACCATATCAAAACATTAGAGCTAATGAGCTCAAACAGATATGGCTACTCATAAAAACCATGAGGTTTTTCTGCTTAAATTCCCTCAAGCCATATGGTACTGTAATATATACCTTCGAAAAAAAAACATGATTGAACCCCAAAGACCATGGGTTTTGGGGGTAGTATTAAACCCTCAATTACAATTTTATTTTTCATTTCACACGTCCACATTTTCCATTGTGACTTACAATGTCTCACCATATACTGTACAGTATATCCCTTTTAAACTAATGCCTAAGAACTGAAGGAGAGTTGAACCATGATGGGATGACATACAAAATTATGCATTCAAAACAAAAAAAATGTGAGCATCAAACTGTAATATATGTTGGAGTCATCCCTCCTCATCCTGGATGTGGTTACGTGCAGTTAAATGTGCAATCAAAATAATGTAAGATAAATAATAATTGTGTTTAAAGCCCTGTACCCCTTTAGTCAGCATTGTACTCTGAACACAGAAAACAACGGTTCTCCTTGTTAAGTGGGCAGTAATTTTATTGTTAGACGTTTTTCTTCTACCAAAATATGACTTTACTGGGAAGAGTATATGAGGATTATGAAGTGTAGCATAATTATCCTATTTTGCAGCCTTCTCACACGCAAGGTGTCAGGAAATTCATGAAGTGTCGTGTCCCCTGCTGCTACGGAAATTAATCCATCAATTTTAACGAACAAAATCCTCACTCCTGTGTACAAGGCATGGTTTCAATCCTTCAACATCCCTACATGCATTTACATATGCATGTGCAGATATGTATATGTCTGCAGGGGAGACTCTACAAATGCATTAATCCAAAATATACATACATATATGTTTACTGAAAATGAAATTTACCGAGAGCAAGTCTCACAGGGTATGATGTGTGTGACACAAATTTCAACTTTCAAAATAAAAACATGTTCATGGGTATCAATTAAATGAACCTACATACATGCACATGGAGTCCGTTAGGAAAAAATTTAATTCCTTTAGTAATCACTGGAAATTACAGACTTGTAATGTTTTCACGCTCAAACACTAAAATTTCAAAAACTGACAAAAAAAAGTATCACTTGAGTCGCTCAAAGATGCATAGATACCTGTATGGCTGACCTTTAGTGGCCAAGGCAAGGACAGGATTAATTAGCTCTTTCAGTCCATCCATATCACATTTTAACATTGAACCAGAAAACTCACAGCATTAGAGTCATTCAAAGCAGTCAGCATCCCCAATTTTATTGTGAATTGTATTGTTTGTAATAATAAAAATATTGTATTTTCATTGCCATAAAAACTATATTATAGGGATACACCACATGAATTATAACGTGATTTGTTTGTGCATCAAAAGTTGCCCAATTTGGCCAGAGAAATTAGGAATACATAACAGTAACCTGGTCGGGAAGGTTACGGCGTCAGAAATTGCAGAGACAAAAAAAAATTAAATGGTCAAAATCATATGGAATGAGAGCATCTTTCTCTCCCCTCCCCCTTCCAATGAAAACATATACCAATGAGTGTTACCATAACTCAAATTTTGGTGAAATAATTTCCATTTCCAAGAAATACATGCATGACCATGAGAGTCAGAAAAAGATGGGGTCGTTACTCCAAACGTGTTGAAATATCCTAGTTTTGTGGTAGAACACTATAAAAAAAAGACGGTCATTCTCAACAGGAATTAATGGATTCTGAGACGAAGCACAGTTGCAAAAGGAAGTTATTAGAATAAATGCTGACGTTTTGTTTTTACGCCAGTTTTTTTTTTAAAAACAAAACAGCGTGGAAAAAATCTAATTGCATTACCTAACAATAATTTGTCAGTGGAATATTACAGATGAGCATCCTCTCAGAAGTAGCAGAGTTCCTTTCAATGAATCCTGTCCTATATGTACATAAATAATTACCTCACACAATAATATTTTAAGAATTGTATATCAAAATAATGACGCCCATTGGAATCGGAAAGACCTGCCATTTGAATGAGTCAACCATGAAAAAGAGTACGGGACAGGAGAACATAGTCATTATATTTTCCCATTGAGATAAAATAATAATTTGCTCTCTATACACTCTGTCCCTTCAAATAATAATACTGAATCATACTCTCAAGGTAAAGTTTACTCAAAATCCAAGCACCTCTGGGATCATTAGTTTTGATTACAATATTTAATAAATGAAGTGCGATTTTAATGCTGGGTCTCTATCTCTCTCGAGCATAATTTCAATTTGTCTCTCACACTGCATCATCCAAATGAATTATCTGAGGTGCACATGCTGTGGGCAGGCACTCAACCATGCACTTGCCATGTTTACAAGTCAAATCGAGCATCATATGATAATGCTGACTGCTCCTCGTCAGTAGTATCTATGTATATATCTACATATGTACGTCTGGAGGCAAAAGATAACTATCAGGAGTCATCAGCAAGTGAGTACATATGTACATACCTCTGAACGTGATTAAATTCACACTTTGCACATCAAAAGCTCCTCACTGACGTTGAAATTCAGTATAAGCATTTACAAACAACTCACAGGACAGAAGTTCGTGTCCATGCTCTCATCTACATTCCCTTCTACAGTATATGTTCCTGGGCATGTATCCCTACCTACATGTAGATACATACATATGTGAAATAATTATAATATTTCAAACGTAATATATCTGCATGCGTGATCATTTGCTAATGATTATTATACACTCTGTGCATATGTAATCTGCACCTCATTCAATGCTCATCTCCTCCGTTTGGATTTGAGGTGAGACAGTGCATCTCGAATTAAGAACACCTACAATCCTCCTCTTTGAGCACAATGGTAACAAAAGGCAGTAGTGTAGTGTGGCATTCCCCAGTGAAACAAATCAAAACAAAACAAAGCCTTATGCACGTCCACGTCCGTGGAGCTCGTTTAAGGGATTTTGTTTTGAAGAATCTTTGAAGTATGAGACTTCTGCCTAGTCAATAGATATTTACTATATACACTCTATAGATTATGTGCATTTAAAAATTCGTTTCTTTTGGCCTCATCTCCTGTCCCTATGTATGTACATATGATATTACCCTATAGCACACGGAATGTACACGGATGGATTTAATTTTTGTATGGGCTTCGACTACACACATGCACATCCAGTTACTCACTCCTCATCCTCATAGTAGTAGTGGCAGAGTCTTAATAATATATGGAGAGTCTGTTCATATGTAATAGTACTAGTCAGTATAGAAACTATACCAAGGTGTATCCCCACCTCTACCACTACCTGCATGGTTTTGCAAACCTGCATGACCACTTTGTGGAGGCTCGATGCTCATCATCCTCATCATTTCTTGGCCTAGATTTTCAATTTTTTTTCGCGTGTCATACCCCATACGTGGATATGTATATAGGCAAAAGGGCTTTATCTCTAACCTACCTACATTCCTTTAACAAGTAGTACCGTTCGTCCTTTCTCTGCTACTACAACTAGATACTACTACAGTCTCAGCCTCCTTTATTATTATACTTGGACGTACAGGCATAGAGCATTAGGAGAGTGATGAGCCACATGGAGTGGAATGTTTATGTCCTCTGAGTCTTTCCCTGTACGCCGTCTTATATCACTTATCCCTTTAACAAAGCTCAGAATTGTTCCAAAGTCATAAAAACTATTGTTTTCCAGAGATTTTCAAACTCATTATTTTTCTAATTGCATGTAATGCCAGACTGGGGATGCGTTCAAGTTTTCCTTCTCATTCCCTATCTCTGTACACCTATGTATATCACTTGTCATCTATTTTCCGCCATGCCATGTAGCTGCATAATCAAACTACATTCGTTTCGCTGTTCCTATCTCTCCAACACAGGGGACCTGCATCTCAAGTTAATTATATTCAGTATGTATGTACATTCCTTGAGGAGGTTTTTCAAGGTTCCCTGCCACTCTGACAGAGCTATGCAGTGTTTTCTCGCTAAATTAGTATCTACAGATACTTCACAATTAATCACAAATGGTAACTTCACTCCGAAAACTAAAGGGGTAAACTTCATGGTTATTAACTTCTCCTTTTACAAAAAAAATAATAAAAAGTAAACGGTGAATTGTGAATTAGATTTGCTTCACCGTACATCACCATTTTCCTTGTAATTTAAATATTTACCCACAAATTATTCTTTTTATTGGATGAGACCCTTCAATTATTTTTGTTGTCACAGATCCCGACCCCCCACTTATGGATAGTCTTGGAATGGGAAACAAATTGAGAAGTAGATCCAAGCTTGAAGATCATATATTTAAAATATACCATTTGGAAGTAACCTATATGTAGATAGATACTTGTAGGTGGATGCAGTGCCAAAAATAACATGCAATATACCAAAGGATGGAGGAATTGACGCGAGAGATATCATGCAAGAGTAAGCTTCCCATTTTTAGATTGAAATGTGAAGTGAAGCAAAGCCATTGGAATTGAGAACGTGCTACAACGTGTGTGGGTAATTCTAAATAGAATTCATGTACATGATAATGAGAGAGTCATTAGTAAATATCAACATATCATGATCTTCTGTGTGCTTGGTCATAGTATAGGTCCCTTTATATTCCCCAGCGACTTTCAATGATTACAACAGCTCCTCAACAGACGTGAGCAGCCTTGTTGTCACAAGTGATCTTACTCATTTATAAGTATTATGCCTTCAGAGTCTTCACATGATTTGAAATGAGTATCAGCAGAGCCCATCAGTGCACTTGAGTATCTTGGAGCAGGAGTCTTGGGTAAAAGTAGTATACTTAATCATCAGAATGTGCAAACAGAAGGAGATGGAGTGATCATGATGAGTGGACAAATTGAACCGGATTAAAAATGGTTGATTAAGTGTGCCTTGATCGTGTCATGACTGACGGCCGTATGAGAGACTTCTTTTCCCAGCCTTTGTTGCCACATACAAAAGATGAGCAAGGGAAAAATCCCGAAACTCCCATTAGTGACTGGGATGTATCCCCCATGAGAGGAATCGGCCTGCAAGTGATGATTCTTATTTTCAGAGCAAGGTTGCACCCTTGTTACAATTTGAAAACATATTATCTCATCCGAGGAGCTCACACCGAGCACTTCACTTCACGAATCATTGAATTTAGAAACAATTGTTAGAGAGAGAGAGCCCAACTATAAGGTATAATCTGCTTGTATGTATTTATATCAATATGGACAATCAAGGTAGGTACGCAAGCACATATTTGAACTCACATAGATCATCAAATTCAATAAACAAATCAATGTTTACAGGGAACAGTTAATTTGCTTGAAAGAAGGGGGCAAACGTCTTGTGTCTGATGAAGCTCTGTAATCAGCATGTGACGGGATCCTCCGTGACCAATGCTCAATAGGCTTGAGACATGCTTACAAATTTGCTTCGAATCGCCTGTAAGATACTAAATACAGATTGCATCCACAGTTACATTGCAATTTTGACTCTTTGTAACAAACTTGGTTCGGACCTAGCTATTAACTACAGGCCCAAAATAAATTGTAAATGCAATCATGCTTGAATATGTAATACCTAAAGGATCTCCAAACAGTCTCTGATTCTCACAATAATTTCCATCAACATCATAAGTAGACATAAAATCTGAGCTGCCTTTGCTACCTTTTCCAAGAAAAACATTCCGATGCATCCTCATCAATATCCATATCACGTAGGGATATCCAATCTGGTATTATGTATATAACGCAAACACATATTTTGCCTTCTGAAACCTGCTGTAGGCAATGTTCTCAAACTCCAAAATGTTTGAGACTTCTACTTATTTTGAATGTGGGAATGACTGTATATGTGTGTTACGGCATCGCAAGCGGAATCATCTATCACAAATCGAAGGGCTAGAAAAATTGAAACAACTTGACTCGACAGAAGGAACGAGTGCTGACTTGTGTCCATTTGTCAGCTATAACTGGGACCACTTAATTACTTGGCAGTCTCTCCATATAAACTGAACCTGTATAGGATGTCAAGGGAGATGCCGATAGTAATTAGTATTCTCGCAAATATGAACTCACATCCCCATCGAACCTAGATCTCGGGACACGATCAAGTCAGGGAAGATTATGAGGAATTGGCGCATCTTCAGGATAATCACAGTGTATATATCTTCCTTTGCAAAAAACCTTCCTCACCGGTTTCATATGTACGTATGTATGTATGTAGTAATAATTACAAAAGTCAGAAACCAGAAGAATCGAAACGTATAACTTGAATCTCTCTATCTCTCTCACACAACCCTCCAAACCTATGATTACCCCCAAATGAAAAGTTCAAGAAGCTCGGAGGACTCCCATATGGGAGTGGAGCTTGAGTATTTGCATTTGGTAGGCGTAAATTTAATTATACTTAAGTCAGCTCAAAATTAGGAGAATGATGCACTCCGCTGCTGACAGATAGTCTAGGGGTTGAAAACTTGACAAGGCCATGCAGAGAGGATTAAGGACCGGTATTTGATAGTTACAGAGAACTAAAGTGTGCTAATATTCCCCCGGCATCCACTCAGTGTCAACGAGGAGCCAAACAATTATTCTTTGATGATCATAATCCGTCAGACTCCATCAGTGTTCTTCCAAGCTTGTGCTTGCCTATGTACTACTAGTAGTAGTAGTAGTCGCAGGGAGCCCATCGTAAATAATTGTTACTACAACTTTTTACACGAAAACAATCCCTTTCATCAAAACAATTACTAGCAAATATACATAAACCTCCATGCAAATCCTCCACTTGGAAACCAGAACCTCAGAGCTGGCTGAACCCAATGAATCATGAAATTTCCGTGGGGATCATTACCATAAGATTAATTGTACTGCCAATACATTCTCTTGAGTGTAACTATATGTATATGTGATATACATAATTATATGTCACACTAGAAAAAAGAAAAGGAGAAACTCAATAATTAATCACACAAATTGACGACTCGGTTGATAACAAGAGTAAAATCATTGGTAACAATTGTCCCATTAAATAATAGAAATTCTTTGGAATAAATCTTACCTCCATGAACTTGACTGCTAAGAGTGACTAGAGCGAGAATTAGGAGACCCCATGGGAGTAGCTGTGGAGCCAGGCTCCTGAAAATGCAAAAAAAAGTCATAAGTCCTCAAATCAACATCATTAAATCATCGTAGTCATTTTTACTCCATAGATTTCAAACACGTGCCCACAGGTCTCAGAGATCATAATTTAAAAGCAATAGCACTATACAACAGGAGCGTCAAGAAACTTAAAATGAACATTTTAACCCTGATTTATTATCCGTCATTGTATTTCCAAAGAGCAGCATCACAAAGCATTACATCAAAAAATACGCGAAGAAAATAAAAAAGCGCGTGCATATCTGTAAGTATCTATAATTATACATATACATAGATACATAGAATACTACAGACATATACATAGATACATGGAACAAAAGAACAATCCAAAGATTGGAAAGGCATTACGTGAACTTGAGCAGCAGTGTGAATCGCATCAGACCAACATCAACAAGTCAAAATGAAAGCAGTGCAGTAAAGTGCGGATACGAGCCCTCCATATTATTACTCCTAACTACAACTACAACTACCAACAAACAGTTCATTCAATATAATCTCGTTCTAGAAAATTCGCGAGCGCCACTGCATGACAATAAGATACTCTCTCAAGTCTTTTACAGTGTATAGAGGATTTGTGACAGTGACACAAATGTCGTGTATTTCTTTTTACTCCAATTTGAATAATTGTTTCTGCTTTACCTACACGTATCTATGTATGTATGTATATGCATGTACAAACAGTACGGGAGATGTGGACTTGATGTGTGAGCAAGTATAAAGTAAGAAAAATCAACCCTTTTCCTTTGCTTGCACAGGAACCTGAGAATCATATTGTAATGTAATGATATGGACAAATGCAATCATATCCTCCAACACTTGAGTATCTATATTTTAACTTAAGTATAGTAGTAATGTTATATAGTAGTAAAGAAGGCTAGTAGCTTTTGAGTTTGAGTATAGTTGAGAGTAGAAAAGTGATGGGTTTCGAACAGGAAATTCATTCATGCAAGAGGATGAAAAATACTGAGCATATTTTTTCCCCCCATCGTATAATAATGAAGCGGTTCTCCTCTATCGATGGTCATTCAAGCCTCAGCTTCGAGCCATATAAAGTAATAAATTGTGAAGTTGAAAGTGCATGGGGATATGTATCTCTGGGGCTTTATGACGCCGGAGACTCCACAACCAACACTCGCACAAATCTCCCCTAATCATAACCAGCAGCTATGGTCTATAAGTACAATTATAATAATTACGGCACTCAAAAGTAACATGAGTTTTAGTATCGGGCAGGATCCTGTGCATAGAACATATATGAACATATATTGGCAGGTAAGTATGCACTCCCCGAGGAATCCCTATTGGAACAATGGAACTCAAATTGTGTACTTACACACTTATCTTATCCCCTAGTACACTACTTCTCTGATTAGACCCAAATCACAATGTAAGTAACACTTTTCATTGTGTACGACAAACTGGGGCATAACCCATAGTCCATCCTGAGACTCTTAACTTTATATCTGTAGTCCTATAAATATATAATCATACAATGAGTTCCAGCAGTACTAAATAAGGAGTAACAATTGAGCCGAGGGAATTACGGATATTCTCAAAAATTACTATTTTCCGACACACTCAAGCAAATTAGCTCTCAAGTGGTCCCAACAATTATGACAATAACAACTGTGAAGAGGGGACGCTCCAAGAAGCCCAGGAGTTGAGTCTTGAGTCAGATGGTCGGAAAAGTGAAACCTTGAAAAATTAAAGTCTTGAAGTCAACCTAAGATTAAAAGCAGTTCAACACATGTCCAATGCTATTTTTGTGGGGATTCAAGGAAGGTTATGGCTTCCGTCTTTCAAAGGTTTTCCCAAAAGTCTCATCCTTTCATGTACCATTTACAAGGCAGAGAAAAATCAACCTGACTGACCGAGTGGAGGTTTTGAGGCATCCAGCTGACCCATTATTTATTCTTTTGGAGTGTGGCAAGAGCATTTATAAAATATATGTACATAGTAGGAGAGTGAGTATAGCTATATATATCTATCTGTATAGGTACGAAACCCTCAAGTTGAGCCGCCGTATAGCCCCTGGCTCTCCCTTTGCCTACTTTCGTAGGTACTGAGGATGGACTTGTACTACCGCAACTGGTACTGGTGATTATATGGCCGTCCCTAAAAATATCCACTTGTCAAAGCTCTCTCGAGATAGATACACTTCCGAAAGATGCACAAGTCTACCTTGAAATACCTTGGGATCACGTCATTTATACCAATCATTAATTGTACCTCTCCACGAGCCCTACTATCAGCCTTCTAATCAAAACTCACGATGTACCCCACAATATGGTCCAAATTGGGTTTTCAGGGGAAATTATGGATCACACCTGGCAATTAATTATACACTGAGCTTTTTTTCCCCAGCTAGTATCTACATACATTTGCGCACAATAATCCTGTAAAACTCCAGATGACAAAAAAAATTGTTTCAGAACCAAGGAATTAAAAATCTCTCAAGGAATTATTACGTGCAGGTTATTACAGGTGTAAAAATCATTTATGTCTTCAGATCCACACACACACACACACACTGAGGCATGTTTGTGAAACAGATTTTTACACTAATAATTGAGTGTGCATAGCTATCAGTGGGCTGTACTACATGTATCTTAGCTTGTTTTTTAATAATTAGAAAAATAACGCACATACATGTAATATAATTACTATAGTAGTGAACATAGGAGGAGTATCTACATATAAGATATTTTATATTACGTCTTATAAACTTTCCAAATACCACGAAATATATGTATAATTACAAGTAGAGGTAAAATCCATATCTGTAGCTCTATTGTACATTGCGGAAGGGATCTTATACACGAGAGCTAACGGTTAGAAGAGTCTGTTGGAATGGGATTATAACCACACCATAATAATTATGACTGGTGGAACGCAACTCTCAAGTTTTTTTCTGTTTGTTTGTAATACAAGTATCCATCTGTTTGCATGATGAGGATAAAAAAATTACAGCATTTACTGAGGTTTGTCCCGTGATTTTATTAAGTCCACTATGTACTCACACCACATGCACTCTTTGGATTACGATTTATTTGGACGCCCATAGTCTCGTTATAAGAGCATGGGTATAGATGCATATTTAGTGTATAGGGTCGCCTCCGGATTTGTCTTTAAAAAAAGATTATTTTGCCGTCGACTCCATTAAACAATCACCACTGGCCTTTCGACCGGGCCCCTGTTACTACATTTACATCCCAAGTGCAGTGATAGATGTAAATAAAATTCGCATGCCATTTTAATATGCAATTTGATTTTTTTCCCTCTCTCGCCGTCTCCATCTCTACACACATCAATCCTTTTCAGGGACTGTGAGATTCATGAGATAATTTCTTGCTGTAGATTTTTTTCCACCCTTGGAGTCACTACCACGCTGGTAGGCAGGCTGGTAGTGTAGGGGATCTGAAGTATGACTAGTAATAATTCCAATACAGATAGTTGTACATACATAACAAGGACCCGTAAATACGTTCGTCATTTTTTTGTCGTCCAGTCTTGTATGTGTAGTCTAATGAAAGACATCCATTACTCTGTATAAGGGTGTGGTTGATTTGGGTTTTTAGCTGGGATATTTACTTCGATACTGTTCGTCAGTATTTAAAACTGTACCTTTGAATTAGTACTCAAGTGGTGAGGGAGATACAGTGGGGGAAAAAAGTAAAGATAAAAAACATAAACTAAAGACATCAACACAGCCTACAGCCAAGATGATGGAGGCAGGTGGGGACAAAAATGTTATGAAAGCTTTTAAAATCGAATATGTTCCACACATTCGTAGCAGTTGGCTGAGAGTTGGCATCCCCAGCCAATAAGACGGATGATTTTCGTACTTTTTCTACCTAAAACCGGATTGGATCCAGTGGAGCACATAATTTTACAAGTATTTTAAAAATCCTTGAGGGAAAAAAATCCCTGGAAGTTGTTTACCCAACTCAAAGTGTTCTCTCCCTACTAGGCCTAAATAAATATATGCGAAAATTTACACGGCAATCAAGTTTGAGGGTATAGGAGATTACAGGATGTGAGACGCCACATTTCACATTGGGAGTCCAAGACAGGACAGCTATGGTAGATTGGCAGCTATAATTTTTGCATAATGAGAGATGCTAATGAGAAATACTAGTGGGAAAAGTGACGGCTGAGGAAGACCCGTCCCCAATGGTCCCAGAGAGCAATTGACATTTATGGTATGAAATATAAAAGCAATAATCATTTACAAGTTAATTCTCAAGTACGACAACAACTTTTTGGTAGAATCCATCAAAAATGAAATAAATAAATAAATTGTGAGCCCCCTCATATTGGAAGTGCTCTCGGAGGGACCCATAAATTACAGCTATCGGATGAAGCCCAATTTTTAATCTGTGTACTTAAAATTCTGTGGAAGGAGCCCATAGTAGCCGTCCCGTCCCATAAGCCCAAGCATACACACACATAGGGCTTGCTCAAGTGGTTTCGCTTTTCGTGCCAATATTTTTTTATGGAGCTCAAAGGCGCCTCTAAATTACGGAGTAAAGAATGATAAATGGTCTTTGAGAGCGGTATGTAAACTTTGTGGTTGGAGTCCTAACTACTGCATTATGTAGTAGCTGGAACTCAGATGTCAGACTGTGGACTAATAGTAGAGGGCTCCCTAACTATGGGCAGTTTTTGTTAACGAAATAATAATTATTGTTAAATATTATCAGAATTTTCCTAGTGACAGTTACTACATGAAAGCGCGTAGGGACACAATAGAACCTCGAGCTTGCATTTAAGTACACTACAACTACATTGTCTATACCTACACATCCCACTTGGTTTTTTTTTTCAGGTGTCCCAACAACACAAAAGGAATTTTTGGCATGTAATTGAAAGCCGTGAATTAACAATTAAACGAGTATAAAATTTTCCACTTCTCCATGCAAACACTCGACCACTCGACGTTCTGCCTATGTACCTTGGGGATCCACAAATCAAGTAAATAGGGAATAATCATGGAGTCTGCATACAGAGCCTCTCTCAAGTTTCTATATATTCTGCTTAGTAATTCTAAGGATATTAAAAATAACTCCGTAATATGCCCAGATACGAGCGTGCATACTACAAAAAAAAATATAAATGCTTTCTCTTGCTCTACAATGTACAGTCTCAAGACTGCGCACTCATAAAAATTAATCTGTTTTTATTTTTCATAGATGCATCATACATGTAGATAAGTATGTAAGACATGTGGTTATAGGTAGAGTGAATGTGTCACACAATTGAGCATTATTGAAGAGGGGAAAAAATATTTTAGAAACTCACAACCAGTTTGTCTCGAGTCTCGAATTAATTTTAAAACTTTTCATTTAATACACGTGTAGGTGTGTGTGTGTGTGTGTGTGTCTGTGTCTGTGTGTAGATATAATTTTCGTACATGCAAAGACAAATTGTAAAGTGTATTAACTAACACTCAAGTGTCTAGTGTACAGTGGATGTCACTTAGAAATTATTTTCAATTTGGAGGATAGCAATGCCACGTTAATAAAAAGGCCGGAGATTAATGGGAAAAAAATTAATTAAACGGAAGGAAAATCTTTTGAGAATCTGAAAAACCATTACTGTCAGTCCAGCTGAACGTCAGTGTAATTATTACAACTTTTAGCACGTAAACATTTTGAACATGCAAGAGTATACTAGTGCAGAGTATAAAGTCACTATGGTACAATGAGTCTGCTATTCCTTTCAGCCTTCGTGAAAAAAAGACCGTTATTTTCATCTAAAATAATTAAGTTTCACTTTCCATTAAGCATAATCCAAAGATAAAACATGAGACCAGCTTAGATATGGGAAGATTCATTATTATTATTATGGAAAAGTTACGACGATAGATACACTACTACTGTCGTATGAAGTGAAGCCGTCAGATCTGAATTACGACGGACGGGGTTCAATTAATAAAAATATATTTAAAAGGAGGTATGTCTGAGGGAAAATGGTACAAAATGATGGGGATTTTCTGATCCTTTCCAAAGATTACGATTGATGCTACTCCAAAGAAATTAAAATTATAACTTGAGCGTTAACAAAATATTCAGCCAGTGCACATCCACTTTTTTTCTTCGACTCCTACAAACCCAGTCTGTGTAAAGTTTTGCATACAAGTAAGTATAACAAGGATTACATCTAATCACAGAGGACCATGAGAAAAGAGTTGAGATTTGAGAGCCAGGGACTACATACTACATAGAGTCAAGTTTCACGTAGTGCTACACGGTCTTAAAACATTGAAAAATTGTAATTTTGGTCATAGTCAAGGTTGGATCCCAACCCGAATTCACTAAATTAAATGATACCATTTTAAATCTTTTGCTACTCATAGGAGCCTCGTATAGATATATATCGAGACCACTCTCGTAAGGGTATCTGTCCCTTTTGATGAATATATAAACCCATGTATTTAATGATAGTTTTCAGCTCCAAAATGCGGTAAATCATTTCAGGCACGACAAAAGAGAGAAAGCATCCCATTTCCAAGAAAAAACCTACTCTTAGATGCTTAAGTAAATTGAGACGAATTTGATTTTGAAGGGAGGTTTTCTCTCCTGAAAATCTACGAGTAGTGATGGGCATGCACGCTTATTAATGTGAACTTGAATTGAGACAGATTTCCCCCTCTCACAAGCCACACTTGTATTTTAGTAGCATTCATTTACTGCCCTAAGCTTTGGACTCCGGATGCTAAATTGCTCCGTGCCTTATAAATTGTAAAAGAATTGCAATGGCTCGTTACAATTCCTTTACTTCAAACATATACCCAATAAAACTATTTCCACATAGGTATTCAATGCAATATAAAATATATTCCCCAAAATGTAGTCATAATTCTTCGTTACTATAATTAAGTAATTACTCACATTTGATTCAAATTCAACCCTGGTTGGGGGATATACTGTGATGCTAGTGTCAATTTGCCCCTTCACAGTATTTGTCTTGAGACAAATTCTGTAGAAGAATTCAACAGTTATATACTGTATCTATGTGTATAGAGTCTTGAGTAAATTATACACTGCAGTATAATATTCATAGTAGTAGTTATAAGTGTAATGGAGATTCTCTGATCATCCTCCCGACATTTGCATGAAATTCTGCAATCACACTTTTTACATGGGTCATCTATTACATGGCCAACACTTGTACAAGTACGATGGTCTGACAGTTGTAAAATTTCCCTTGTTGTGACCCTTCTGCTGTAGTTGGGAGATAAATCAAATATTGATGTTATTCAGAGTAGTACAGAAGTGTTTATGAAGTGAGTACGAAAAACAATGGGAGGAATCCACAATGCATAAGTGCATCTGTCAAGTGTGAGTCCACTGGAATATTCATGTGTTTGCATAATTTTGAAGGTGGGATATCAACAGTCCCCTCATGCCTCAGGTTGTGGTCGGATTTCTCTCACATACATAGTAACTACGATAAGGACTCAGGGCTTGCAATGAATGCAAAAATTAATATGACCAATTCAAAAGATATGAATACACGACAGATGTTGAAATCCTGAGTTAGAATTAAATTACAGACAAATTCAAAGGATTGAGAGACACTTCCATATGATCAGCGATCGTCATAAAATCGTGAGTGACTTATGACCTGAGGGAACGGTCGACATAAAATTTCCAAGACGTTTTCCCCATAAATTCTAACAGTGTGGGGATATGTACCTTTGAATTATACACTTGAGTGTACACATAGTCTTACAGAACTTACGGGATTTATCGGCGTCACATACATTTATCTGTAGATATGCAATCCCTTCAAAATTATCCATCTCGTAGTCGAGCATCACACATGAGAGGTAACATTAGAGCAGACCAAAAGATTTTATAGGTTGAGGATAAACAAATAATCATGGGAGACACGGACGTTTAGTATGAGAAACATTAAATGAGACTTGATTTGAATATAAATTGAGCTTATAGGGTAAAAACGAGAGCGTTTTTTTTCCCAATCTTTCCCTCATCCCATGACTCACCTCACTTTTGGCTTCAGATCAAAATCAATGTCACCTCTTAAAAAATTCTTTCGTCTCTCGTACATTTTTAAATTAGATCATCTTATGAGAAACAATAAGTTGTTCCCTCATGTATGTATGTATATACACAATCAAGTACAAAAGTCCCTCAGAACCAAGAGGATGGATATGAGATGTTGTGCAATTTTTTAGGATTTTTTTCTGAGTAGATAAATTATTACAGAGATAATTTGAAAGTGTGATTTTATAACCTATAGGAAACAGCCCATGCAGAAACTATCCATGCATGAAAAATAAATTCTTGAGACACTAAATAAAAGCATGAGATTTGCTCCCAACAACAGAGAGAGAGAGAGACAGCATGTATTGATATTGCCATGAGTTTAAAAAAAATTAAATAACAATAAACGTCATGAAATGACACACACTTGTAACAAATTTTGAACCCCACGTCCTGAATATTTATAGTCTGGTGACGACTTAATTAAAAATGAGTAATTGAATTCCCCTGTCAGATACTCCTACAGTACTAATAGCAATTAGTGCGATACTTTCCGCCCACTGGACGGATAACCTCATATCATCTGACAGATCTGCATTAAATTTTTAATGTGCAAAAACTACGCAAATAATTATTCTTGCCTTAAAGGTAATTATTTCCCCCCTTCCCGTCATGCATCTACATTGACCAAATCCGCGACAAAGTCTGCAAAAGCACTCAATCTCTGCGCTTATGGGAACATGAACATTCTTGTAATATTGCTCCACTGCCAAGCGCCATACCATAATATGTCCTCAAAGAAATACCATCAAAAGTGAGACAACACTATTTACTAATAAATTCTATTTTACGTAAAACATTTT
The DNA here is from genome assembly GCA_947179485.1 of Allacma fusca. Taxonomy (NCBI): domain Eukaryota; kingdom Metazoa; phylum Arthropoda; class Collembola; order Symphypleona; family Sminthuridae; genus Allacma; species Allacma fusca. Next base: position 4,090,196 of record OX359247.1, on the reverse strand, counting down.
ATAGCAAAAAAAAAGAGAAATAATAAAATAGCATGACAGGTTGTTACCTTCATTTCATCCTTTTGTAAATAATTCCCTACCAACTTTCCATACTTAGGACATTACAATGAGTTGAGTACACAAAACATACCCATGCATTTGAGCTGGCAATCCCAAAACAGAGATGTTAGTATATATGAGAAAAGGCTAGGGAAAATATTTTCAAAATGTGCACGATGCACCTAAAACTACAATGCCATTGTACTCTGATTATGAACCAGAAGTTGAGTTACGTTTATACACTGACTGTGATTGTACGGAATGAACGCTTCAAATTAAAAGTTATACATAATTGACCGCAACAAACCCATGCATGTTTATCCCCATAGAAGAGTTGAAGAGTATCAAAGAGACCAACCCAATATTATCACTCATTGATGCTCATTGGGCTTGCCCACTTGAATTGTGCTGTGAGTAAACACAAACAAATATTAAATTGTCAACATGACAATCCCCAATTTAGGCGGATGGACCACAAAAAGCGAGAGAGAGAGGAAAAATGAGCAGTGATGAAACTAATCCATTGAAGATCCCGCACAGTTGCCTCCCCCCCAGCATATACCTCAAACCCCTGCATAAAAACTATTCTAATTCGAATGCTCAACACCCTTCTCAAAAGAGAACAATAGGACTCTCAAAGGGTTTACCCACAATAATAATTAAGTAAAATCTCGGCAATGTAAAAGTAAACGCATATTGCACAATTGGATTTTTTTTTCCTGTACAAAATCTCAATTGAAACTAAAAGCCTATGACCAAATACCCACTCGAGGCTTTAGTATTATATGGTACAAATTTTTTTTAGTGCTCATATTGCAATCTTATTTCGTTACCTCGCTTTACTTTTTACTATTATTATTATTACTATTATTTATTATTGGCACTAAACTGATGTTACGTTCCACTTCCTCGAATTTCTTGACCTGTCTTCTTCCCCGCTCGTACAATGTGAAGTCTAGTTCCCTCTATGTACATATGCATATCCCTCACAATCAGAAATTAGTTGTGGTAATGGACTCATACCGTATAGCCCTATTTGTAATCAAGTGCAACAGCCTTTCAAATCCAGGACATATATAAAAATCTGTTGAATTTTGTATCTATTACAAATTCCCCGTGGTTTCAGGCTTGGATTATTATTCATACTTACAATTAGAATTCATTCTTATTTCACTGTATCACTGACAATGAGCTCAAGTTTTATGATCATATTTGTTTTCAGTGCTCAGATCTACTATCCCTGAAATCCTTACTGAACAGAGATTTGATAAATCTGTAGTAGAAAAGTAGGTGTAACACATTTGTGGTACTCTAGCCCGATCCTTTTCTTCTCAAGTATTTAGCATTAATTTTGGGCCCAGGACAGAGTAAGTAAAGTAACCAAAATCCATTAACTTTCTCAATGCTCAAGTTTTTTAAACCTGAAAAAACTATTAATTTTCTGAGGGGTAGTGTGTCTATGGAGTACTTGCCCAGTGTAATTATTTTACGGCTCAATGAGCATGTAATGTAACCCTACAAGGAAAAAAAATTCTAGGGGGGGGGAGTGTGTTGTAGGAGTCTCGGCCGATTTACTTTCAAGAACTTATGGTAATCGATGATGATCGTCTGCTGCTCATAATTAAAAATCTCCAACGGAATATATTACAGTTGGAGTGGACTCTACTATAAAATGTAAAATCATTGACCTGTTGAAACTTCTGCAGTTATTTTTATTACTAATAGTATGATAATGACTCCGACAGACTATTAGTAATTAACAACTTGGAAACCTTGAATCCTTGTACAGTTTAGCAATTGAGTGGAAATTGCAGAGGAAATCTGACAAGAAACATGATGGTACGGACCCCATGTGCATATGAAGTGAGTGTCTGTGCAGTCTGTGGAAAAACTCTTATTATTACAATTATTTGAATGCTCAGGTGATTGAAGTCCCATCCACATACATACATAAATAGGTAAGTGTCTGTACATTCAACATTTCAGAGCACGTCAAGCCATGTAGATTTTTACATGCTTAATCCAGGAAAAGAAATTTAGATTATTCTCAGGAAGAAAGCGGAAGAATCAAATTAAATTTCACCAATAATAATTATTAGTTCCCCCATTATGTACCTACACTACAGTCCGTACCGTCGTATGTACATGTAGATATATGTAGCGGGGCTCAAATGCTGAACTGAATACTGAATGGGTCAGATTTATCTGAGGCTCTTTGGAAACATAAATGCTCAGATTGGGTCTCTATTGGTTATTTACTTGCTGGGCATCCCTCAAACCATCGACACACTCTTGGCAAACACACACACATGAGCTTTCGAAGACCCCAACCACATCCATCAATCTCACCCAACGGAATGGAAATAATGTGTGAATGTAATTAATAATAATCTGAATTCGCTCTCACCCAACAACTTAATGATGCTTTACTTTCTCATTTGTTAATTTTGAATGAAACCATGAAAAACCTACGGAATTTATTGGACGGCTTATGCAATATATGTAGAGTCAATACAACCTCCGGCCAAGTATCATTGCACAAAAGCAATCACCATACATCTACATACATACGAACTTTGTGTGGACATGTACGTCAATAATGGGCCACTGTGAGTAAGTTATATGGTCATCGTGTAGGAGAGACTCAATGAAGCGTGAGTATGGACGTAAGGACAATAATCCTATCTATGTGAGATAAAACAAATTAAAATTAGCATTACTTTTCCCTTGTTGACTTTTCCGTTCCTTTTAAGGTCCTATTTTTAATTAATCTTACCCCAAAGCTCACGTTCCACTGAAAGTCACCTGCTCATTACTAGGTCTCTCAGTCTCCCATTCGTGGGAATGATAAATGAGTGTTTTGACTTTGTTCAGATATCATTCTGAAAAGGAATCGCGGACCAGCATCCCTTTATCACCATTATGATAAATCCAAATAGAAAACTGGGAAAAATCCAAGACTCTCATAATGCTCCTTGTACCACTATTTACGTATCTATTTATATATGGAGATAGTAGATATACTCATAGGGCCAAATCCATGTGTCACTCAAGACTGTTCTATGGTGTACTTATGATAGCACCAGAGGAACAACAACGTTAGCCTCATATCTGTTCTAATAGGCAGCAATGTCCCCAAAAATTTAAGCTATCCAAAAATGGTCGACAGTGATAACTTATACACGGTTGAGGTAAACTTCACGCATTAACGTCAGTAGATTTCTTTTTCCTAACTCACAATACAATTGGCCTGTGCGGGAAATAGCCCTAGTCGTACAAATACTACATCATAAATACACAATGTACACACACTTCAGAGGAAGGTGAACTTGTGGAAATTCTCTGCTGATTTTAAATACTGGCTCTTACTCATTTGGAAAAGTTTGTGCTTATTGCTCAGAGTTGGATAAGGAATACCAAGAGAAAAAAATATATCCCTTCAGATCGCCCTTGTCCTGTATGCTTATGACGGACTACTACTTCATACTCACATCAGAGCATCAGTCAGAGTGTACACACAACAGTTGGAATCAATTATTGAATACAGTTGCCAGCCACGATAGCTTATGTGCCTCTTGAGAGGTAGGGTGAGTGTGTATATAAATATTTTAATTGCACATAGATATATGTACGTGTATTAGTAGATATTTGTATTCCAGTTACATACATAGATACAAATAGCAGCGCACAAAAAATACCTGAAACTACCTTCCACATTTTGTGACCTTTCCCACATGTTCTTCTATCTTATTTTTTGAAATCAATCAATTGATCATCTATCACCTTCATGCAACTTCTTCACATGGGATTTGAGCATTTTATCCGATATTGTTTCACTCTAGATTTAAGAACAGGAGTAGTACACATTTTTGCTCCTGGGATTTTAAATCCATTGCAACATTTTATGCCTAATGACCTCAGGAGCCCGCTTTAGCCGCTTAGTCCAAGCACGACCAAATGAATATTACTCAACGAGCCCAGCATACCTGAGGCAAGAGTAACTAAATGCCTCTCATTTCATGAATAATTGTGCCTTGTTTTGTAAATGTTAAGTTCACTTGAAGACAATATATAGATTTTATTTGTAGTCAGCAGTGCCAAAAGTTAATGCTCTTATCTGTACAATTAAAGAATTTCACCTACTGCATCCCACTTGATATGCAAATTGCAATATTCATTTAGGATATTCTTGCTCTATCATTTTTCACAACAATAATCTTGATTATACACGTATATAAGTATAGTATATGTATGTACATATCTAGTACATGCTGCAAGTGCCAGCACGTGAACTCAATGCATCAAGTACGATTACAATTTGAGAGCATCCAAGGAATTTCTAATATGATTAAACAATGCAGTGAGTTTGAGTAGTAGAGGTACAATGCAGGGGATTCTTTTGGGAAAGTAAGTACACCACCTACGTAAAATCCTTGACGGCTAAATATTATTTACAATTTGCAAAAGCCTCTGCTCAACTCCTGTCAGCCAGGCAATCCCATATGATATTTTATTACAAGTTATGAAACTCCTCAGATATTCCCCCGGATCTGAGACTTTTAAAAGTTTGAACGGAAAAAATAGCACCTTTGCATAATTCATGCATATTAGATTGCTCCTGAGAACTTGAGAATAATTTGTACGGCGAAAGTAATTTTTATTTTAAGTTTTCAAAGGAATAATGATTCCAAATGAACAGTGAATTGTAACCCTTGGAACTTTAAACACTTAGGCTTTATGTGCAAAGCGTGTCAATCCTTCCTTTCCAATTCTTTTTTGGTACTTGTTGCACATTAGCGCACAAGCACTAAATTAAGGATATTATTATATATTCTAAGTACATATGCATACATACGTCCAAACAGGACAAAGCAATACACGCATCTACGCATTTCAAGCTATGATTTTGTGGGTTAGTGCGTAGGAAACCTCATACAGACGTAGACACTTGGAAACCTCCACCCTATAATAATATTACATTTACGGCGAAGATGTTAGTGGACGGAAAAAAAACGGAAACGCTCCTGCATAGGAAAGGAAATACAAAAGGGTTAAAAGTGCGTAGCAAAACATACCTGTTTGAAGCCAGTGTCCTTCGCATTCTTTGCTTGAAGCTAAAGAATACTGTAAGAGTATCCTCACACGATATCAAATACAACACGGAGGGAATATTACAAGATGATGACGACGACGACGACAAGAAATCCCTTACTCAGAGTACTTCTATTATAAATGTCCCAATGATTGAAAAATGTTACAACAGTTCGAGGAGTAATTAAGAATTCACATAGCTTTTCTCCTCACAACGTTCACAATCACACTTGCGCTTTGCTAATTATTTGAAATAGAGTCTAATTTGAATATCCTCTTTACGCTTGATCGACAGTACAATACAAAATGGATTTTGCATAAATGTACAAGGGGAATTCTGGGAAGATCACCACTCCATAGTTAATGAAGGGAAGATATATGGCTCTTGGACTCTCTGACGATGAGTCAATATTTTAGTGTGTGTTCAGAAAGCAGTACAGTCTACATTGATAACGGTGTCATTCGACAAGTAAAGGGAAAGACGTCACTGGTGGAAGCCGGACCTTTCTGTAGACACAGTTTTGTCTGCTTCAAGTACCCTTCGTATAAATGCACTTGATAATTAGTTGTTATAGTGCCTCAGTGCAATTTGTGAGACTGGTGTTCTAAATATTTGGTTTTACTTGACAGGCCTCTCTCAAACGTTGGGATTTTGGAACGTTCCGTGTACTTATGCCTGCGTTATCTCAAAAGTATGTCTTTGTTTCAAGCACAAAATTCCAATACTATATTTTTTTCAATGGTGAGCACCAATCGGTCAAGACTTTCTGGTAACTGTTCGTTTTGAATGGGAGTCCCGTTGACGTGACAGGGAGCTACAGACGAATTAACAAAAGTAGTGTGGTCAATGGGAGTCACACGTGAGGAATAAGGAATCAAAGATTCAGGAACGGTTCCTATATAGTTGGTTGAATTGGGACAGAATTTTAATCTTGTCTGTGGTTGGGATAGATAGGTTTGGAATTTTAAATAAAACAGTTTTGAAAAAATGTTCGCATTTGAAAGGACTCAAATTGAATTTCAATCGGACGCACTTCCCCCCTAAAGGGTGTACATGTACAGGTGATTGTATTTAAATGTAGCGTTACGAGTCACATATTTTTTTGTCTGTGACTTCGTAAAAATGGGATTTTTTGAAATGAAATTTGATCACGTATGTGTTCCTCAAGACTCAATAAAAGTTACGTTACTTTTTTTTTCCTGTTATTGAATTATTCCCAAGGAAGAAAATTCCTATTGAGTTGTATGACACAGTTATATTGGATCTCGTTAGTTGAGCACTGAATAAAAATCTTTTCTGCAAGTTTACTTTAGTGAAGTTGAGATATGTTTCTTGAAAACCTCACAGCAGTGACTCGATGACTGTGGCACAGGTAAATAAATGGGAATTTTTGCAGCGACACATAGATCTCTCAGCTTTGTATAACTTTCCCCTCTCAGATATCTCTCTCGACTGAGAAGCATTTGCTCGTTGACGCTCAACTATACAACCAGGCGAGATCCTTTCAAGAATTGGATGCAATGCTTCAAGTCTCCACAATGAACACTTGTTAGTTGATGTATGTCCACTGTATGTTGTGTGTGGGGAGCAGTCATATGTATAGTTAAAGGATATGAAGCTAAAACTACCTGTAGCTCTTTTGCTGTATAGTAGTATGAGTGTATACGACTCATATATCTACTATACGAGGAGCAAATGTGTTCAGTGTTTACCCATTGCAAGAGACTGTCGTATATAAAATTGAAGAGACTTGTATAGACCCCGAGCAGGACCGTACATACAATCCAGACGTAAACATTTAACTGCACTTCAAATAATTACAGTACATACACTCCCTACACGTTCTTCAAATAAGATGTAAATATGTAAGTGTAACGTTCACAAGCCGTGAGAATCTATCTTGAAAATAGCTTATGCCGTGTACGGTGGCATGTTCTATTTTTTTTATTCACCACACATACATATGTACATACGTAACTTCATACACACATCCCCACATTTTGCTTTTCATACATGACAGGCCGAGAGTATTTAGACTTCTTCCTTATGCAGGTATGAATGGACACACGGGAAGAACTCTCTAGTAGTTTACTCATTAAATAGGGACACTAAAAGGTACATAAAGTCGTCACAGATTTTCATTCCTCCCCCAGTAGTTGTCTCAAGTGTACTTATTACCTGACAGGGCAGGAAAAATGAGTGAGAAATGGGAAAAAGTTTAGGCAGTGTACCACTGTGCAGTACGCACCTCCCCAATTATTCACACTCAAGTACATAACAAGGATGGGGCTGCCGGTAAATGAATGTGTGAATCATAACATGAGATTTCGTAAAAATTCGGTCATCCTTACTTTGGGGATTCCATTGTTTCGCAATTGAGGAACATCCGCTCTTACACGCGAGTATTCTGTATATGGGGACTTTATAAGTACATAGTAGGGAACCGTCGAACTTTTTCGTTGCGGTATTACAGGTAGTCACCCCAACCGTAGGAATTCACACTTGGGCTAGAGTATCTATGGGTAACAGGAAATTTATTGAAAGTCAAGTGATATAATTTTTTTTTTCAACCCATGACTCCAGTTTTGACTGTTTTAAGGGAATAAGGAAACTGTTGGCTCATTTTTATCCTTTTAGGGATCTGGTTTGCACTCCTTGTATAATTGGAACTGATTCATTTTATTAGCTTGATTCTTTATGGTCAGTTATTATCAGAAGGGAGGAACGTCCTCCCTTCCCCAACATCACTCAGCCAACTCTATGTTATACACAGAGTGTTAAAATACCATATCGGAATTTATCAATCCTCTCCATCCACTGTTACTTACTACCAGTTCCTATTTATTACAAATCTTATAGAAAAGGGAAAAAACCAACAAGGTAATAAAGCCCTGTTATTTTAATCACCCGTGTATCTCTCTCTCTCTCTCTCTCTCTCTCTCTCTCTGCGATAAACAATAAAATACCGTAAAGGGAACAATAAGTATCACTGACTACTTATAAATATCCATACTCTTTTTTTTATAGGACATCATTCAGAGCAACCTTAAATTTCTGCATTAGATTCGCATACTCCTCATTATTTCTCTACACATTTGGAATTACTCTCTGCTCACCCATTTCATCCCCCTTGATTGTCACCAGTGAAAAAGTCATCCTTGTCAATCCTAACAATTTAATGTCTCGTTTTACTTTCAAATGGAATTTTCCTTTTTGTTTTCATAAGGCAAGTGACACTGCATTGTTGGAGAAGGTAAAGGCATTTTTACAGAGCAGAATAAATACAGGACAAGTGCTGGGACGTTCTTTGAGTACACCAATAAAACACCTTTGTTTGTGTATAGACACTCAAATGCAAACCCAGCACTGTCACTGCTAACTGTCATTGCCAATATGCCAATTGTTAGTAATCCTATGGCTTTAAATAATTATGCACCGTCAATTTGTTGAATGGGATGTAGGAAAGTAAATAGGAATTTAATAGTAATAATAAATAAACACCCCACAGATATGAGAGTACATATGATTCCAACTCTTGGCTGACTCGTTACATATAAAAAACCGGAACGAGTTGAATATAGCAATCCAGTGTTACATTTGACATTTGCACACACACACAACATGAACTCAATGATCTCTCATCGTGAGTTTTTGCTCTGGTGAACTCACAGTAATCATGTGTACTCCCAGAAACTCTCGTTTCTTTACACACCATTTGTGACCACAGCATTTTGTACGGAGTACGAAAGGAAACTATAAATGTCGTCTCATTTATTAAAGTTACTTGAACTTATTCTGTTGTTTGAAAGTTGATTCATTAAATACTTTACTTTTGATTGAAAAAAAATCAAGGTGAGAATTTGTATGAGCATTTTTATAATTATCAAGTGAGATCTTATCAAATGCGCATATTTGCCTATTGTCAGATTTTAAATTGTAATTATTTTCTATAGGTACACTCTAAAGTGTACGTTTTTAGTACAAAATGGTATGCAACAAAATACAAAAGTGTGATGTAAGGTTGTAAGGCTGGGGCGTACATATACAAACGTATCTATCTCTGAACAACAAATTAGTTGTAGCTTTTAGGTCTCTGACAACAACAAGAATTTACTCGAACATTAAACAACATCATCAGGAATCAAGGGGCAAGCTCATTACGGAAAAAGGTTAAATCAAAGAACTCAAAAACATAAATGAGTCAGTACTTTTATAACAAATAAAAACTATTGACTTTCATTGCTTCGAAGTTTCTCGTTCATCTCTGATCGGCATCTATCGTCAACAAGGAGAAATGCACTCGTCAGAGATAGGAGTATGAGTATGAAGGATATATAAGAATCATAAGAGAAGTACAGATGCAAAACGGCCCAAGTTCATTTCTCAATCTTTTATCAGGGAAATGAACACCTGGCAAATCCCTCAGAAGTAAAGAACTTACAAGCTACTAACATTTTTAAAAAAAGTATAACCGTGTCATTTTGCCCCATAATAATAATGTCAATCTGATTCGGTAGCTGGAATAAAAATCCACACTAAAACCCTGTAATAAATCCCAACATTAAACTTATCTCCTCTTTGCATCAAATTATTGTCCTGACTTTTAAAGTAAGTAAAGATGAATATGCTCTAATTTTATTATACTTAAAAATATTAACTGAATAGTCATTTATGTAGCCGTTTTAATCGAAAAATGTACAATTTTTGCAAGTATTTCTTTTAAGGGCTTGGACTTATTCCAATCTGCACTAAATATCCGTTTGGACTTATTTCCTTGTGAAGCTTTGAAGGTACTTAATTAATATGCCCACTTGGGATAACCTTTACAATATCCAAGTTCAATGACCCTTCTTTTTGGGGTGAATTATTATGAAATAAGATTTTTAAAATTTTGAGTGGCTTGCACCTATGCTCCTCACAGGATTGTTTATGTACGTGTAGTTGCTCATATCCTATCATATAGAAGGGAATATATAGTATCAACAGGAATAGTAAGGTATGACAAGTTTAACACTGATCTGATACATAATTATTGAGATTGTCACTTGATGCTTGGATTCCAGAATCCAGCAGTTAGGTGCAGTAGTCTTTGAACTCGCGCTATTCGATGAAGATCACTTTTTATATACTTTACCATATCAAATAGTTATCGTTAAATTTCGAACTTGGAAATAAGTACAAGGACAACTAGGAACAAGGTAGAGTTGAGGCAGATTCAGATGGGTTGCAGGTTGCAGTTATTCAGGTTCTAGGAAACCCTCGATGTATAGTAAATTTAATATTCATTAAATTGGCTACTACTATTGAAGTCCCAGCTAATAATCGTAAGTTCCAGAATATAATTTTAACTTCCACACTGAATATCTTAATTTCCAGCAAATAATCTTAACCTCGAGGAAGAATAATTCAAGTTCTAGAATATAATCTTAACTTCCACGCAGTATCTCTTATGTAGTTCGCAGGGAATAATCTTAAGCTCCAGCAAAATCTGAACTTCCAGCGTATAATCTTAACTTCCACGCAGAATATCTTAATTTCCAGTAAATATTCTTAACTCCCTAATCCTAACATCGTACACCAAGAATGGAGCCTAAGTTATCTTCAGAGTGAAAAAAAACTTGAAGAGGCGCAATAAGTGAAAAACGCAATGACAATTACGTGTGACCTCCACTCCTGACCTCACATAACTGTTCCAAATCAAGAAGAGTCTGACAAAACGAAATTCATATTCCTAATCTGCGCACCAATTAGTGATTGTAAGTGTATTTACGGACTTTCATCGAAATCGGTGCGTAGAGAACAGACTAGACCCTTGGGAGGGGATACTAAATACAAATTAAGGAACGGGAATGAACGACGGGACATTGACACCAAGCAGTAACTAAGGGACGTGACATTGACACCAAACACTAAATAAGGGACGGTACGGGACATTGGGACATTGATACCAAGCCCTAACTAAGGGATGGGACAGCCTCTCAAAGGTCACAGAAAGTGTCAAGTTTTTTTCGTAGAAGAATTTAAGTTTTGAATTTTTACTCCAATTTAAAAATTTGACATAAAATATAATTTGACTCTTTGTTTTAGCAAATTTACGCAAGGGCTTTCAAACAAATCGAAATAAGATCCTTCCGTTGAATATCTTACTTTGAATAGAAGCAGGCGGCAAAAGAGTGTAAGAAGGTTTGACCACAAAAGGGTACATCTGAGTCTTATATCAACAAATGAAAATAAAATATTGAAATTTGAATCGTGCCAGTGCTACAATGTTTGTTTCACTTTAAGAAGTTTAGTTGTTAATAGGCATGGGTCAAAGATATCGTATTGTGCGGAGTTGTAACGGTCAAAAAATTAACATTATGCTGAGCAAAATGTTTTTCAAAAATATATAATTAATTACCTGTTGTTAAAAGGACCTTTTCCTTGAGTAACCCAAGCTCTTGATTGGGATTTTACTCACTTTTTCATCCAGTGGAATGGAAAGGTCATGCTGATGACGGATGACCAATGGTAACTTTTTGGGGCAGATTTATAACATAATCGCTCCTGCTAATCTGAGGTGAACGAATTAGAAAAAAATTAACAAGGACACTGTTTGTGCTGATGCTGAGTTAGGAAATGTTGGAATGCAACCTTTTGACTTTCGTTGTGACGTTTCGGAACGGCCAGGTCAGGTCACGAACTTTTAATGTCAAGGGGTAAAATAGTCGACCGAAGGATCTTATGATATCTTGTTTGAAAATCTTTTAAATTTGCGACAAGAGAGCGTCAAATTCTTATTTCGTAAAATTTTGAAATTTGAGTAAAATCCAAAACTTTTCAAAACTTAAGTTCTTCCACAAAACTCTGGATATATTCTGCAACCTTTGAGACGTTGTCAGTCCCTTGATGTTCCGGAGCGTCCCTTAGTTTAGTGCTCGGTTTCAATGTCCCATGGCCCCGTCACATCCTTTAGTTTAGCATCACGCCCTTGTCTTCAAGCAGATTATCTTCTTCGAGCAGATTGTTCATTAACGTGAAGCAGAATATTCAAAATGGAATGTATTTCCTGCCCTGTGGATTTTCCAGTACTGTTAACATGCAGAAATATATTCAATACATTATTATTCTATAGATTTTGGATTGGCTGATTGTGAGAAGGTTAACTGGATTTAACGTAGAAATATTGTAGACATTTTTAAGTTAAATGCAACAAATTAATTATTTGTGAATCAAGTTTCCAGTGCTAATTTTCCATCGGGCTAGAATTTAAGACATTTTGCTGGAGGTTAAGATTATTGGCTGGGAAGTGGGATTATTTGCTAAAAAAATTAAAAGATTATATCGTCGCTGAAGAGGCAAAATGGACTAAGTGCAATTTCGACTAGAAGCAAAATGGTCTACATGCCTTTTTCCTTAAAGGCAAAACGGAATAGTTACAAGGTTTCCTGAAAGCAAAATGAACTACATGCAGTTTTCACTAAAAGCAAAATGGTCTACATGCATGTATACTTTCATAATGGCTATTCTGCTTTAAAGCGAAATTGTATGTAGACCATTTTGCTTTTAGACGAAATTGTAAGTAGACCATATTGCTTTTAAAACTTGATGCATCTATTCCATTTTGCATTTAGTAAAACTGCATGTAGACCATTTTGATTTTAATCGAAAATGCATGTATTCCGTTTTGCCTCTTCAGCGACGATATGCTGAAATTTCAGATAAAGCTGTCGGAAGTTTTAATTGAACTGTAGAGTTAATCTGCGGATATTTTAATATTTCCCCGATTCATTCAAATGAGTATGCTCTCAGTTCTTGTAATCTGAGTTAGTTGCAAATGAGTTGATTCACAGGGAACCTGTAAGGTAAAGTCAAGATGGCAATAAAATTCCATGATTTTTGGTAGACTAATGCAGGGCACATAAATAACACTGAGTATGGTGAAAGTTGCACTGAAATGTGCATACAATCCGATATACGGGCAATTTTCGGTTTTTTCGGGAAAAACAAAATATCTCGGGAACGACACAACCGATTTCGGTTCTGTTTCTTGATTCATGCATGGTAGACATTCCTTCTTGGTATGTTTGAGTAATTTTGAAAAATTCGAAAATTCACCCCGAATTTTCAAAAAAGGTTCAAAATCCGCAAGAAATTCTAAATATTTTCTATCTGGTGGGTACAACATCGTGGAAATTTTGCAAGGCGGTCCAGAATCATTGTCTCCGCGGTATATTTGAATAATTTAGAAAAATTTCGAAAATTCCCTCAAATTTCCCTTCAAATTTTCAAAAAAAGGTTCAAAATTCTCAACAAATACTAAATATTTTCTATCTCG